>KZ451999.1:2840767-3072290 GCA_002786265.1 Apostasia shenzhenica
TGATAATTTTAACTGAATATAAGCAATTGTGTGAGTATGCAATTAGTTTTTACTGTATTTGAAGAGAATGTATGCAATTTTATTTTAATCTCATCTATATAAAGGTTTTTTTAACATAATACGCTGATTACACACATAATATTTGCTATATTGATGTATTTCAATCGCAAATTGATATTTGGCGATCTATTAGGGACATTTGATTGCGTTTTAATATAATGCCTACAATTATACATCTTTTTATTAGTATATCGATCAATTTTAAGAGAATAGGCTCTTTTAGGGACAGATTTATGACATATAAATGAATTTGAGTTGAATAATAATGTTTTTAATGCTATTCATTGTATTACGTTGAATTCAAATGGAGTACAAGCATTTAGAGTACGATTTATTGCAAAATAAGTTATTTTAACTGAATACAAGCAATTGTGTGAGTATTTAATTAGTTGTTAATGTATTTGAAGAGTATATATGTAATTTGACTTTAATCTTGTCTATATGAAGGTTTTTTAACATAACACTCTAATTACACATCTAATATTTGCTGTATTGATGTATTTCAATCAAAAATTGATACTTGGTGATCAATTAGGGACATTTCATTGTGTTTTAATATAATACGTATAATTAAATATCTATTTGTCTGTATATCGATCAATTTTAAGAGAATAGACTCTTTTAGGGTCGAATTTATGACATATCAATGAATTTGAGTTCAATAGTGAATTTTTTGCAGCTATTCGTTGCATTACGTTAGATTCAAGTAGAGACAAGCATTTTGAGCATGATTTATTGCATAATAAGTAATTTTAACTGAATACAAATAATTGTGTGAGTATTCAATTAGTTTTTACTTTATTTAAAGAGAATGTATGTAATTTGACTTTAATTTTATCTATATGAAAGTTTTTTAACATAATACGCTGATTACACACCTAATGTTTGCTATATTGATGTATTTCAATCGAAAATTGATACTTGACGTTCTATTAGGGATATTTGATTGTGTTTTATTGTAATATCTATAATTAAACATCTATTTGTCAGTATATCGATCAATGTTAGGAGAATAGTCTCTTTTATGGTCTGATTTATGATATATCAACGAATTTCAGTTGAATAGTGACGTTTTTGCAGCTATTCTTTGCATTACGACAAAGTTTTGAAAACCAGACCGGCTTCAGAACCGGTAAACTGAAAGGTTCAAGGTTCAATGGTCGAACCGGGGTCGAACCGGGGTCGAACCGGGATGAAGTAAAAATTAAAAAACTAATAAAATGTAATATAAATATAATTAAGATATATATTTTTCGCACATCAACACAATAATTAGACATAAAATGAATGTTTAATAGTTAAATTTAATAAATAATATCTTATGTCAATAACTCAAAAAAATAATTCCAAGCAAATCGAAATAACAATAACCCAACGAAATATTCACAAATCATAAATTGAGTATAACATTTAGTACATATTAAAAGATCTGAACAAATGTATGCTTTATCAATATTAAAATACTACATCATTTCATCGTTTAATATAACTAAAATTCTAAAATACTAAATTATTTCGAAAAGATGTGGGCTGGAGAGGAGAGTGCGAGGCAAGAGAAATCGCAAGTTCGTGACTGTCGCGCGAGTAGAAGCCGCAGAACTGAGGCTGAGTTAGGGACCCAGAGTTTAAGAAAGTTTTTTTTTAATTTTAAACTGAACTGGTCCAACCGTACCGGTTTATCGGTTGACCGGTAGAACCGCGGTTTAGACCGGTTCTGGTCGGTTTTGAGCGGATCCGGTTATAAAGTTAAACCGGACCGGTTGGCTGACCGGTTCACGGACCGCCCGGTTCCCGGCCGGTCCGGTTTTTAAAACCTTGCATTACGGTAGATTCAAGTAGAGTACAAGCATTTAAAACATGATTCATTGCATAATAAGTAATTTTAACTGAATACTAGCAACTGTATGAGTATTCAATTAGTTTTTAATATATTTGAAGAGAATGTATACAATTTGACTTTAATCTTATCAATATGAAGATTTTTTAACATAATACGCTGATTACACACCTAATGTTTGCTATATAGATGTATTTCAATCGAAAATTGATATTTGGCGATCTATTAGGGATATTTGATTGCATTTTAATATAATACCTACAATTATAGATCTTTTCGTTAGTATATCGATCAATTTTAATAGAATATGCTCTTTTAGCGACAGATTTATGATATAATTGAATTTGAGTTGAATAGTGATGTTTTTTATGGTATTCATTGCATTATGTTGAATTCAAGTGGAGTACAAGCATTTAGAGTACGATTCATTACAAAATAAGTTATTTTAACTGAATACAAGCAATTGTGTTAGTATTTAATCGATCAATTTTAAGAGAATATGCTCTTTTAGGGACAGATTTATGACATATAAATAAATTTTAGTTGAATAATGATGTTTTTGATGTTATTCATTGCATTACGTTGAACTCTAAATGGAGTACAAGCATTTAGAGTACGATTTATTTCAAAATAAGTTATTTTAATTGAATACAAGCAATTGTGTGAGTATTTAATTAATTGTTAATGTATTTGAAGAGAATATATACAATTTGACTTTAATCTTGTCTATACGAAGATTTTTTAACATAATACTCTAATTACACACCTAATGTTTGCTGTATTGACGAATTTCAATCAAAAATTGATACTTAGCGATCAATTAGGGACATTTCATTGTGTTTTAATATAATACATATAATTAAAAATCTATTTGTCTGTATATCGATCAATTTTAAGAGAATAGACTCTTTTAGAGACAGATTTATGACATATAAATGAATTTGAGTTGAATAATGATGTTTTTGATGCTATTCATTGCATTACGTTGAATTCAAATGGAGTACAAGCATTTAAAGTACGATTCATTGCAAAATAAGTTATTTTAACTGAATACAAGCAATTGTGCGAGTATTTAATTAGTTTTTAATGTATTTGAAGAGAATATATGTAATTTAACTTTAATCATATCTATATGAAGGTTTTTTAATATAATGCTCTATTTACAAACCTAATATTTGCTATGTTGATGTATTTCAATCGAAAATACATATTTGGCGATCTATTAGGGACATTTGATTGTGTTTTAATATAATACCTGCAATTATACATCTTTGTGTTAGTATATCGATCAATTTTTAGAGAATAAGCTCTTTTAGGGACAGATTTATGACATATAAATGAATTTGAGTTGAATAATAATATTTTTGATGCTATTCATTGCATTACGTTGAATTCAAGTGGAGTACAAGCATTTAGAGTACGATTCTAGTAGGGTCATTTGATTGTGTTTTAATGTAATATCTATAATTAAGTATCTATTTATCAGTATATCGATCAATGTTAAGAGAATAAGCTCTTTTATGGTCTGATTTATGACATATTAATGAATCTGAGTTGAATAGTGACATTTTTGCAGCTATTCATTGCATTACGTTGAATTCAAGTGGAGTACAAACTTTTAGAGTATGATTGCATAATAAGTTATTTTAACTGAATAAAAGTAATTGTGTGAGTATTCAATTAGTTTTTATTATATTTGAAGAGAATATATGCAATTTGACTTTAATCTTATTTATATGAAAGTTTTTTAATATAATACTCTTATTACACACCTAATATTTGCTATATTGACGTATTTCAATTGAAAATTGATACTTGGCGATCTTGTAGGGACATTATTTGATACTTAGCGACAAAGATTATCAAATATCTGCTTACGGCTAAAATATATCGATATAGCAATTACTTGCTTTTCAATCTGAGTATTATGTTAAAATGCCAAGACATAGACTAGATTAAGCCAAATTGCTCATATTATCAGTAAATACAACAAAAAAAATATTAAATAGTCGTAAAATTGCAAGTATTCAGTTAAAATTACTTATTATGCAATAAATAGTCTCTCAATGCTTGTATTTAATTTAAATTCAACGTTAATGCAATGATATTTTCTAAAAATATCACTATTTAATTCAAATATATTGATATATCATAAATCAGCTCTAAAAATACCTACTAAGTTAAATTAGATTGATATACTGCCAAAAAGAAATGAAATTACTAGTATTATGTTAAAACTCAAACATTTGACCCTAATAGATCACCCAATATTTAAAATACAATGATATAACAATTATTAATTGTTTAATCAAATTGTTATATTAAAATGTCTTGATATAGATAAGATCATAGTTAAATTACTTGTATTCTCTTCAAATACAATAACAACTAATTGAATACGATAAAATTGCTAGTGTTCAATTAAAATAACTTATTATGCAATGAATTGTGCTTTAAGTACATGTATTCTACTTGAATTCAATATTAATGAATCCTCACTTTTCAATTCAAACACGATATGACACAAATAAGTTTTTAAAAGTGCCTAATAGGTTAAAATAGATCGATATAATATCGAAAAGATATGTAATTACTGCTATTATAATAAAACTCAATCATATGTCTCTAATAGATTGCAAATATCTCCTTTCGGTTAAAATACATTTATATAGCAAATATTAGTTGTTTAATAAGAGTATTATGTTAAAATATCATAATATAGATAAGATCAAATTGAACTTGCTTGTATTGTCTTCAAATATAATAAAAAATGATTGAATACTCGTATAGTTACTAATATTTAGTTAAAATAACTTATTATGCAATGAATTATTCTCTAAATATTTGTATTCAGCTTGAATACATCGTTAATGCAATGAATAGTTGTGAAAACATCACTATGCAATTCTAATACATTGATTTGTCATAAATCAATCTCTAAAAGTGTCAAATAGGTCAAACTAGATCGATATACTGTCAAAAACATGTACAATTGCTGGTAATATGTTAAAACTCAATTATGTCTCTAATAGATTGTCAAATATTTGCTTCTGGCTAAAATTGATCTATATACCAAAAATATTAGATGTTTAATCTGAGAATTATATTAAAATGCCTTAATATGGGTATGATCAAAGTCAAATTGCCCGTATTCTCGTCAATTTCAATCAAAAATGTTAGTAAAATGAATGGTTGCGAAATCGCTACTATTCAATTCAAATACATTAATATGTCTCAAATCAGTCTTTAAGGGAGACTAATAAGCTAAAATAGATTGAAATATAACCAAAAAGATGTTCAATTGCTGACATTGCATTAAAACCCAATCATATATCCCTTATGGATATCCAAATATCTGCTTTCATCTAAAATACATCTATATAGTAATTAGTAGTTTTTAATTAGAGTATTATGTGAAAATATCTTGATTCAGTTAAAATAATTTATTATGCAATGAATAGTTCTCTAAATACCGCTACTATTTAAATCAAATACATTGATAAGTCACAAATTAGTCTTTAAAATAATCTACTAAGTTAAAATGGATTGAAATACCATAAAAAAGATATGTAATTACCAGTATTATATTAAAACTTAATCATATGTCCTCAATAGATCGTCAAATATCTACTTTCGGGTATAAAATTCAACTAAAAATGATTGAATACTTATATAATTACTAGTGTTCAAGTAAAATTACTTTTTATGCAATCAATAGTTCTTCAAAAATTGATATATCATAAATTACTTGCTAAAAATGCCTAATAAGGTAAAATAAATCAATATACTTCCAAAAAGATATCAAATTACCTGTATTATATGAAAACGCAAACATATGACCCTAATAGATCATGAAATATCTTGTTTCAACTAAAATACGTCGATATAGCAAGTATTAGTTGCTTAATCAAATTGTTATGTTAAAATGCCTTCATATAAATAAGATCAAAGTTAAATTATATATATTCTCTTCAAATATAATAACAAATGATTGCATACTTGTATAATTGCTAGTATTCAGTTAAATTAACTTATTATGCAATGAATCGCACTCTAAATGTTTGTATTCTGCTTGAATTCAAAAAAAAAAACATTTTGCTTGAATTCAATATTAACGCAATGAGTGACTAAAACATAACTATTCAATCCAAATACGTTGATATATCACAAATAAGTCTCTACAAGTGCCTAATAGGCTAAAATAGATCGATATACTATCAAAATGATATTTAATTATTTGTATTATAATAAATCTCACTTATATATATCCCTAATTATTCTCCAAATTTTTGCTTTTAGCTAAATTACATCGATATAGCAAATATTAGTTGTTTAATCAGAATATTATGTTAAAATGCCTTAATATTGACATATCAAATTAAAATTACCATTATTGTCTTCAAATACAATAACAAATTGAATGAAAATATGTATAATTCCTAGTATTTGATTACAATAACTTATTATGCAATTAATTATTTTTTAAATGCTTGTATTCGGCTTGAATTTATCGTTAATGTAATAAATAGTTGTGAAAAAGTCACTATTTAATTCAAATACATTGATTTTTCATAAATAAGTTTCTAAAATAGCCTAATAAGTTAAAATAAATCAATATACTGTCAAAAAGAAGTGTAATTCAAGGTATTATGTTAAAACTCAATCACATATCCATAATAGATTGTCAAATATTTGCTTTCAGTAAACATACATCAATATAACAAATATTTGATGTCTAATCTGAGTATTATATTAAAATGTCTTAATATAGACAAAATCAAAGTCAAATTACTTGCAATCTCTTCAAACTCAATCAAAAGTGTTTGAATATAAGTACAATTACTACTATTCAGTTAAAATAATTAATTATGCAGTGAATCGCTCTGTAAATGCTTGTATTCTACTTAAATTCAATGTTAATGAAATAAATTATTGTGAAACCGCTACTATTCGATTCAAATATATTAGTATGTTACAAATCAGTCTTTAAAAGGGTCCAATACGTCAAAGTGTTTGAAATACCATAAAAAAAGTGTAATTGTCGGAAATATTTTAAATCTTGATTATATATCACTAATAGATCGTCAAATATCTTCTTTAAGCTAAAATAAATCGATATAGCAAATACTAGCTATTTAATGAGAGTAATATGTTAAAATGCTTTGATATAAATAAAATCAAAATCAAACTTCTTGTATTCACTTCAAATACAGCGAAAAATGACTGAATGCTCGTAAAATTACAAATATATTGTTATAATTACTTATTATGCAATAAATAGTTCTCTAAATGCTTGTATTTGGCTTAAATTTAATGTTAATGCAAGAAATTATTTTAAAAATATCACTATTCAATTCAAATAATTTGATATATTATAAATCAATCTCTAAAAATGCCTAATAACTTAAAACAGAACGATATATTGCCAAAAGATGTAAACTTATCGGTATTATATTAAAACTCAAACATATAACCCTGATAGATCACCAAATATTTGCTTTCGACTAAAATATATCAATATAATAAATATTAGTTATTTAATCAAACTACCATGTTAAAATGCTAAATATGGACAAAATCAAAGTCAAATTTCTTGCATTCTCTTCAAATATAATAAAAAATAATTAAATACTAGTTTAATTGCTAGTATTCAGTTAAAATGACTTGAAAACAATATATTGCCAAAAAATGTAAACTTGTCGGTATTATATTAAAACTCAAATATATGACCCTGATAGATCACCAAATATCTACTTTCGGCTTAAATATATCGATATAATAAATATTAGTTATTTAATCAAACTACCATGTTAAAATGTTAAATATGGAGAAGATGAAAGTCAAATTTCTTGCATTCTCTTCAAATACAACAAAAAATAATTGAATACTGGTTTAATTGCTCTCTAAATGCTTGTATTTCCCTTATATTTAACGTTAACACAGTGCATGATGCTTGTATGAATCACTCTCTAAATGCTTGTATTTCCCTTATATTTAACGTTAACACAGTGAATGATCGTAAAAATATTACTAATCAATTCAAACACATTGATATGTCACAAATCAGTTTTTGACCTAATTAAAAAAAAATAGTCTTTGACCTAATAGGTTGAAATAAATCGATATACAGTAAAACAAGATGTGTAATTATCAATATTATAATAAAACTCAATCATATATCACTAATAGACTATCAAATATCTGCTTTTGGCAAACATATATCGATATAACAAATATTAGACATTTAACCAGAGTATTATATTAAAGCGTCTTAGTATAGATAAGATCAAATTTAAATTGTTTGTATTTCTTCAAATACAAACAAAAATAATTGAATATACATATAATTGCAAATATTTTGTTAAAACTACTTATTTTGTAATGAATCATTCTCTATATGCTTGTATTCAGCTTGAATTGATCGTTAATGCAATGAATAGTCATGAAAATGGGAATTGGGGTTTCGCCGAGGTTAGGAATCTGCAACCTCCCCAGTCTGTCTTGCTTTCCCTAGCCCTATTGAGTTTTGGGGTAGCTTGAATTCTTTAGTCTCTATCTTCAGTGATCTCATTCAAGTGGATAAAGCTACATTTGGACGCTTGAAAGGATTACCTTAACGAGATTTTTGTCTCAATTGAAGGAGGTAATGGTTTCATTCAGAAAATGCATGTTGAAAACAAGCCCAAATATTGCAATTTTTGTTTCAAAATTGGGCATTTGATGCATGATTGCTGCTTTAAAAATCCCAACCTAAGAAAGCCTACCAATGTGGAGAAGTTTGATGGGCCCTTTCGGCCCAATCAAATAATCATGCGAGCCCACCTCCTAAGGCCCTTACCAAGACCCAAGCACATTTTTTAGGTCTGGAAGGGGGTCTCAGCCCAAGCATTAGCCCCAAATCCCCCATTGAAGGCCCAATTCTCTTCAGATGTAGATAGCCTTCCATCTCCTTTTGGAGAAGTTATTGGGTTCGGACTGCGCACCGTCCAAAACCCAATCAGAGGGGGCCACGTGTGCCATACAACTGGGTCCGGGCACACGTGACGCCCTCTGATTGGGCGTCCGAACGGTGCGCGCGGCGCACCCAATAATTTTTCCTCCTTTTGGGATAAATCCCATCCCTCAAGTCATCCCTTCTCCCCCATTTGTCGATTCTACCCCGCCATGTGGTGGCCCATCCTGGTCAAGTTTTGCTACCCATTCCCCAGACGGGCCTTTGAAGGTCCATTTGGAAATTAATGGCATAGTCAATGAACCCACCTCAAATCTAGGAGAATTAGGGATTCCAGCCCAATCCCAAGCCCTAAATCTTTCTTGTAAGGAAGCCAATTACTCTCTTGGTCCATCCTCTAATGTTGGTGATATACAATTGCATTATGGGGACTCCTCTCTAGCCCATTTTGATTCCCAAAATCCTCAAACTATTGAAGCCCAAGAACCTCCGTGGATCAAGGTTCAAAAGAAAATGCCCAAAAAGCAAGCAGATGGGGCCTTAAAAGCCCATCTAAACCCCATCCTGTCCATTCTAACTCAAGGCCCACCATCTCCAAATCAAGCCCAAGCTCTCCCACCCCCTCCCTCTCCTAATTCCTCAAATCTCCCCAGCCCCCCTTCCCATCCCCCTCTCCCTATCCAAGATGCAATGCCCTCCTCTCCTAAATTTCTTAGCCCTCCACCACCAGTGGTTGGATTGGAGCCCACGTCAATGGTTACCCCATGTCATCTTAATGATAACGCATCTCGTTACTCGGATAAATCAGAAGATGAATTTGAAAGCTCTACATTTTTTCGCCAAAAATTCACTAAGAATAGAAAAACATGAGAATTTTTTCATAAAGGATGCCCCAATCATGTTGATCTAAATCCTCTTTGTGAATGTTTTGGCCATGAAGGTGACAAGTTTGATGACCTCTCTTTTTCGGTGAGGTTATCTCGTTAGGGGAATATTCTATTAGCGACAATGAGGTTATTCCCAACAAGTTTGATGTAGGCTTTGTAAGTGATGGAGGAGGGGGAGGAGAAGGTAGATGAGGAGAAAAATAAAATAAAATAAAATAAATACAGAGACCTCCTCTCCTCTTGTTTTGGCTTCCTCTTTTGTTTTTCCTCCTTGTTGGGCCTTTTTTTCATTCTTTGTCCTTTGATCTTGGGCTGTGAATTTGTGGGCCTCCTTAATCCCCCTCCCATTGGTTCCCTTGGTATGGCATAGTGGGCCTATTCTATTTTGTGTGCAGGTCTGGCTGGGCCTTTTAATTCTGGATGGCATGGAGTGGGCTTGCTTTCTGGAAGCCCAATATAGGATGGGCCTCGAGCCTCTTTTTGCTCCAGAGTCTGCTGGGCTCGGATTGGACCCCCTTATTGGAAGTACTTCACGTATTTTTTAAAGGCTCCTTGGAGCTTATGAATATGATGGGCTTCAGGCCTTATATTTTCTTCATAGATTGGCATGTCCTTATCTTTTGTTGGGCTTTGGCCCATATTATGTTCCCATAAGACTCTTATGGGCCTTTTAATTGTCTTTCTCTCTTGTACTCAACAGATGAATTGATCCCTCCCCTTATTTTGTGGGGATTGAATTAATAATAATAACAAAAAGTCCTTAAACCCAAAACTCTAAACCCTAAAATCCTAAAACCTAATGGAGCTATTGAGGGCAAAGTATACCTTGGTTCCATTGCTCCCTTCTCGAATTTACAAACAACTAAGAAACCCTAAACCCTTAGCCCAACAGAATTTGGAACAGTTTTAGCCCATCAGATTGCGGCCCAGTTAGATTGAGAGTAAACTTCATTCCTGGCCCAGATCACATTCTGGCCCAGCAGGATTTGGGCCATAAACCCTAATCCTTTTCATGTTTTGGGTTTTTCTGGTTTGGATGATGAGGAGAGAAATTGGGTTGAAGAGGAATTCCAGGCTTGGTAAAGGTGAAGGAAAATCTACAGTGCAGACTCTTTATCGTTTCCTCCTAACCCTTCAAAAAAGCTGAGAAAAAAATTTAAAATTTTGAAATGGCAAATTTCTCTCCTTGAAGTTATAGATTCATCTAATGGTACAATATTTTTTTATTATTATTCTTATGTGGATAGGATTTGAGCAAAGATACTCATCATAGCTCGCCTCCAGCATCTTCTGCTCATTAATCATATTTTTTACATTTGTTTTGTTATAATATTTATATTATAATTATTAAGCAAATTATATTATACTTATTTATGTTTAGTATTCGCATTATACTAAATTATTAACTATACTATATATATACTATTCAATTATTCATAAAAAAAACTCTTAATATACATGCTTATTTATTTGATAGAACTCGTGCTATACATTTTTATTTGATATCTTCTGTTAAACAATTTAAGTATATATAATTATCATAGTTATTGCTATCATATTATTTATTCATTTGACATAGATTCATAAATATTATTGTGTATGCATATAATAATTCACTTAAATTTGAATATGACCTATAGCTAGTTGACATCTTCTACTGAGTCCTGTTGGTGGACTGATGTCTTTTCGGCAATATTTTTACAGGTTTAACCTAAGCATAAGAGGCATGGATGAGAGTCAATCAGAAGATTATTTTAGATTGTTTGTATTTAAGATTTTATATTTATTTATATTGTAATATAGTAATTGTATATTAAGGATAAATTTATATTAAGATGTAGTATAATTATTTGAAAAAAAACTGCGTAACGACCAAAGTAAAATCCAAGATCATTACATTAAAATTGCAAAGGGATTTTCAAGGTTTCTTTGATGGATTCTAAACACATCATAGTTAGATTTTCTTTAGAACAAGATCTAAATCATGTATACATGCATGGAATCTATTATTTGAAAAAGAATACTCCATTACACATTTGGAAATGGGACGTTGGATTTAGATTGTGACATAAATATCTAATTACTCCTATTTGGTTAGCATTCTCAGATCTTCCTGTCGAATATTGGGGTAGCCTTAAGTCCCTAGCATCTATTTTCGGTAAATCTCTTCAATTGGATAAAGCTACTTCAAAGTTTTCTAGGCCAACTGCTGCTAGAATTTTAGTAGAAATTGACATGAAAGAAAATTACCTTGATGAGATTTATATTTCAATTGAAGGGAAGCGTAGCTTTCATCAACCTGTGATAATTGAGAAATGTCCTTACTATTGCACTCACTGCTACAAACTTGGGAATTCCATCCAGTCTTGCTATTTTAAGCATCCAAATTTGAAGCCTAATTAGCATAATTCTAAATCTAAGGATGTTCAAGGCAAGATTGTTAATTCTAATATAACTAACCTTAATTTATTTCTTTTCGCAATTATACCCATCAAGGTTCAAGCTCGATGATGATATTAGTGTGATGATATCCAATGCTAGTTTCCGGCTATTTAAGGTGATGACGATCACCAAAAGTGATTATGTGTGGGTCACCTATTGTGATGAAATACTTGTGGATTTAAATGGGACGGCATCCGATGGTAACCTACAGAGAGTTATCTGGTTGAGGTGATGACCTCGTGGTGATTGTACGTAAGTCACCGTGAATTTGGAAGTGTGGCTATGGTTGACTAAGAAATAGAGTCCGAAATATGATAAAAGATTTAAATAATTTTTTGATATATTTTAATATGATTATAATGTGCGTGGCTATTTTATTAAGCATGTTGAATTGGATTCACTTACTGAGTCAACCAATGACCCCCTTTTTATAGCAGGTACGAATCAATCGCAGGGACGAGTAAGAGATATAGCAAAATTTTATTAAAATAAAGTAATATTTTTTTATATATTTTTTTATTATTTATATGGTGTGATACTATATACATTGTGATAACTAGTTGCACTGGAATTTTTATGTGAATATTCCCCGCAGTGGATATATATATGTGATAAATATTTTTAGTGTGTAAAAGTAATATTATATATGTGCAGTTTATATATAACTGTGTAATTTGATTATTTATAAAGTATTATAATTCGTAGTAAATATGTCGCGACCTTATCAATTATAATTCGAGTGCGGATAGATTATAAATAAGAATTACGATAGTGGGATTGTGAAAGTTTTTGTCCGCAAGCTAAATTGTTGGTGTAAGTGTTGTTTGGACTTTAAATTTATAACTAATTTTAATTATAATCAAGGTTTTGAAAATCGGACCGGCTTCAGAACCGGTAGACTGAAAGATTCAAGATTCAATGGTCGAACCGGAGTCGAACCGGGATGAAGTAAAAATTAAAAAAACTAATAAAATTAATATAAATATAGTTAAGATATATATTATTCACACATCAACACAATAATTAGGCATAAAATGAATGTTTAATAATTGAATTTAACAAACAATATCAGATGTCAATAACCCAAATAATTCCAAGCAAATCGAAATAACAATAACCCAACAAAATATTCGCAAATCACAAATTGAGTATAATATTTAGTACATCATTAAAAGATTTGAACAAATATATGCTTTATCAATATTAAAATACTAAATTATTTTATTATTTTATATTACTAAAATACTAAATCATTCCGAAAGAATGGGGACTAGAAAGAAGAGTGCGAGGTAAAAGAAATCTCGAGTTCGTGACTGTCACGCGAGTAGAGGCCGCAGAACGGAGGCTGAGTTAGGGACCCAGAGTTTAAGAAAGTTTTTTTTTAAATTTTAAACTAAACCAGTCCAACCGTACCGATTCACCGGTTGACCGGTTGAACTGCGGTTTAGACCGGTTCTGGCCGGTCTTAAGCGGATCCGGTTATAAAATTAAACCAGATCGATTGGCTGACCGGTACACGGTTCGACCGGTTGAACTGGCCGGTCCGGTCCAGTGTTTAAAACCTTGATTATAACTAAAATTTTAATTTTATTTAAAAATATTTAAAATTTATTTTATATCTCATCTCACATAAATTTTAATATTAAATAATCACTTAGTTTCATATTTAGCATAATTTTCAACAAATTAATCAACTTTATTTCACATCTAACATAATTAAAAATATAACTAAATTACTTTATCTTACATCATCAAATATATTTTTTTAAAATAATTAAAAATTTAATCAAACTATCGTTTTTATTTTATGACTAACAAGGCCAAAGTTATGATTTTGAGTTGATCTTACACAACCTCAAAATTATATTAAAATTTTTTTATTTGATTTTAATCATTCTAGGATTTGTACGATGATAGTTTGATTTGACTTTAATTCGAGCTTAGCTTGACTCGTTAAATTTAGTTATTAATTTAAACTCGATTCAAACTAAAGTGAATATGATTTTTTATGATGTGTTTACTCATTCTCATTTTAAATTCAGATCATTCATCTTAATCTAACGTGTCTAAATAAAAATAAAAAAGAAGTTAATTTGCAGTTTGAATAAAAGTCGATGCTTAAGAGAAAAAATTTAAAATAGTAATATAATAAGTTATTCCTTAGAAACTAATCTAATAAAATTAATTAATAGTAATTTATATGAAAAATATTTATTATAGTTAACTCTTTTACTTTCAAATTGTCTCGCTTTTGATTTAATTCTATTTCAGCTCAAAAAATTGATCAAAATTTTGAGCTATCAAAATGACTTATTAGTTGATTCAAGCCGTTCTCGATTCAATGTAAACCTGATTTAACTTTTAATTAATTTTTAATTTGTTAGTGAAATTAACAGCCTTAATTGTCACCAAGGGCACACAATTAATAAATTCATGCATATAATTTATCTATAAGTACACTTTGGTTTATAATTTTAGAAACTCTTTATTTAAGTTTTTATTTTATTTTACTTTTAGGTACCTATTTTAAATAAATGATTTAAAAGAAAAGACAAATTAAAGTTTAAATTTGAGTCCATGGTAAGAGCTTATCAGTAATATTTTTTAACAACCAAATATTTTACAACGTACTGATAAACTCTTAGTTAAAAACATATTACAAAATAATTTGCAACGCATATTTAATCTTTAAAATTTTTTTACGCAACAATTAAGTGGTTCAAGACTCACTGAGTTAAATTATAATTATATTTCATATTTAATACAAAATTTAATATTAAATTAATTTTATTTTATATTTTTTAATATTAAATTAATTTAATATTTTCTCTTATTTATTTAAAATACTTCTCCAATTAAATAAATAATAATTTTTTAAAAATTATAAAATTATCAAAAATCAATATCATATAACCCTTTAATAAAATATGTACCCAAATTATAAATCATTTATTAAATTATACTTTTCTTAATTTTTCAGATGAAATTACATTTTAAAGAAGGTAGAATATTTGGACTGAGCTTAGAAACTCTGACCTTTGAATTTAAAAGTTGAAATTTTCCAATAAAGTAGGTTCTCACCAATAAAATTAAAAAGGGCAAATTACGTTTAGGTCCTTGAATTTAATACTTAATATCGTGCAGATTCATATTTTAAAAATTATAACATCGGGGGTCCTAAGTTTTAATAGATCATCAAATAAATTTTTTTATTTTTCTTATAATTTTTTTTTTAAATCACCTTTTTATCCCCGTCCCTCTCTCTCTCCTCCTGATTCGGTGGGTCCCGCGTGTGTCCCGGATCAGAAGGGGAGAGAAAATGATAAGAATAGAATAAAATGATGATTTTAAAAAAAATTATTAATAAAAAATAAAAAATAATTTATTAAAAATTAAAGACTCGATATTATAATTTTAAAAATATAAATTTGTGTAATATTATAAATATTAAATTTAAAGATCTGAGCATAATTTATCCAATTAAAAAATTATATGATAACTCCTGAAAGTCATAAAAAGACTGTCGCGTTTGCCGTCCCGCCGACGCCATTGCCGCCAGTTTCCTCTTTCTCCTCCGCGGTGCATCGTACACAACCCCAGACGCGCAGCGCGCTTTGTAAGCAGTCCAACCATGATACATTGAATCTGCACTTCTGCCATCAAAAATAAATAAATAAATCTGCACTTCATTTTCCCATTAAAAAAATAGTTAATTGCAAAAAGGCATCAGATTAATAGAGATAGAAGATAGAAAATCCATCAAAAATTAAATTAATTTTAAATTAAATTAAAATTGAGTCGATCTAAATAAAACGATTAATGAGCTAAAAGTTTAGCTTAGTAATAATTTCGACTCGAATTAAAATATATTTTATATTATATTACATATATATAATATATGTATATAATATATATTAAATAGTATATATGTTATATAATATATATATTATAAACTAATCTCGAGCCGAATCGAGTTAAGCGTATCCGGCTCGAGATCGGCTTAAACAAAAATTAAGATTTGATTCATTTTCGAGCCGGCTAGAAAATGAATCGAAATAAGCTCGAAGTCTATTGGAATCGACTCGAGCCGGCTCAAAATCGAACTCAATCGAGCTCGAGTTGATTTTGAGTAGATCGAAATATGATCGATCCGATCTCGGCTCGAAATCGGATCGGTAAAACCCTAATCAGATCATCATTCTTTTTAATAACAGCAGCTTTTTTTTATTTGAACCTGCATATTATTAAGTTTTTTTAATTTTTAAACTAATTAAATTAATTTTTTAATTTTGTAAAATCATTGACATTAATTAAAACAGTAATTTTCTAATTATTAAATTAATTTAGATATTATTTTTATCTAATATTTAAATTTAAATTTTAAATTAATCAAAGTAATTCGCTGCTATGAGAAAATAGTTTTTATTGGGACTTTTTATTAATGTTAAAGGATTTATTTTTATGATATCTCAAACTCAAAATTCAATTTGATAATTTAAAAATTTGAGAAGCTTAGTTTTAAATAAACTCATGTAATTACTTTATTGTTTTGGGGAAAATAATTATTTAATTTAATAATTTTTAAAAAAATATAAAATTTTACTCAAAGATCTTGTTTAATTGGAGGCTTTATTTTTTGATAATAAAAAAAATATTTTTTATTTTTATAAATTTAATAAAAAAAATTATTTTAATATTGAGAAGGATATAAGATATTAATAAAGTTAATTCTAATATTTATATTTGTGTTGAATGTAAAATAAAATTAAATTTTAAAATTAAAAATTTTATATAAAAAAATAAATTTTGTATTAGACTTAAAATAATGCTTGAACTAAATAAGATAAAAAGATAATATTAAAATAATATAATATATTATTAAAGTAGCTATTAAAATTTGTATTAGACTTATTAAACTCATTTTATGTGTAGGTTAGCTATTAGTTTTTCATATGTGTTATATATTCTAAGAATTTCTTTTCGATAGAGTTTAATTTAAGGTTATTTATTTTTATCCGAAAATATATTTGATTAATAAAAACATAAAATTATGAATATTTATTATCATAATAAAGAATTAATTTAATCTTATCTTTCATCAATATAATTATAGTAATATTAATATATTTTTTTAATTTTGGATGATATATAGATATTATTTTAAAATATAAATTTTATAATTTTTTAATATTATTTAAATTTATCATTAAATTGATAATTAAATTTTCATGTAATAGTAGCATTGAATTAAATGAATATTATTAATTTCATGTGATAATTGAGTTTAGACTTACGTTTGAATGTAGATAATTTTTCTTATGAAATTGTTATACTAGTGTGGTTTAAAATAAGATTAATTTTCAAAATGTTTAAAATTATATTAAATTGATGTGAGGTAGTAATTCATTTTAAATTGATTGAAACATGAAAATTATAGTTTTTTTTAAAACTGGATAATTATTTTTATAAATTATTGAAATTTGAAAATTATAAAATAAGTATTAAGATTCAGAAAGAAAGACTTAAAAATACTGTAAAAATAATAAATTTGTAGAATGAAATAAAATCAGCTAGTTCAGGTTAATCTATTTAGTATTTACATCAAAAGAATTAAAAAAATAAAAATAATTAACTACATACCACGGTATTTAATTTTATTTATGTCTTACCTATTTATTCTTAGTTAATTACGTTATTCACATTTAAAATATTTAAAAATCTTACATATATACATTTGAGTTAAAATTCAGTCAAAATCTATTTTAAAAAAATATTTTATTAGTAAATTATTAAAATTACATTTTTACCCTTAATAGTTTATATTTTTTTCTTTCGTTAATGCCACACTAAAGCGCTGATCTGTCCTAAAATCAATTCATATCGCGAATGTCTCATTCCTTTGCCATCACCTAAACATCAAGATTTTAGGATTTTCACTCAAAATGTATTTAAATATTTTTAAAATAATATGATGAACGGCTCAGATTTTTTGTAACTTAATTATAATTAGGTTATTCGAAAATTATGATTACTCATTATAATGAAAATAAGCTAAAGTGTGTGTATATAAAATTTTTAAATATTTTAGGTATGCATAGTATAATTAACTAAAATTAGATGAATAAGGTATAAATAAAATTAATAGATTTTTACGTACATGAAATTTACACGAAATTACGCATTTCACCATCAATTCATAAATATTACTACTATCACACCATATTCATTTAAATTTTACGCATTTCACATATTTCACACCATATCTTTGATGGTAAATTTCACATTTCTAAATTGGCCTTGATCTTAACTATATTATTAATATATTAATTAAATACTATAAATAAATTAATTTATATAATTAACAATTTAAATATTTATGAATTTATGTATTTTAATTTATTTATCCTATTTAAAATTTCTAATTAGGGTGCCGAATTTAAATCCACATGAATATAATTTTTAATTGAAGTAAGAAAATTGATGTGTTTCTAGTAAAAAATAAAAATATATATTAGAATTTAAATATTAATGAATTTATGTATTTTAATTTACATATAATATTATAAAGTATATGAAATATATAAAATATGTGAAATGCGTAAAATTTAAATGAATATGGTGTGATAGTGGTAATATTTATGAATTGATGGTGAAATGTGTAATTTTGTGTAAATTTCATGTTCTATATATAAAGACCTCTAAAATTAAATAGTGTGGTATCTAAGTAATTATCTCAAAAAAAAAAGTATTTACATAAAAAGGTAAATCTATAATTATAAATTCAGGAGGGGGTTTACGCATGTAGGTTTTGGGCGGCAGCTGGGAGAGGGGTTCCGCCGTCAAGACACTGGCGAGTCGCGGCAGAGTAAAAAAATGGCGGAGCGGAAGGACCAAGGAGATGGGCCAACGTCATCCTTTCCGTAGTCCTATTACTCTCGGCTTCTTCTACTTATCCGCTTAGTTCTCGCTCCGACGCTTCCTCCCGAAAAGCCCTAGATCAGAAGCGATGTTCCTGCCGGAGCGTGGCCGGGTGCCGGCGGCGTTGGAGGCGGCGGAGAAGGCGGTGGCCGCGGTGGGATGTGGATACGACCTCGCAACCGACCTGCGGCTAGCCCGCTGCAAGACGGGTCCTTCCGGCTCGCGTCTGATCGAGCTCGATGGGACCGCGTCCGAAGACCTCGTGGTGCCGGGGGGCATTGTTATGCGCGGCGTCCCCAAGTCCATCCGCTGCGATAAGGGGGAGAGGACCCGGTTCCACTCGGAAGTCCTTTCTTTCCACCAGGTTCTCTGTCCCGAATTACCTATGTGATTGCGTTTTTTAGATAGATTAGAGTAGCGATTTGGGTGATGTGAGCTCCGTTGTTAGTCGAACACTGTGTCGTAATTAGACAGGATCGGTTGTTGCCTTGGAATGGCCGAATGGGTAGCAAGCTTTTAATTCTATAACTAATATACTTGACACATTCCTTTCATCTATCCATTAACAAAATCCATCATGGGAAACACTTCTTTGGATAATGGAGAAATAGATTGAAACATCTTAATGCTTGCTGATGTAGGCTAATAGGCTGTAAAAGGTGAAACAAGCATTGGGAAGAAATTCTTTCTGTTCAAAAGGACTACCTGCTATTAGTTTTTTGCTACCACTTGTTTTATAGTAAATCTGCAATGCAATTCTCTAGCAGTCAGGATTGCTGGCTAGACTTTAGTGCAGCACATCTTATGACTTTGTGTTCTGAATAATGGGCATTTTTTTTAAAAAAATTTGTGAAGTATGGCACTTACACCTTATTATCCTACTCGATGAACTGGAAAAACTGTATTCCAATCTACCTCAATTTTGAACAGTTTCTTATTGAGTTATTTTTGTACTATGCTGATGCGATTTCACTTACATGGTTATAGAGCTTTTGAAAGTTTAATGTACACTAATCAGATCCCCAGTATTGCACATATTAATATCACTTATGAGTATGAAATAAGAGAAGCAGATGGATCTGATTTCCATGTTGAAATTGCCTGACAACAGATGTCTGAGCAGTTCAACCAGGAGTTGTCTTTGTCCGGTAAAATTCCCACTGGTTTGTTCAATGCCATGTTTGATTTTCGTGGCTGCTGGAAAAAAGATGCATCTGCAACAAAAACCCTCTGCTTTGATGGCTGGTTTGTGACACTTTACAGTATTGAACTGGAAAGATCCAGCATTACGTTGAAGGAAAAAATGAAAAATGATGTTCCACCTTCCTGGGATCCTGCTGCACTGGCTGAGTATGTTCTGAACAAAGTTCCTCTTATGCTTTTTAAGTCTTGCATATTCTTTACCAATATCGGAACATTATTTTTGTCAGGTTTTCCATTGAAAATATTTTCATACTTTCTTTGTTTTTGAAATCGTTTGCAGTGCTAGCAACCTAAACTCCTTTGTGTAAACTAATGACATGTGTTGTATATACGGATTTCGTATAAGTGTCCTCATTGATCAGTGCTCGTTTTGGCTGTCCAATGGAATTCATTATTTCTGGGCATCAGTTTGTTATAATAATGTCAGCAATTGTCCATTGACAGTGTTATCAAGGGAATCAAGAGACCTATTCTTCCATGAGATAATCAATGTGATGCTCATATTATCAATTTTATGTGCATTATCGCATCTCTCAATTGATCAGTTCAACGTAATAATTTAATATCACATTGTATTTATTTAGCCGGGTTAAAGTTAACAAGGTTAATTTAACCTACATAAATTTTTAAAATTAATTAGGGTGTGTTTGTTTGTAAGGTTAAATTTAAGAAGGTTAAAATTAAATTTGAATAGAGATATTTTTTTATTGAAAGTTGTGAATGATGTGAAATAAAGTTAGTTATTATGTTGCGACATGTGAGGGATGTGATATAAAGTTAGTTATTATGTTAGAATATGTGAGGGATGTGATATAAGTTATTTAGTAATATGTGTAGGATGTGAAATAAATTTAATTTTTAATATTAAATTTTATGTGTGATGTGATATGTCTGGTTAAAATTAAACTAGGTTAATTTTAAACTTCTAGACAAACGGGGCCAAGATAGCTATATTTTGCATCATACACATATCTTAAAATAAATATTAATTTTTTTCACAACCTATAAGCATACCAAAATAATAGCTAGACCTATTTCATATCTGACACGCATTCCAATATAATAACTAATTTTAATTCACATCATACACAATTTTCAAGAAATTAATATTTTCATATAGGTTAACTTTAACCTTAGTGGGTTTATTTAGCCAAGATTAACTTTAACCTAACATATTACATCATACCCAAATTTTAATATTTAATTTAACTCTACTTCACATCATACATACATTAAAAAAATTATATTACATCCTACACATATACCAAAATAATAGCTATTTAATTTCACATTCTGATATAATAAGTAATATTTTCACATCATACGCAACTCTAAATAAGAAAATATTTTCATCCAAGGTTAACTTTAATTTTGTTAAAGTTAACTTTTACAAGCAACACACCTAACCTTTGCAAACAAACCCCCCTATTAATGGTTAGTGTTGAAATGGTAGGTATAGTGATTGGTTGGAGGGATCACAGAATATTTTCTATACATGAAACGAAAGGTAATTGGAATTAGTTCATGGGAGATGTTATTCTTCTCCTGATTCATCTTTTACACATGCTTGCAGGTTTATTGAAAAATATGGCACTCATATTGTTGTAGGCATAAAAATGGGTGGCAAGGACATAATTCACATCAAGCAGATGCAGGAGTCAGTTCTTCTGCAAAATGATGTGCAGAATTTGTTGAAAAGGTTAGCTGATGAGAAGTTTTCTGAAGAGTCCCATGCAAGTTTTGTTTGTAAAAGTGATCTATCGCTTAGCAAAGAGGTAAGAACCTATGTTATGGGTTGAGTTGCTATACTGTAACATAAACATGTGTACCACACATGTATGAACATATTGACATGCCATTGACCATACTCCTGGTGATGTCATTTTTTTTTAAGTTCATTGCTTTTGTACAATTTATTGAATTCAATCTGTAGGCATATGTTGCAAATTATTGTTTCAACTGAAGTGAGCTCCTTACCCATTTAAGGTTTTAGATATTCTTGGTTAAAGATGTTTATTTGTCTCAGTCATGATACTACCGGTTTGATCTTTTAAAGGAAGAAAAGTGTGCTTAATTATTTTAACTTCCTAAATTCATCGCATGAGGTTTTTCCTACTATTGAAAATCAAATGTTCTTTGCTAAGGCCTCACCTAGAACTTACTCTGACATTGGACCAAGTCTTCACATCAAGCAGTGATATTACGTGTTTGTTAGGATGACTGATTGGATATGTGTGACGTCTTTCATTAGTGGGTTAATTTGGTGTTTTGAACTTTAGGTGACACTACCTTCATCTGGTACTCCTTGTTAATTTTTACCAGTTCTTCGAAGCAAAATGTTAATGTTGAGGTGTTAAAATGATATCATCCCTTTTTTTCATTGAAACTGAATGTTGTAGCTCCCTTGGTTTAGTAAAAGCAATTAATAGTCATCAAGCAGAAGAGCAACATAAAGTTTAGGCAATTTTTTTCAAATTTATCATATTCAAGGTTCTAAAATATTTATTTATTTTTTTAATGCCGGATGGTTAAATCTTCTACGACAAATTATATAAAAGAACTCATGCTCAATAAGTATGGATAAAAAATTTATTTTGAAAATTTAGAAGTCAATTGATAAAGTGATAACTTACGAGGCGACTTTTGCAAGATCTACAAACTTATTTGTTTGGAAAAATTGTGAAATTGATTTGGTATAACGATACCTAATGATAAGTAGTGGTCATAGGGATTATGATTTCGCAATATATTAACATAATTCAACTGAAAGCATGCTTTTATACAACTATTTTGACATATCAAAATGATTCAGTTGATGAATTGTTCTTAGACAACTATTTGAAATGTACCTTGTTATTTGTTTTTTACTCTTTTATGGTTGCATATGTCGTGATTACTAATGAAATATTTCTGGAATATTTTTAGGATAATAAATTCGTGCATCAAGAACGAAATGCTGCTTTTTATAACTTGTTGAGATCTACAGTTGTATCTCACTCAAAAAAGGATGTAAGTTCTATTTTTCTTCATTGTCCTTTATTTGAAGCTTGGTGGATAGGGGGATACTGTTTTATTAATTTCGCATTGTTTTGCAGGATATAGTGAGTATTCACGTTAGAAGAGGAGGTATCAATACTAATCAAAGCCACAGTCAGTGGCTTTCAACAATTTTAGAGGCTCCAGATGTCATATCAATGTCTTTCATTCCCATTGCATCGCTGCTAAATGGTATTCAAGGAAGTGGCTTCTTAAGCCATGCAGTAAACCTATACCTCCGTTGTAAGTTTGTATATATATATATATATATATATATCTCTTTTTGGGTATGAACGGAGAAGTGTTTAATAGTGTAGTTATAGGAAATTATGCATGTAAATATGCTTTTTACAATTATTGTTATGGAATTCTCACTTAGGGGAAATTTGGTTCAATGCAATTTGCGTATTAATGTTAATTAAATATCAATGTTATTTTGATATTCGTGCCATTAATAAATTATCATTTGTTTGGTCAAATGCCATTATATAGGAATATTGCAATGTTATTAATTATTTTTGTTATCCCAAACTTTACTAATTACTCTGCATTTCACCTCTTTTCATTATCATATTAGGATAACATTTAGATGTCGCCCAATTTTAGGTGGCAACTACATGTTATTTTAAAGTGATAATGTTATGAAAGTTATAATTTCAATTAAAAGCAGGGCACCAGTGTAGTAGCATGTATTCGTTTATTTTATGATGAAATTAATGAAATCTTTCTCGCATTATTGGAAAGATGCTGTAATGTTATGGATTCAAGGATTGCTATGTGGATTTTCTGATCAAGCAGATGTTTTTATGATGCTGTCACTATAACCATTTGAATATTGCCTATACATTGGTTATATTGTTATGGACACATGAATAAATGATCTACTTTAGAAGCGAAATTGGTGGAACCTTTAATTCATTATTCCTCTTACAAGTTACACATATTTCACATATTTTCTTGCAAGCATTAGATATGTTCTGTTATTGTTGATGTACAATGTGGAAGAGAAAAGGGAGGTACAAAGAGAAGAGGAAGAGGGAAATTAATAAGAAAATAGGATATCGAACATTTGAAAGGTAATAATGCTAGTAAATCAAAACACAGAAGGGAAAAAAAAAACTGAATCAGTAAGTAAATAAAATATTAAACTCCAAAGAATAACTAAACAGTCAAATATTAGGAAATGGATTGTCTTTCTTCCTCCTTTCTCCTCTTCTGCCAAATCAGCATCACATGTCCAATCACTTTTTTCAAGGAAATTATTTATATTGTTTGTTTGATTTTATTTATTATTATTGTTCCTTAGCTGATAAGCAGTTCTCTCTATAATAATGCAGACAAACCTCCGATTGAGGAGCTTCATCAATTTTTGGCATTCCAACTGCCACGTCAATGGGCTCCAGCTTTCGGTGAACTTCCTCTTGGACCACAGCGTAGGAAGAATACTTTGCCATCCCTTAAGTTCACACTCATGGGTCCCAGACTTCGAATTAACGATGTCAAGGTAATTTGATGTTGCTCAAAACATGCTCATATATTTTCTTGTCTAAACATAAACATTTTTTTATGGAACATAAACAATTTTGAAACTTCTAAACATAAACAAGTAAGAAAAAATATATGGGCATGTTTTGGACTTCTATGATATTACACTTTTGGGTAAACTGCTTAGGTTTCTATGAGGTTTACATTACATTGCATTTTGGTCCATCATTTGTAATGGTAACATTTAGGTCCTTGGGGTAACAATTATTTTGTCCTTGAAGTAACACAAGTAGTCCAGATAGGCAAATTCCATCTATATTGTAACTGTAAATATCAATAAGTTTCTTTGAAGATTAAATTTGCTTATAGTGGCCCACCCAAATTGTATGTGTTTTTCTTTAGAATGTTTTTTTAAAGATCAAAGTTTCTTGTAGGTTCGTATCATTAGTTCTTTGTTCTTTAAAAAAAAATAAAAATAGAATAATTTTTTAGAGGTATTTAAAATAAATAAAGGAATCTCATTTTCATAAAATGGGAGAAATAATAGAAAGAAAAAATATAAATAAGCCTTAGGGATATAAAAGGCTTGATTTAAAAACTATTAGACTACAAAATAAAGCGAACTGCACGAAATTTATCATATTTATTTATATGGTTGAATGATAAAAAAGTGTTCAATCAATCATGGTCCATCAACCTTCTTTTTTTGATTGTTGCGCGAATCAAGATCTTGAATACTTTAGATTGGTTTTTATGTTCAAGTTCTTCGTGGCAAAAGCATTTTTTTTTAAACTTATTTTGCATTTGTTGCTTCATTTTGACATTTTTATTTGGTGAAGTAGAGCTTTTTGTTTCTTCTAAATTAGGAAAAGGCTCACTTATCCTTATCGCATAAGGATCTCACTATCATGTGTCAACAAAATTTTTTCATGGACTTTGGCTTCGAATTTCTTGACCTAGGCAACATTCTAGAATTCTTTTTCTGCCTTCTCCCTCTTTAGATCTGCTAACTTACACTCGCCTCTGGAGACCCTCTCCTTTTATTTAGTGGAATTTTTTCTTCCTAGCACGGCTCGTATGCGTTGGAGGTCATCTTTGAACTATGTAACCTCTGGTGTTCTCTCAGGTTTTCTTAGTAGCTCCACGCATGCGACTGCACCCTTGCTTCACCATCTAGGTTGATCTTAGCTAGCTCAACTTGGCTGTTTTTCTCTGTCAATAGTCACGTAGATTAATCATGTTCGACAATCTCTTATTATAAGATCATGGAGGAAGTCAAAGAAGGCTTGTTGAGCGTTGTCTAATAAGGAATTTGCTTCGAAGGAGTTTTCAAGGTGGTCATATGTTGAGATAGAGAGGCTTAGTTGAGCAAGCCCTTTGTTCAATAAGATGTGAGAGCTAATGAGCACAATATCCAAGAAAGAAATTAAACAACAATACATATTTGACAAAAGGTAACATCGAGGAAAGCGTTGACTTTGAAACTTGGTAATGATAGGCCATGCGTGTTGCACATGAATCAAGGGCGGCAGAGTTGTGTTGATTCTCATTCCTGGGTGTTCTCGAGGAGAAAAATGAGAATCAACACAACTGGATATGGTTGAAGAAGAAAATATATAGAGAAAAATGCTTGCAAAAATGGGAGGTTCTTTCGTACTAGAGGTGATCACCGGAGTTCCTCAGAGATCCATTCTCAGTTATGTGTAGCGGTGAAGACAAGATCTGTTCCAGTCAATCAAATAAACAATTTGCTTAAAGCATTTTGAACATGTCGAGAAGAGAGTTGAATAAAATAGAAAAATGAGTTCTATCAGGTATCATCCTGGGTCTAGTTATGTCTAGGAGATGAATATCTCCATCTTTCTATCCAAATAGTTATCGAACTTGTGAAAACCGTTTAATTTAGAACTCACATAACGCTTCATTTTGTGGAATGTTCTTAATCATCCCATAATGAGTTGTTTGTTAGACTTGTAGAGTTTATTGTACTTCATTGAAATGTTTACAAGGTCTTACAATAAAAAGGTATTTTTACAAGGTCTTGTATTCAAAGTGAATAAAATAGTTCTTTTTTGAAGGATGTTGTAAAAATCTTTCTCTGTTTACTTTGTTGAACAGTACAAAGTCAAACAACAAAGATTCAAATAGTGGTGACGAAGCACCACAGCTAGCACCAACATGTTGTTTTAGGGTGGGGTTTTGTACAAACTTGAAGATGACGAACTCTGGGATGTCTACTATAAAAGTGAGTTTGGACACGAAAAGCTGCAACATTTGAATGCATTTAGAAGCATAGATGTGGGAATTCCTAAGGTACAGGAAGTTGTATTTGCTGTAGTTGGGTATTGAAAAGAAGCCAAAAGCAATGAAATTTGAGAATTGGCAAGATTTGGATGAGACTGCACTTAGCTACATGTGGATGTGGCTGAACAAAGGTGTGTATCACTAATGTTAGAAGAAACAAGTCCACGGTATATGCAAGAAGTTGAAGAGACCATGAGTGGAAGATGATGGCAACTAAACATTAGGAAGCTTGTTTCCTCATCCTAGAGCATCTGAATAAGATGCAGAGGACATTCAACCAACTTACTGCATTGAAAATGGCGCAGGCTTTTCTGCTCAATTCTCTACTAGAAAGCTAGGAAACTCTCATCTCATTCCTTAGTAACTCAGCACCAGATGGAGTAGTGTCAGTGAACTTCGTTGTCTACTAAATGTGGAAACAAGACAAAGAACACAAGGGTTGTCAAATAATGAATCCCCTCGTAGGCTAAATGGAGAGGGAAAAGCTAAAATCGAAGAGATAAGTCCTAAGATCATGGTAAATTTTAAGGAAAATCATTCTCAGGGAAAGACGCTCCTCCGGTGTTACTATTGCGTCAAGTTAGGACTTATGATAAGAGTATGTCGTAAGTGGAAGAAGGATAAAAGAGTTGAAAGACGAAGAGTGAACAACCTTGTCTTCAGGTTGTCACTGCAACCACAATCAAAGACTAATTGTTGGTTTTCTTGGTTGTGGAAGAGAAGGTGAGTGGCTTGCTGGTCATGACATGGTATGGGTAATTGACTTCAGAGCATCCTTCCTTGTAGAATGTTGAAGAGAACTATTTTTGACATACACGACTTCATAGTTGTTGAAATAAGCAATACCTGTGTGTTAAAGATCATTGAGCTTGAAATTAGCTTGGGATGCAAGCTGACATTGAAGGATGTTCGACAAGTGCTAGACATCTGTCTCCATCTGATCTCTACGGGAAATCTAGACAAAGAATGGTACATCAGTACATTAAAGGATAGAAGCTTACAAAAGGATCCCTTTTTACATTAAAGGGGAGTGAAGTGATGTTCGCTCTACAAGGTGAAGGCAAAAATCTGTTTGATTCCCTTGATGGGGGTAGTTAGGTTGTCGAAAAGCCACTGCGGCACAACAGGTTAGGCCACATGAGTGAGGAAGGCCTTGAAGTCCTCAAGAAGACGAGCCTCATTCCAACTGGCGAAGGTAACCTTGATAAGTATGCTTTTTTTTATAAGTATGCTTTTTTTGATAAGTATGTTGATTGTCTTATAGGTAAGCAAACAAAGAAACATTTGTGAAATTGCCTGTAGAAATGATGGAGAATAATCCTTTGGAAAAAGTGTGTTGTACTCTGATGTATGCGAAATAGGTCAAAGGTCTCATGATGAAGCCTCGCACTTCGTTACCTTCATTGACATCTACTCCAGGAAGACATGGGTCTGTTCTCATCGATAATAGAGGCGAATACATGAGGGAGTTTTGACATATGATATTGAACCTACGGAACTTGGCATAAGAAGTCTGTGTCAAAGAGTTTGCCAAAAAAAAAAAGATAAATTGAGCTATAATTAAATGGATCCTTAGGCTGCTATCTCACAAGAATGGGTCGAACAAAAGCATGAGATTGATGACATTAATTTAAACAATGCTTGGGTTGACCACAAGCTTGAATCTCAAAGTCGAACTTCTTCACGTGAAAGCTGTGTGCTTGCACGGGGAGCTAGGAGATCTTTGTGAAGCGGCCGGAAGGATTCAAAGTGAAGGGAAATAAGGAGCTAGCCTATAGGTTGTAGAAGAATTAGTACGGGTTAAAACAGGCTGTAAGGCAATGTATATAGAAAGCTTGATTTCTTCATAATTGAGCACAAGTATCGAAGAACCATACCAAATCATTGCATCTATGTGAAGAAGTTTAAAGGTGATGACTTTATTTCCATATTACTCTATGTTGATGATATGCTGGTGATTGGTAGAGATGTCGAACAAATCAAAAGGTTGAAGGTTGAGCTCAATAGCAGGTTCGACCTCAAAGGCCTTGGGTCAGCTGAATAAATGCCAAGGATGAAAATCAAGAGCGATCTCTTGTCGAAGAAAGTGTGGCAATCGCTAGAGTTTTTTGTCGAAAAGGTATTGCAGTTATAAAATATGGACATAGCGAAGCCTGTTGATATTATTTTAGAAAATTTGTTTTATTTGTCAAAAAGTTGGTGTTCCTCCACTGCTCTCAAGCAAAAGATGTTGAATGTCCCCTATTCCTCTGTTGTAGGGAGTCATATATGCAACGGTCTGTTCGGCGCTAGACATTTCCCAATTAGTCGGTGTTGTAAGCAAATATCTCTTTAATTTAAAGAAAAATGTTGGGTTACAATCAAGTAGATCCTTGGGTATCCTCGAGGGACAAACAAGACGACACTGTGTTTCGAAAGAGTGAACTGAAGGTCATTTGTTATGTTGATGAGATGTCGATGCTTGAAAATCCACCTTTGGATGTTTAATCAACTTTGCAAGGGTTGTGCCGCGGTAATTTAAGTTACAAAAAACGTATCACTTTTGGTAACACTTTTGATAATTGAAGCCGAGTACTTAGTAGCAATGGAAGGATGTAAGAAGATGCTATGTATAAGAAAATTTCTTGAAGAAATGGGCAACAACAAAAGGTAAGTCCTTTGTATTATAACAACCAAAGTGTCATCCATCTAGCAAAGAATTTGAGTCAACATTCAAAGTCTAAACACATCAAAGTTCGATACCATTGGATTCACAATGTACTTGAAGAGAAGATAGTGTTGTTAACGATCCATACCGATGAAAATGCATCGGATATCATGACAAGGATGACAAGTCACTCCAGATATAAAGTCTATCGAAGAATTATGGAGTTTCTCTTATAAGTTGGTGGATGGTTGTTGAGTATGTCTCCTTATGAGAGCATCAAGGGAGTCAAAGATGGCTTGTTGAACAACCTTGTCAAATAAGACATTAGCCTAAAAGAAGTCTTTAGGATGATCATTTGTCGAGATGATTTCTAGACAAGCCTGTTGTTCGATTAGATCTGAAAGTTGGTGAATGCGTTATCCAAGAAGGAAATTAGATCGTTGCCTTTAGAACTTGGTAAAGGTAGACCAAGCATGCTGCATAGGGCTTAAGGGAGGTGCAGGCATGCTGCTTCTCATCTCTTGGTGTTCTCGAGGAGAAACCAACTCTCCTATATAAAGGAGATGGTTGGAGGTGAAAATATATAGAGAGACTTCTACAAAGGGGAGGTTTTCCAAAATAAAGTGTTTGCAGGGGTTCCTCGGAGATCCATCATTGGCTATGACGTGTAATGGTGAAGTTAAATTTTATTTTAGTTAGCCAAATGAACAAATTACTTTGAAAACTATCAAAGAAAAGAGTTGAAGAAGACACAAAGGAATCCAAGTTCTTTCCAGTATCCTCTTGGGTTTAGTTAGTTCTAGGAGATGAATCCTTCCATCTCTCAATATTGAGTTAGTGGTCATGCCTGTGACAATCGTGTGATTTAGAACTTACATAAAACCTCATCATGCGGAACATTTTTAATCATCTCATAATGAGTTGCTTGTTAGACTAATATAGTTTGCTGTATTGCTTTCAAGTTTGTTCAAAATTCTAATCCAAAGTTGAATAACATAGTTCATTTTTTAAGGGTGTTATTAAAGTCTTTGTTTATTGTGTCATTCAACACGAAGTCGAACAACACACAGCCAAACAGTGGTGACGAAGGACCACAAGTGGCACCAGGAAGTTATGGTATATTGCATATAGATTCTGAGGTTTCGTCCCCATTGCTCATAAGTCCCAATAGATTCTTAAAACTAGCAAGGGTTTTAAAGTTATGTTCCTGGTCTTCATTGGAGTCCTTATTTATAATGAAGTCACGTGCTAAAGTTGAGATAAAATTGTCTTTAATTGCTTTGTAAATGTAGGCAAATTTTATGTAACATTTTCCTTCTCTTATATCACCCAAATTCTCCACAATTAAATAATGCCTGCTCGGTTGGTTTGATTGGAGGAAAGAAAAAATGGTTTGAAAAAATTTTATTGTTTTTTCGAAAAATGTGTATGATGGGAAATAGAATAAATTAGTTATATTAAAAATTATATTGGATGTAAAATAATGTTAATTTTTTTATAACTATGAAATAATGTTGATTTACTGAAAGTTGTGTAAAATGTGAAATAAAATGATCGTTTAATGTTGAAATTTATGTAGGATAAAGTATAAAATAGTTTTTTAAATTTTTTTGTTAATTGAATAACTATTTTTGTCATGTTTTTTTTTTCCATTTACCAAAGAGGTGTTAAATATCATTTTATGGTTCTTTTGAGGTACATGTCTACACTTGGTTTATGCTTGCCATCCCATTGCTGTACTATCGGCATGCCCTTTGCATTTAACAAGAGAATTTAGCCTGTTTTAAGATTAAAAAAAAATCTTATTGAAAAAGAGAAACAAGCCTCTTTTTTTTATTATTAAGTATTATTGGCAGAGATTAGAATTATAGAAGTTTGTAATTTCATCTCCCATGCATTTTTATATGAAGAGCCATATTCACCATTACATGTTTCAGGTTGATTCAGGGAACAAGCCAGTAACCGGGATTCGCCTCTACCTTGAGGGCAGGAGGAATGACTGCTTGGCCATTCATCTGCAGCATCTCTCTACCTTCCCCAGCATCTTACAACTCTCTGACGAACACACTCACACATCTGATGACCTCGATGCCAACCAACGAGGATACTTCGAGCCCATCAATTGGACCTTCCTATCCCACGTGTGCACTGCTCCAATCCAGTACGGTGGGGGCCACATTGAGGAGTCGGCCTCCGTCGTAACCAAGGCATGGCTTGAGATCAAGGAGTTTGGAATGAGGAGGGTGCTCTTCCTCCGGCTCGGTTTCTCCCATATGGCTTACATGCGGATTCGCCGGTCCGAGTGGGATGGCCCAATCAACATCTCTCGTAAATCCGGCTTAATCTCGGCCATGATTAGTACACGGTTGAGTACCGGTTTTATACCGCCACCCAAGCCCAAGGTGGAAGTGAATTCCGCTATATTTCCAGGCGGTCCTCCGGTGCCAGTTAGAGTCCCGAAACTAGCTAGGTTCGTAGATACTACGGAGATAGCGAGGGGGCCGGATGACCTCCCAGGTTACTGGGTGGTGACCGGTGCGAAGTTGTGCATGGAAGGAGGGAGGATCTCTCTCAAGGTCAAGTACTCACTATTGGTATTGGTTTGTGAGGATGACAATCTCTAGCTCTCTTATCTTGTCAACTTGCACACCAGAGAAAAAACTGGGAGAGATTTTTCTCTTTACACTGGGACGGATTCACTCATCTTGAGCTGCAGTTTTACTGATTTGTCAGGGGAGTGCTCTGACTCAACAGAATGAATTAGTTTGGGGATCGTATTATGGAGGAATCAATTTAGTTTGGTGTATGTTGCTGTTACTGAGATTCTACATGTCATTTTTATTGTAATTAGGATTCATCAGTGTGTATATATTTTGCAATTCTACATGGTTAATTGTCACATATTTTACCATGAGCTTCTTATTTTGATGTTTGGTATAGAGTGTTATTCGATTTAATATTTCTCATGATAAACCTAACTGGCCTACCTTATTACAATATCTCATAAGTTAATCAAAGCAGATAAAGTATGTATCTTTCTGCAGAAAGAGAACTAAACTCGTTGAATTTATTAGCGCAATATCTGAATGAAAGGAGCGGGACATTATAGAGTTTAAGGTCGTCAAACCAAAAAAAAGAAAGCAGATGACTCTCTCAGCAAAAGTTTTGTCAAGTTGGAAGAAAAAAAAAATTGTGAAATTTTTTTGTGAAATTTAAAAAAAAATTATATATATATATATATATATGATGTGAAATAAAGTGAGTTAGTTATATTAAAAGTTATATTAGAGTCATGTATGTTCTTTGATTCATTTGGAATATTACTTTGTGTTTGTTTTGTGCTTGTTTAGTGGGATGTTTAGTTTGCTAGAATATGTTTGTTTGCTCTTGAATCCGAGTATTTTGATTGTAAAATAAAATTAATAATTAAATATAAAAAATAAAATAACATTTATATACATTAAAATTTATATAAAACATAATAAAATTTTATTTATTTATTTATTATAATTCTGTTTTTTGTTCTCGTGTCAAACAGATCCTAAATCTTCTTCTCATACAACACTCCAAACAGTAGGTTTTCTTCCAATCTTTGAGCAGTGACTAGTTTCTCCTTCTCCTTCTCTTTCTCCTTCTCTTTCTCCTTCTCTTTCTCCTTCTCCTTCTCCTTTTCTTCATTACTGGCGCACGATGGAGAGGGGAAGCGGAACTCTGAGAGAGAGAGAGCTACGAAACCAAGCGAAAGAGAGAGAAATTATTTCTCTTCCTCTTTTCCTCCCAAACGCAAGATAGAAATAAGAAACAGAAAGTGGCGGTATCTAGAGGGTAGGGTCTTTTATAGTTACATACTAAATCTAGTTAATAATAATGAGATAATTATATGCAAGACATTAAATTTAAACAAAATTGCATATTTCATGTGTCGTTTTTGAAATAAATTATTTCATATCAAACTTATACGCTAATATAGTGTCTCTCTTTAGCCCAAAAGTAGTCTTCCAACCAAATGATGGGTAGGATCTTTTTTATTTCATGAGGCAGGTTGCAGTTTCATTCATAAACTGGTATGGTTCCATCAAATTCTCATGTAGCTCTTTATAAACTCCTAATTAGCTACTTAATATCAGTAGATTTCATTAGCTTCTGGAAACCTCTTTCCAACAACAAAATAGCTATCACATACCTATATGTCTATAATGTTGAGGTGCCATTTTGGAATATACTAAAAGCATTATTGAGATCCTTGGTGCAATTAATTTTTTTAAAAGTTTAAGCTGATAAGAATGACTCAATCAATTCACTTATAGTGTGCTCACACCACGAGTCGAACCTAACCTTCTTTTCAATAGTGGCACACTCATCCAAAATTATGTCAAGCAAGATAGTATTAAGCTAGTGATAGTCAAACTCAGGCCATCCAATCACTGTTTTTCCTAACAATTCCCCTTTCAATATATTACCGAAATTTGAACCCGAGACCTATTTTTATACCAGTAGTTGGGATCCTTAGAATGAAGATTTTTTTGTTATTGTTTTTAATGCAGGTGACATTATGTGTGGTTTGTAGTACGTAGAAAGAAACTATAAAAATCAAAAAATTATCTATGTTATAATTTTGTGGAAGATGTTAATCACTTCGTTTCCTTTCCCTCAAATCTCTGCATTTCTTTTCGTTTATATTCGTGCTAAATACAAAGACTTTATCATCTCTTTGAAGTTTAATTCATATGAGAGAGAGAGCTTGATTAAAATTTAGAACATGTTTATAGATTATTACTCTGATCATTCTTTAGTGTTGTACATGTTTCAATTCTAGCATTCAAATAAAAAATATATGTGGAATGGAGCTATGTGTAGTTTTTAATTAGAGTAAATATTATATGGGTCCTTTAAATTTGATCATTCTTTCACTTAGGTTTATGAGTTTGTATTTCTTTATAATGAGTGTTTAAGGTTTGACCACTATTTCAATAAAGTCCATGAAATTTAATTGAGATTTCACTTAATAGGGGGGTTTTAGTAAAAGTTGTTATATACTTAGAATAAGTATCTAACTTTAGTAATCGTTAGAATTACATTCACACTTGTGTACTCACGTAAAGAAATGAGGTCCGATTTTTATGACGTGGATCATATTTATGCTTTTTATTATTCCTTTACACTTGTAGGCATTTGAATTTCACAATTTTATTTTCAAGCTTTATAAGCCCACATTGAAATAAATTAAAAAAAAATTATAATTGAATCGTATTGGATTTCGTATAAATTAGTTACTATAAAAAAAAAACCTTTTTGAAAGACTACCATTCTCTTCTTCAATAAAATTATAAAAGTAAAATAATAAAATACTTTCAAAGCAGTATCTCTAAATTTATGTTAATTAATATAACAAAACATTTTTTTTGAAGAGATTTAAAATATTTATGCGGCTTTGAAGGTTTACTGAGGTTGAAACATATTAATTGATCAGATTTTGAGAAATGTGAATTTATTCTGGATTTAAATTTATAGTTCTCTAATTTTAATTATTAACTTAGAAATTATATTTTGAAGAAATTCATTAAAGCTTGAAAAGGTTCAATTTTTATTTTTTGCGAATAATTATAATCACGTTGTTTTGAGCATAATACCTAACAACTCTTCTTCAATTTAGATTTATAGATTTCAAATTTCATTTCTAAAATTATATATTTCCAAAATTACAGTTTAACGTAAATTTATTAGCTGCAACCAAAATATTTATTAATTTATAATTAAGTTAAATATAAAGTTTATTAGATTTCTTTTTTTTTTTTTTTGGAAAGTAGTGCAGAATTCAGAATTCTGAGGTACATCTTGTTGCCCCTGCTTCCGTCGATGTCGTCTTACCTTTTGGCGGCGCCAAAGAGCACCTTGACGGCGTGATAGAGAAACGGCCTGCGGCGGCTTGCTTATTCTTCAGTAGGTGTCGGCAATGGTGGGGCAGCAGGGAATCGGTTTCGCCGTGTCCCTGATCGCCGCCCACTTTGGCGATGTCGTCGCCGTAAGCCTCCGACCACCCCTTCTTATTAGCCCGTTGCGTTACACCCTAACCCTATAATACTGCAGCATGTTTGCGAGTGTCTCCTCCGCCGTGGCTCTCTCTCGTTAATGGAAGTATGCCGCTTCACCGATCTCTCCAGGAGACAGGTCAGGAATTGCCTGCTGGTGCTGATCCAGCACAACTGCGTTCAGGCCTTCTCCACGGAAAAACATGGTTCTCTGTCTCTCTCTACTCGATCCTTTCTCTGCCTTCAATCCATTCTCGCATGCTTATTGTGTGACTGATCGATCCTGCTGAAGCATGTATATAATGTTTGTTTCAGTTGGGATGGGCGGCACCGCTAAGCCCGTCACCACCTACATGGCTATCTTCGACAACATCATTCACCGCATGCGATTCTCAAAGTTCCTGTTAATTGTAAAGGAACACCTTGGTGATCAGGTTATTAAGCATTTTGATTTTTTCTTTTTTTGTTTTAGTTAGTCGTTGTTCTTGCTTTGTCTTTTGCCGGCATTTCTTCATCCTTTGCAACCTACTGTCCTTATGTTCCTTCTAATCCTGTAAATCTCTATTTTGTTCCGGTTTATTTAGGCTAGGATCAAGTTAGGATCTTTTTAATCCAGATCAAAATGATGTGGTTGGATCAAATGGATTAAATGAAGAATGGCAATAACAACAACAACAACAACCAACAACAAGAAGATAAGAGTAACTCAGGAAACACTATGAATTTTTTTAAATCAATTTTCTTTTCTTGTTGGGTGTCCTCTTTACATTTAGCGACCTTTGAATTGTTCGCAGGTAGGTTCTTGTTGCATTCAAAGATAAAATATGTGTTTGAAAGTTGATGAAAAAATTTGAAATGATTGCAAACATGGTTTTGAAATTGATGTTGCCTTATCTTGTCATCAATCATGCTTGTAGCCACCTCACCACTTAGTGTGTACACGGATCAACTGTTGAACCAAAATTTAAATTCAAATTAATTAGAGCTATTAGAGATTTCTATATTAGTTTTATTTAGATTTGATTTGGTTTAATTTAGAGCAGATTTGAAGACTCGCCATATTTGGAGCTGATTTTATTTTATTATAATAGAATTAGTTTCATATTTATTTTTATTTATTTGAAATTTTATTTCTTGTATTTAATATTGTATTTCTAAATTTTTTCATAAAATCTCTCTATATAAAGATGTCGTCTTGCATTGTAATAGTAAGTAGCATTTAATAAATGAAATTATATTTGAGTTTCTTTAAAGCCTAGATCCGGGTTAAGAGGTCGATGTTCCGGTGAAGGAAAGAGTAGGGTTAGCCTCTGGTGAGAATCTTCAAATTAGTTTAATTATCCACTTTCCAAAAACAAAAAATCTTCTCCATTTGTTGCTCTATCTCTCTCTTCGGATTATCTCTAAGCGCCTCCAGCACTTTGCGCACTCCCCCATCTCGGAAGCTCGCCTGACTCCAGCATTGCCTTCTCGTTCCCTGCCTTTGGCACGCACCCACCTTCGCTGCCCACTGCCTCACCAACCAGCGTGAGGTGACTCGTCATTTTCTTCGTCGTTCGGCTTGCTACTTCGCCCAAGAAACTTACCACTCGAGCACGCTGACCCGAGACGCTTGCCTCATCTGCGTCGTTACTACTTGAATTTTTTTGGCTAAGGTATAATTTCTTTTCTAAATCAAATTAATCTGATTATTTGATTTTAATATAAAATTATTCTCTTTACTTGGATTATTCATTCGGCTCTAATTGAGCGATCCGTTATTTATTTAAGTGATAATTACTGTTGAATTTAAGTGTAAGATATCTGTTTTAAATTCTTGAACCCTGGATCTAATCTATTTAATTTAAATTGACTCTGTAATCTAATTTGATAAATTCTTATTTATCAGATGATCTAGTTTAATTTTAATTTTAAAATATTTTAATTTATGAGATTTAAGAATCTTATTTATCATATAATTTATTTAGAAAATATTTTGCGCTTAATTTAAATAACTTGCTAATTAATTTTGCTGCATATAAATATAAAATATCATTTACATTTTTTGTGTAATAAATAAGATTCACCACTTTCTCATTGACTATTGTGTGCCAAGAGCTTTCGCTTAATTATATAGAAATCTTACTTGTTGAATGCTTGAAAGAGACTTGAGGGCTTGGATAAAGTGGTTCTTGGAATTTTTCAAGATGCTGGGAATAAATGGAATCATTGTTTGAAAATCATGCATTAAAGCTGGAAACATACGTAATCATCATTTGTTTATTATCTTGATGTAACTTATGTTAATGAGTGTGTTCTATATTATATGCAAAATGGAAAGACAGCCATGCCTATCTTTTGAGCTTGAATTAAGCGGGTTCTGGCTAAGTTTTTTATCTGAGCTTTTCACATAGTTAATCCGTGATTAGTCTTAGTCTTTTGCAGTATGCACAGCTTGTTGCACTTTTTCTTCAACATGGAAGACTTACATTTATTTCTTTTTATGAACGAGCATCAAGCCTAAGTGGAGGTATGAATCTCTTTTTTATTCATAATCGTTCTGTTTATCAATTGACATTTTTATGACAGGTCCAATGTTTATATCTTAACAGGCAAAGAAAAGCGAGATGTTGTGCTAGCTAAATTTAATGAACTTGTGCATGCAAATTATGTTGAGCGTTGTCCCAAGGCTGATCCTTTCCTTGAGCCCAAGGATAATGATAAAGAAGTTATTAGAAAGAAGGTCAAGGTAAGTATCATTTGACAATTTCTTTGTCTGTGTCCTCCCTTCTAGCCTACTGTGCGAGTAAGCTGTAAATCATTCATTGAGGTTGAAAAATACAATTGCTATAGTTTACACTCAGTGACATTTAAACTGAAAATAGGAGAGATCTGTAATGTTTGTATGTATGTATACATTTGCAAATTATTGAGCACATGTATTTGCTTGGTTCTGTACTAATGTTTGCTCAGAAAACTTGATGGCTCTTATCTTTGTGATTCTAGCCACCTTTAGTGATCATATTCAATGTGATTGGGCTTTATTTTTCTTACTGTTTTTTAGAATTTTGTTTTGAGTGTTGTTGGATCCTATGTGATGTTTTTTTTCATTGTGCACCTTCCAAAGTTTATTGGTACATTAACTAGATACATTCATTATAGACGATGAATGTGTTTGAAGCTCTCTGTTTTGTAGTGGCATCAACCACATTGGCTAGTCAGTTTAAGTTGAAACTAACCAGTTAATGTCATTGCTTGAACAAATTCTCAGAAGAGTTGTTAGTTTTGTAGTTTGTGAATACAACTTTATATGACTGACCAAACACAAAATAACAGTTCACTTGCATTTTTTAGTTTTTTTTTTTGGACATGAATCTGTCCTTGCTTGTCCTTTTGTTGTCACCTTCCACCTGCCCATGGTCCTTTGCTACTTTGAATTGGTTAATCAAATCTTCTATGTCAAGGCAACCCCCATTCGATGTTGAATTTGTTATCATCTTGTGAGACTATTCTCATTAGTGGATTTGAAAGTACTTTGGACAAATGAATGAAATGAACTTATTCTTCATGCACATAGGTTGGTGGCGGAAGGAAGGGGTTTAGAGATTAAAGGTGAAGCTAATTTTATGTGGTTGAGAGTTACTAATTGTATTCATAAGGTTACAAAAGATATGTTGGAGAATCTAAAGGAAAACCAAATTATAGAATTAGTTTGGTTTTATGTCAGATAGATCTATTATGAAAGTTATTTATTTTTTGAGAGGTTTAATAAAGATATTTAGTAAGAGAAAAAAAGATCTGCATTTGATTTTCTTTGATTTAAAAAAAAACTTATGATAAAATCTTAAGGGAAATGCTCTAGAGATTTTTAGAAAAGAAAGGGATTTGTGTTACTTACATTCAAGTTATTCACATCATGAATAAATGGGCTATCACATATGTTCAAACACAAGATGATTTGATTAAGAATTTTTTTATTTCAATTGGATTGCATTAAGGTTAATCTCTAAGTTCATATCTCTTTACATTTATTGTGGAGGTTTTGTCTGGACATATTAAAGAAAAAATTCATTGATGTATGCTTTTTGCACTACTTACATTCAAGTTATTATGGAGATTTTGATTGGCCAGCAATGTTATATAGTGCTGGATGTTGGCCTTTAAAGCAGAAATACATAAATAAGATAAGTGTTGCAGAAATGAGGACGCTAAGGTAGATGAGCGGATATGCGCAAAAGGATAAGATGATGGTTATATCCCCGAGAAGGTTGGAGTGGCCTTAATTTAGGATAAGCCCAGAGAGAATCAGTTTAGGTGGTTTGGACATATAAATCGTAGGTCGATGTAAGCTCCAGTAAGTAAAATTGGATTATTGGATCTTGTCAATGTAAAAAGAGGAAAAGGAAAGTTAAAAAAATATGATAAGAAACTATAAAAAATGATCATACTTATTTGAAATTAAATGAGGATTTGTTGTTTGATAGAGTGCAATGAAAATAAAGAATTTATGTACTCAACTTCACCTAGTGGGCTAAAAACTTTATTTATTGCTGTTGTTGTATATTAATTTTAAATAAATCATTTCACATATATAAAATTAAGGGTAAATAGCATCTGGGTCCCTCTTGTTTACTCGTATGGGCAAGTTGGTCCTCAAATTTGATGAAATGTGCAACTAGGTCCTGGGGCCGTAACAGACGTTAGAAATCAATAACAAATGACTTATTTACCCTTATTTTTTTATTGAAAATAAATCTCTTCAAACGGCATTTAGCGATCTATCCTCCGTGTGTATGCCGTAGTGACCCAAATTCCCTGCCTGTATGCCCTAGCTCTTTCCCTAATCGCTCGCTTGCCCGCACCTTCGATCCCTCATTTCCCCTTGATTTCACGAAGATTTAACATTCTTGGCTTCCGGCGGACTGCATTCGGCGTTCCAGGCGAAAGGTAAGTAGAGAGAGATTGAACGGGCACTACGGAGTTGCAGCCTTCACGACATCAAACACCATCTCCGCCACCCCTTACCTGGCCCTAATCTCCGTCATCCCCGGCGCCATCGCTTATTATTTGGTCGGCCTCCAGCGGAGCTTCGACCACTTCCTCTTCTTCGTCCTCGTCCTCTTCTCCTGCATGATGCTAGTCGAAGGCCTCACGATGATCGTCGCCAGCCTCGTCCCAGACTTTCTCATGGGCATCATCACCGGCGCCGGAATCCAGGGGGTCATGATGCTCAACGGCGGCTTCTTCCGGCTGCCGGACGACCTGCCGAAGCCGGTCTGGAGGTACCCAATGTACTACATCGCCTTCCACAAGTACGCGAACCAGGGGTTTTACAAGAACGAGTTCGAAGGGCTGACGTTTCCCGACGGCCGACCCGGGGCGCCGCCGGCGATTGACGGCGGCGAGATATTGAGGCAGATATGGCAGGTGGAGATGGGTTACTCCAAGTGAGTGGATTTGGGGATTCTGCTGGGGATGGTGTTTTTGTATAGGGTTTTGTTCCTTCTGATTGTTTAGTCCTGGGAGGTGGCAGGGATTAAATTTAAAAGAACATTCATGGCGAGGTATCGCCGGATATCTGCAAATTAATGGCGAGGTATCGCCGGATATCAGAAAATTCATGGCGAGGTATAGGATCGATGATGAGGATGGTATCATTGGTGAATAAGCATGTTGGTTGACCATTTTTGAAAAGGGTAAATAAGTCATTTGTTATTGATTTCTAACGTCTGTTACGGCCTCAGGACCTAGTTGCACATTTCATCAAATTTGAGGACCAACTTGCTTAATTTGAATAGTCGAGGGACCTCGTTGCCTATACTAGTAAACAAGAGGGACCCAGATGCTATTTACCCTAAAACTAATTTACATCACAATAAAATAAATTATTAGAAATCTAATGTAAAATTTGCGGGATGTTACAATGATGTCCTCATCTAGTAAACTCGAGAGCATCGTGCTTGAAGCAACCCAACAATGCGATACAGAGATGAGAGAACTTTGCTCTAGCATTGCGGAGTTAACCAATGCGGATGATTCCGTAACCTGCAGGCTTTCTATTAACTTGAAAGAGCCAAAGTTCAACAGCTACGATGAACTCACTAACTCAAAGGACAATGTCACTATCACTGATATCCTCCAATATCTTAGATGCATATAAATGTCAGCTTTTTGTTTGAGAGTTGATGGGAATTTGTTGAATTGGTTCACCCCACTTAGGGGTGGCATCGAGTCGAGTTCGAGCGAGTTTCAGTATACTCGAACTCGAAAATTTTGATTTCAATGAGACTCGAAATCGACTCAAACTCGAATCATTTCGAGTCGAGTCAGCTCGACTCGATTTAACTCAAGTTCGAGTCGATTTCGAATCGATTTCAGTTTTTAAATAAATTTAAATTACATAATAAAAAAACACATTTAAAATAGTTTCACTTTAACTAATTTTTTTTTTCATTTTCAATTTTCAATGTGTCACTCTTTCATAATATAATAAAAAAATTTAATAAATAAAATTATTTCGAGTAAGCTCGATTTTTTTCGAACAAGTCAAGCCAAACTCGAAATCGACTCGAAATAATTTCGAGTACACTGAATAGCTCTAAACTCGACTCGAAATGACTCGAATCGTTTTCGAGTCGAATTTTTATCGAGCGAGTTTCGAGCGATTTTCGACTTTCGAATAAAATTGCCAGCCCTAACCCCACTCTTTGCTAGATCCATCAGCACATTCGAATTATTCATCCATGAGCTTTATAACAAGTTTGTATCCTTTGAGGCTCAACAAGATCCGCTGAGATCTAGGACAGATGTTGTGAAACTTCATTTCTCACTTCTCTAAGTTGAATGCCAAGACTGAAGGAGCCACCAATGAGACTATATGCTTTGTATTTCTCAATACTATTAGGAGAGGCCCCTTCCAAAGTGAGGTACAATGGAGCTACTTGAGAAGGTGAAGCCGTTCATTTGCGAGGAAGAAACGAACTATAAGGTGGAAGTCCCAAAAGGAGAAATATGAGAGGTGACAAAAAGGAACAACCTTGCAATGGTTAGTTTAAATGGTTACGCAAAAGAGAAAATGATGACATGAGGAGAGACCACTCCTATGATAACTATCGCAAGTAACTCAGAACTTCTGATGGCAAGTGCTGCGGCACTGATGGCGTCAAGCTATATATTAGTCGTTTAATGACGAAACTCTTTGCTACTGTGATTGGTCAAGATGATGCAGAGCGCCACCAATACCGACTTCATCGTCAACGCCAAGTATGACTCATGGGAGGATTGCACTGCCATCCTACCAGCCTATGCAGCTATGATGCCATTTTTTTATTTTGTATTTTCTTCTTATTAGATATGTATCATGTGTTCGGGTAGTTGGGCTTTTCAGTTTGGGTTTATTTTGGGAGAGTTACTAGGCCTATTTTGGCATGAAGGTTAAATATCCCGTATTATAACCCAAAACCCTCCCTTTAGTCATGACCATTTGATCAACCTAAGATAATCTAATGGCCATAATTGTAGGAATTGGGCTATATATAGCAAGTTTGATGAGGTAGGGATTAAAGGAGATCAACTTAGGGTTTTGAGCCTTTCCCAAGTTGGGACTTCATCTTGTCGTTGTCGCCGCCCTTGCTTATCCCTGCCATCGCTGCTCTTCCCTAAGGTCATTGTCGGCCTGATCTAGGGTTGTCACCGCCTCGCATGGACATCGTTGTCGTTGGAGAGTGCAGTAGCTATCACTGCCCTTCTATACGGGTCGCCACCTCCTCCTTAGGATGCCGTCGACGCTGCCGAAAGTCAAAACTGTCGCCACCATTGATATGTTGCTCCGTTTGATGCTGATCCAATCCACGAATGAGGGGGTGATTCCCTGTGATACCCCTCTGTATCATTTCTTCGAAATTTCTCTATATATTTTTATCCATTTCCGTTATTTATTTTCCCATCTATATGCTTATCTAGATGTTTATTCTTGGCTTGAAAACAATCATGTGCTCTCTCATTTGCTTTTATTTATGAACATATATGGATGCATGGCTCATTATAGTGATGATGATCATCTCTTGTTTGAGTTTGTTCTAAATTAAAACATCTCTAGTTAATATGCTTTGAATGCTGTAAGTTTCATTTCTAGCTCTTACCTTTTGGTTATACATTAATCATTGCTATATTAACTCACAAGTTCCTTTCTAGCTCTATGTTTCACTAGTTTCTGGCTTTTTTTAATTCAGCTAATTTTCCCTTAGGTTTAGTTGTGGAGTTCATTCACTTAAATTGCATTCCCTACAACATTCCACCAAAGTATATAGTCAGTTTAAAGTTAGGTTTGCATCATAAGGCCTACTTGAAATCCCTCACAAAAGGCGCCAACAAAGATATGTATTGCATGTACTATGTCGATTATGGCCAAGACATTGAAGAATGCAGGGCCTTCAGAATCCACCCTTAGTCTAAAGTCTCACAGGACGGGAGGTTATGCGACTTTACCAAGAAACAACACTATCGAGTAAGAAGAGATGAGGAAGAGTCGAAAGAAGAGACTGCCAAAGGCTAGATATAGGAAGTAGATATCAGCCTTGATAGAAACAGAAGCAACAAGAAAGAAAGTATTGGCTCCATCGCTGAATCGCGCAAGGGTCAACAATGCAATCCACACCATCTACGAGGCCAACTCATGAGTCAAGCGCCACATTCCCATGACAGGCAAGCATGTGGCTTTTGTGGAAGAACCTACAAGATTCCTTAGTATTTAACAAAAAAGATTCCGTAAGAGTCCTGGTGCTTATCACCTTCATTAAAAGGGACCTACCCAACTATTCCAGGCTTCTAGCAATGATGATGTCATTGTCATCAGTGTGCTCATCTGTAATACCCCATGTCATGAGGGCACTCATTGACACAGAGAGTTTGATGGACATCATCTTCATTTCTGCATGAGTACGTACTATCACTAAGGACCACTGGACTCTATATCAATCATTGCTAGCTTTACAGTGAAAAGGGTTCCCTTGTGCACAACTATCCTGCTACTCACTTGACAATAACGTAGCTTTCCTCACTCAAAAGGTGGAGTTCATGATTGTGAGTTCATGGTCACCTGTAATGCACTCTACGACCTTCCATCTATGAACTAGTTCAAAATGTTAGTCTCAACGCCTTACCTATGCATTTTCGTATACCTGCTAGCATGGCTACCATTAAGGTATACCCCCAAACAGATAGTAATGTACACTAACTTCATCCAGTAGAGGCACATCATCCTGCTCACAAAGAAGAATAAGATAACAAAAAGGAAGCCCCATTAAAGGGCAAATTGCTTTTGTTGGTGGAGAGGAGTCCTCTCACATCTTTAAATGATGATCAAAGGGCCACTGTGGCCAAGTTGCTTCTAGATTACATTATTGTTTTTGCTTGGAGATTGCATGAATGCTTGAATTGATTTGTGATGTGAATAAGCACTATCTTAACATACTCGAAGGCACAACACCATACAAACAATAAAATAGATCTTTCTGCACCAAACATTGAAGCCAATTAAGCTACTAGTAGAAGGTTTTGTAAGGGAAGTCTAATACTCTGAGTGGTTAACCAACATAGTGTTAATTAATAAGCACAATGGTGGATGTTGATTGATTTCACCAACTTGAACAGTGTCTACTTGAAAAACTTGTACCCTCTTGCATGCATTGATGAGCCAGTTGAATTGTCAATTGTGTCACCATTAGCTTCTTTGATGCTTTCTCTAGATATTATTAAATCAAGATTGCTATAGAGTATGAGGAAAAGATGACTTTTATTACCCACCAAAGAACCTACTATTACAAATTGATGTCATTTGTGCTAGAAAATGCTAGCGCTACTAAAAGGTGATCAATAGAGTTTTATCCTCACGTAAAGGAATAGGGAGTCCTATGTCAACGATATTCTTATGGAAAGCTCAAGTCTAGAAAAGCATTTCGAAGATGTGAAAGAGACCTTGGAATCCCTATGAAGGTACAAGATGAAACTTAAACCCTCACAAGTGTACATTTGGAGCCGCATCAGATTTTTTTTAGGCTACCGCCTGCATGGCATTGAAGCCAATTTGGAGAAGATTAAAGCCATTTTGGATATTATATGTGTTCTCCAAGAAGACCATAAGCAAGTTTAATGCTTGAAAGGCAAGGTAGCAGCATGCAGCAAGTGCACTTCCCGCTCAGGTGACAAGTGTTTGTTTACCTTTCTTTAAATGCTTACAAGAAAGGAAGCCCATGAGGTGGACTAAAGAATGAGAGAAATCATTCCAATCTTTAGAGACCTACCTCACCTTCCTGCTAGTCTTAATTATTAACTCCCTTTATGTATCAAGAAACTTTGTTCATTTAACTTGCATAGTTGACACCACCATCATAGCAGTCCTCATCAAAGAAGGGAAGTAATAGCTAGAATTTTACACTAGCCACTTCCTTAACGATGAAAACACCAAGTACCTAGTTATTGAGAAGCTAGTAGTCCAATTGGTAATAGCATTGAGAAGATTGTAACCTTATTTCCAAACTTATTCCATTCAAATAGTCACCAGTCAACCACTCTGGAACTTCATTCTCTCGAAGTATAAGGAGACTTCTCAAGTGGGTCATGGAGCTAGGCCAGTTTGATATCGACTTTGTACCCTAAAGGAACATCATGGTGCAGGCCCTAGCCAATCCCATGGACTACGCATGTTGATGAAGCATTGGTACAAAAATTCCAAGCGTACCGGAGTCCTCACAATTTGGCCTTCTTTGGTCATCTGTTATAAATAACCAAGTTGAATAAAGCATCGATCATAGGCCTTACCCTTTGCACATGGATTGGGAGTTGGGTGCGTATAGTTCTACAGTGATTCCTCTTGTAGTATGCCAAGTTTGAGGTATCTATTTGACAAAAGATTAGATCTTTAAATGGTACGCTTAGATAATCAACAAGCTAATCAAACAATTCAAGGTGGAAATTACTCGCATCCCACGAGAGGAGAATCAGACTGTAAATCGACTAACCAAGTATGGACACTTGAAAGCGTGCAAAGTGATCATTTAGATGCCAACCTACGCCATAGTTCAAGTCATGGAAATCGAAGCTATGTCATGTTGGATGGATAGATTATTTAGTACCTTCAAAGTGGCACGCACCAAGAACATGGTGCAAAAAGAAGCAAGACGGTTCAAACTCATGTGTGCAAGATATGTACTCATCAATAATCTGCTCTACCGAAGTCCTCGAGACTACTAATGAAGTGCCTACGCCCGAAGTGCTGAAAGAGATCCATATGCGAGTGTGGTACATTCTCAAGAGGAAGAAACTTAGCCAAGAGAATTATGTACCAAGGATACTTCTGGCCTAACATCAACAAAGAAACAGAAGACTGTCAAATGGTGCATTTGGTTCCAATTTTCTGAAATTCCTCAAAAGCCATAGGATTCCTTGATTAGTCTGTCACCACCACCCCCCTTTTGCCATCTGGGTCTCGAATTCCTAGATTCTTTCCCTACAACTATTAAAGGATACAAGTACCTACTAATTCCAATTGACTACGCCAAACAGATAGAGGCTAAGCCCATGGTCAGGCTGATAGCAAACCAAGGAGAAGATTTCATCTAGGTGAACATTCTTTGCAAGTATGGGGTCCCACTCATTATCTTCTATCAATTATCTTCTTCTTGATGATGCCAAAGAGCAGGAAACCAAAATCATTTGTTATCATAGGAGAAGTTTGGATTCATTCGATGGAATATGAAAAAGTAAGGAACATTTGATATTGTTTTGTGACAGTGCAACATATACTTAGGGACCAATATATCGTTGATATGATATATATATATATATGCTATGATATTTATTTGTTTATAGTCATGCACAATTTGTAACTTGCTATATTTTCGTGATCATGATTGTTGCTCTATTGTATAGCGGTTATTGGTTAGTTCATATCCTCTTAATATATGCTTTGATATCTTGCTTTACTGAAGGGGAGTTGTATTTATATGATTAATTATCTGTGTTATTTGTTTGCCTGGTTAATTTTAACGTGGGTTAAAATTGACCCTATGGTCCTGTTTGTCTGAAAGTTTAAAATTAACCTGGTTTAATTTTAATCAGTCATATCACATCACATAAAATTTAATATTAAAAATTAACTTTATTTCACATCCTACACATATTACTAAAATAATAACTAACCTACATCACATCTCTCACATTTCCCAACATAATAACTAATTTAATATCACATCATTCATAATTTTTAATAAAAAAATATCTTTATCCAAGTTTAATTTCAACCTTCTTAAATTTAACCTTACAAACAAACAGACCATATGGGTCACAGCATATAGAAATTCCAACATTAAATTAACAATATTTCAAATTTTATACAAACTCCAACATTAAAATCAACTTTATTTCACATTCTACACATATCTCAAAATAAAATTAATTTTATTTCAAATCTTTCACAAATCTCAAAAAAAAAATATCACATCAAATATTATCTTTTACTCCAATTAAAAATAACTCCACAAAGAAACAACCATTGTCATCATTAAAAGGGAGTGTTTGATCCTAGTTTGTTTTGATAATAACAATCCTTTTAGGTTAATTGACAGATATCATTCTTAAATGTGTAAGACAAGGTTTAGTCCTCAAAGCCAAAATTGTTGAAGAATTTTATTGTAGTAAAACCAAGATGCATTCGAGCCTGATTGCAAAGTGTTCACAAAGTAAAGAAGACTTGAGCATCATGGTTTTTACTATTTTTCTTTCCTAGAATCATTTATGTAAACATATTTAGATATGCCAGGATTAATGAATCATATTTGGCCTAGAACAACTTTGGATCAATCCTAATGTTTGTATTAAGCTTTTGAAGATTTTGGGAATTTTCTAAGTGTAATTATGATTCTGGGCACTTATTACCAATTGACTGAGAATTGATTATGTTTCTTAGTGGTTTTTCAATTTTTTCTTTTGCTGTTGCTTGAAACATGTGTGACCTTGATTTTTTTGTGTGCCTGACAGAGGTGCTCAGTCCAATTGACTAGCCACATTCAATGTGGATGGTGAATATGACCGAATATCTCTATTTGACAGCTTATTTTTGGCACCCACAAGTTTAGTTCAAGTTGGAACTGACCGTTGTGTGTGACTCGGCTTTACTTGCGCAGTCAGTGAGGAGTGTTTATTTTGGCACACTGTGAATACGACTGCTTCATGTGATTCCTCATTTTCAATAATAGTTTACTTGTATTTTTGGCCTTTTCCTTTGGACAAAGCAGTGACCTTACTTGTCCTTTTGTTGCCACCTCCCACCTACCCATGATCATTGGGTATTTTCTGTTGGTTAATCAACTCTTTTAGTTTGTGGCAATCCCCATTGGGTGGCAATCCTTTTGCCTTCTTGTTCAAAAATTCCTTGGACAAAGAAATTGAATCAGCTTATCCTCCCTGCATATAGGCCATATAGAACTCATTTTTCTCTTGGTGGTTTCGACTTGGCTTGCTCTCTTTTCTTAATTTCTCTACTTCTACTCAACATTGCGCACACATTTGCAAACCATTTCAAAGAGAGTTTCATTTCTTTTAGGTTGTGTTCTTACTAACAAAAGTTCATTTTTCATGAGATTTGATTTGTTGTTGAAGAAGATTTTGAGTTTATTTGAAAGGTTTATCGACTAATTATTCTTCAAAATATTTTCTCATATTCTTCTTTTTTTTGAAAGTTGATTCTTTTTTGAAAATGACTTCTTCCTTAAAGATTCAATCATCTAAATCCTGCGTTTTAGATTTTAAATGTTATTAACTGTTTACAGTATTGTTGATTAGGTTGTCTTGACATTAAGTGTAAAAGAGCTTCTCTTGCATAATTTCACTATTTTGAGGTTGTATTTGTGTGTGGCTAGTCTAGTCAAAAGCTTCTTACCTCCTTCTTGGAGGTTTTTCACTTCCTAGTTAAAGAGTGGTGAGGTTTTCATATGTGATCCCGTGAAAAAGTTTAGTATAAAGTTTTAAAATTGATCCAGTGAAAAGGTTTGGTTTAGGGTTTCGATGTTGAGCTCGTTAATCGTTAAAAAGAGCAAACTTGAGTCTGGAAAAAATTTGGTATGGGTTGATCTTATGTCTATGCAAAATGATAGTGATTCGCTTCTAAAAGGAATGCTTGTTAGGGTATTTGCTTTAGTCACCGGGACAAAGCCCGTTCTATAAAATTATTATTCTAGAGAAACAAGTATACGAGCTACCATGAAAGTATAAATTTTGTGTCTTTTCTTTTATTGTTTCTCTACTTTGTTTGATTGGTTTAATTAATAAAATTCATGCATATCTCAATCGATCTTTTTATTAACTTTGCTTGATAAGTTGAAAGGAAACAGTTATCTTATTAAATTATAGTAACTGGTTAGTTTGACCAAGGAGGCATTAGCTCAGGCCAAATGGAGCCCTGGCCAGTTATGGCGGCCACATTCACTAGTCAAATTGAGCAACCACATACAAATAAAGCAATTTTCTTTATTTGTTTTTTACTCAAATATCTAATACTTTATAATTTATACTTTATACTTTCTTTTTTACTCAAACATCAAATAAATTTTATTATTTTATTAACCTAATTCATTCTCCATCTTGGGGAATTTTTTGGGCCAACTGTATCTAGGTAGTGTCAGCGACTTAAGGTCTAAATGCCTAAATATAGAAAAACGGGAGGAGAAAATTCACCACTGTCACCATGTCACCTTACCACATTTTACTAAAATATTTTTTTTAAAAGGGGGAAAAGATTGTTTCCTTCTTTGTTCAGCAAATATAGAAAAGATCCAGAGGGAGGGTTAAAGCTGTGAAGAGAGGGAAGGCGTGAAACATTATCTCTGCTTGCAATTGATTAGATTAAGGAGGATCAGCTTGATCTGTTATCATCAAAGACATGGTTAGGCTACCCTCATAAGTTTCATAGGTTTGCATTATTTTTTAATAACTTTTCTACATTTATGTGCTTATGTTAGTTTGTTAATGGCACCGTGATAATGTTAAAAGAAACGGACCAATGTTTCTGCCTAACTGAAAGTTGTAAATTGTAAGTATGCAATTCATAGACTATCTTATGAATTGTATTTTAATAAATAGACAAATATTTTGTTGTGATGAATTTAGTTAGTTTATAATTTTTACTCCAAATAGAAAATTGCTATTTCTTTTTCTTCTCACTACATGGATGATGGCGTACTGTCATACTGATATATGCTTAATGTGTTTCTATAGTCAAGTGAGGAAATTAGAACCATTGAAGAAGAAGCTATGGTTGCTGCTGCTCCTTCGGATTCTGATAGATTTTCTGGTGTTAAAGAAGGTGAAGAAAGGTTGAATGATGTAAATGAAGGCAATAGTAAGGTTGGTTGTTGCACTGCCACCACTTTTTTCTTTTTGTCCTAGTATATCTAGGCAAACTTTATTCTCAACTCACTTTTTTTATTTGTTCAATTCCTATAATAAAAATCCTTAGTTCCTGCAGCTGTGGCAACTTTATGTACATATGATTCATCTTCACCATTGTCATATGGTGATCATGTTAAGTTTTTTATAATCTATCATTTTAAGATTTTAGTGGTTTTTCTTTTAAGTACTATTTTACTATAGCTATTTGAGTACACTAAAATTCTCTGTTCTTTGCGTTAAACTACATTGTTTCATCAACAGCGTAAGCATGACGCTGTGGAGAATAATGAAGAGTTCCAAAATACAATTGATGCAAATGAAATTCTGTGGCGAGCAAACTATGAGAAATTCGTGCATTGTCTCAAAAAGAAGGTATGATTTCCACTACTAATTTATGGCTAGCATTAACAGATATGCAGATTGAGAAACTCTGTTTTAGTTTTAAGTTTTATATGTCACAGAGTGATATTGTTTTCTTTTCTTTTGTATAAATGTTGTCCCTTCTGAAATATTTACACTTAATATATTAAAAGTTTGCGTTTTCTTTATCTTTTTCTGTACCTGTGTTTTCGAAATTTTCTGCAATTAAGTTAGCTCTTTGACATGCCAAATGTTGCTTATTTATGATTCTACTATATTCTTTTTGTGTTTTTTTCCCTTTTGTAGGCATGCGTGGCCAATGTAAGGTCAAGATTGAGTCTTGATGCTGGTATTGTGTTGGAGGCCATGATAGAGGCTAGCAGTCAAAGTGGAAAAATCATTGATTCAGGTTTTTTTTTTTTTTGAAAACTAGATTTAGTTTAGTTTTGGAACTTGGGACATTGTCATTCTATGTTAGCTTGGTTGAATGTTTTTTAAATGAAGCTAACTTGTACTTCTTGAATTTGCTAATGATGTAGCTTCATTCTTGTACTAGAAATATGTTTTAGGTTAATCTAGGTCATTGAGGTTTGGGGCCCATTACACTTTAGCCTCAATATTTTGAAGTCTTTGAGTTTGGGTCCCAAATTGTTTTTATTGCATAAGGATCCTTGTAGTTTACACCTACTTCATATTTTGGTCATTTTTAGATAAGAGGTTATATTATTACTTTAATTTGGGTTACATGCTTAAGCATGCAAACTTTTTAAAATGCTAAGAGATTAACTTACTCCTAATATCTATACGATAAAAATAGCTCAAGCCTTTAGGTTTGTAATCTAATTTACTAAAAAAACTGAGAACATAATAGAAGGTTGTGTGATTGTGCCATTGAAGGTTGCCCATGGACCCATTGACCCTCACACTGTTGAAAAAAGGGGCTAAGCACCCTCCTTCCATAACTTTGTCATGTGTGGGTTAGGGGGGAGTTGGTAATCACAGTGGCATGTTCACTTGCCATCCATCGACGTAAGGGCCTTTACGATGGGCTGGCTAGATTTATTTTCCATTTTTAGTTCCTCTATAACGACAGAGTTGATTAACCTTGTTTAGTTTTTTGAAGTATTTTTGTTACTTTCTAGTCTTTTTATAATTTATTATATTTATATAATAGGGGAATTACACCTTAGCCCTTACAGTAGATCTCTAGCTTCATGCAGGTCTATAAAATTGAATACATTCCACCATGGTCCTTTTCTACAAAAAACTTGATTATACTAGTCTTTTCCAACACAGAATATATTCAATTTTATAATATTTGATTATTCTACGTGACATGAAAAATGCTGATTCGAACGCCACTGTTTATACTTGTGTGGCCATGATGTCACGAGCCAAGGTGGAGTAAACATGTTATTGTTTTAATGCTCCTTCGCACCAATCCAGGAGATTCATATTACGCTGATTGGACTCTCAAATGTAGATAGAATTATAGCTCATTTAGGTATGCTAGACCTCATTATACACTCAATCGATGACCCTTCTGTAAGTTCTTTTCCCCTATTTAAGCCAATTATTAGTGAAAAACTTGAGCGCTTTATCATTGTCGTTCTTAGTATGTTAAAAATGCCAATTGCCTTCTTGTAGCTTGTGCCTCTTGTTGTCCCATATTTATGTACTTCGCATATTTATTGTGATACAAATTTTGGCAAATAAATCTTGAAGAGTAAGTTGATGCGTTTTGAGCATCATTGATGCTTCCATTAGCATTTTGGTGTAAAAACCTTCTAGAGCTATCTGTCCTTTGGCAGGGGTCTAAAAAATGATATGCTATATATATTTGGGGAATTATTTCCAAATGTTTTAAAAATTTACCTCCATCTCTTTAACAAATGAAATTAGATTAATCAAATCTAAATTTTATAGGTTTCTAAAACTTTTGAAATACGTAAGGTAAAATATAAGGGAAGTGAGGGAGTAGCATCTAGAAAATTGCTCATTTGCCTTTTTAAAGATAGTTCATAATTTGAAAAGTTTTTTCAAAAAACTTTAGTCAAAAGGCTATAATTACAAAATTTCATTCAGCGTATGCGAATTATAAAAGCACTTAGTAAATCATCATGGAGTAAAATTGACTCTATCAAATGATGAAGATAATTCCTGGAGTTGAACGTTGGAGGCCTTTGAGAAGCAACTATGTAGAGTCAAGCTTAATGGCTATGAGTGAGTTGGTTTATAATTACGTTAAACCTCAATTTCAAAAACCAAATCCTACTAGGTAGTGTGAAAGGTTTCCGTTCAACAACTGCAACCTTAACATTGTGCTTCGAGGCCGCTTTTGACACTGACACTGCTCCGGACAACCCTTGTTGCTTCGCCATAGAGTTAGGTAGACCTCTAGACTACTTTCATTTCATAGGCTCAAATCCGGTTGCTCCTTATTGCTTGCTTTGGTTCAGCAGCTCGAAGTTAATCTTAATAAAATGTAAAAAGTTAGGCTTCCCTTTCCGGCACATGACTCATCTTGTTAGTCGAGCATAGCGTTAGCTACCATGACGTCTCGATCAAATGATAAAGATAATTCCTTCTTATTTCGACTAGTAAAGAAAAACTTTTTCGCCTTGCTCACAAAATCTTTTTTTATTCACCTATATGTGAATTAAAGCTGATCTATTTAGCTATAAATTTAATTTGTTAAATTATTGAGTGATAGAAAATACAGTAGATATACATAAGTTGACGACATGCACAAGGAATATGAAAAAGAGAGCCCTTCAAAGTTGGTTTTATATATTATGTTAAATAAGTCACAGCTGATGACAACATTAAAAGAAGATATGGTGGGGAGATAGAGAGACAGAATGAACGGGGGGTGGGAGGGAGAGGGAGGGAGGGAGTTCTTGTATTTGCAAAATTTCATGAAAAAAAGAAATCATGACATTTAATTCTTAATGCTAGAATATCACTTTCTATTGGTCCATCATAAGTAATTTTTGTACAAAATCTTGCTATGAAAGCTATATATTTTTCATCTAATAGAGCTGTAATTTTTTAAAATATTCTATAATCCATTGTTTTCACTTCTTAAATGACAGTTTCTATACATATTCATACTATTTTATTGAAATTTCTTTTAAAAAACATATGCTTTCATTTTGCATTCTGTCGTCTTGGCTATCTATTTTATTGGCTATGAAAAAATTTTAATAACCAAGAGTTAGATGTACCATGTCTTTTTTTGAAAGGTGATTTTTTTAAAGATGGATGTGTCGTTTATTTTTAATGGACTTTTGTAAAGAACAAAAAATATTTTTTTTTTATTATAAAGATGAAATCGTTGATAAATCTAACAAAGGAAAACATAATCGATGTTGTGTTAATGTTTTACGTACTTATAGATTTGGAATTTATAATGCAATTAGTGTGGACTATTTCGAAAACTTAGAAAAAATTTGGAAACAAAAGTTAGAGGGAAGGAGGGAAAAGCCCAGATATAATGTTCACCTGCATAAATTGTTTTTACATGTATAACAATACATCTCATATTAAGCTTGTAACTTAAGTCAAAATTGACTATTTTTTTAACTCAAAATTGAGCAAGATGATTCAGATGTTATTAAAATGTGTGCAATAGGGCCCCAATAAAAGTAACTCGTATGCAAAGGATATAAATGTCATATCAATTCCTTTAACAAAGAGGTTGACAAACGAACCAGTGTACAATTGGTGTTCAACCTAGGAGACTTTAATGCGATGGTCTAAATTTTCACTTATGTGTAATGAGACCCAAACCTTAATGAGCTCGATGCAATATACCTTTTTTAATTATTCCTCCTCCATAGAAGGCTATTAATTAACTTCTTTGAAATGCACCTCATCAGATGGTCGACCTCTGGTAGATTTGTCGTTAATGATTTTAATACTATATGATTCTGCTTTATTTAGTTACCACATTTTTTTATTTACTAGAGGTTTGCATTATTCAAGCCAAGCCATGGCCGGGTCAAATTGATAATTGGATCAATAGTTTGTGTCTATGAAGCATCAATACTTCATGAGTCCCAACATATTGGTATTGTGTCTATGTCAGATACTGATACTCTTTGATACTCTAGTAATACATATTCAATACGTCACTTGAAGTATCATTTTTTTTTAAAAATCAATACTTATTTGATATTTGTTTTATATTTTCTGATACCTCTAATTAGAAAAAGAAAATTGAATCAATCGATCCGCTCATATGATAAAACATAGAACAATCATTACTTAGACTTGATGGTTAATGGTAAGAGATCCACATATTAGGTTCATATGATTGGGATCGCAGAGCTTAATGCACACAGGAGTTATAGCACACAAAAAAAATTGCATTCGCAAGCAGCTGCACCGTTTACTTTAGTTGACCTATTTTCATGGTCTCATAAACACTAGCGACGTAACTGCTTTTTCTACCTTAATCGATACTTTATCACTGCTTCTGCTAAACGTTGATCATGTTTTTTTCTACCTCAGTCGAGTTCATATTGCTGGAAAAGATAGAATTTGTCTTTTTTATTTTACCTGTCTATTTTATGAGTTAGAGATTTGGAAAAAAGAGAGCGTGCATTTATTTTGATTAGATAATTATATCATAATAATTGTGTTATTTAAGTTAGATTTAGATTGAAATTGAGCCTAACTTATTGATATACATTTATATATTTAAACTATCATCTTACCTACATATTCTATTAAGAAATAATTAAATAATTTTATGATATTATTCTAAATTTAAATTTTTTTAAAAAGCCAGTAATTGTTGTAGAATGTTTTCATTTATTTATATAAGATTATCTATAATGTTAATTTTAATAGATTAGAAAGATTTAAGGATATAAAACTACAATTAATTTCAAAAAAGTTAAAAGGAATACTTTTGAAATTCATATGTTTCTATTTGAAATTAATTTATGTAAAAAAGCTAAAATTCTTGCCCCTAGGGCAAATATTGGTCTTTTAGACAAAGGACCAGCTGTTTTTGATCTGATTTTTGATGTCCAAGTAATTTATTTTGGTTTTAAGTTAATGAATTTTGTACATATAGACCAACGTATACTACTTATAGATGCATAATAATAGACCTGAATGCATTTTTGCATGTTAATTTCCATTATTCATATAGAATTCATAATTTTACTTTTAGAAATTGGGTCATGTTTGGCATACTTTTGTTTATATTATGTTGGTGTACGCATAGTAAAATAGTGCCACCAGTCATGCTTTATGATGTTGAGACATTTATTTAGTAGAATATTTTGCATTTGATTGCACACGTGAGTGTTGGTATCCTTTATTCACAAAGACATTTATGCAGGTTTGCTAAGTGCTTATGTGACACATGACCATGTTAACATTTATGCACTATTTATCTTTTTGCACATGTAAAAATAATCTCTTTTTCTTGATTAGTTTTTTTACTCATATGATATGGCCATTTAAACTTAAGAACATGTCTTTTTAGAATGTTTGGATTTTCATTTCAAGGCGCTCTCGCAGCAACCCTGCCTGTGTGGTTGTCTCTGCATAGGAAATGCTCTAAGTGCAACAAGCTTCATGTCGCGTGTCCAAATATCCTCAAAATCTTAAACAATAATTGAATTTCCATTTCCAAATGTTCCTTTGAGGTCAATTGCTTTGTTGATCATTTTCATCTTTTTCCGAAATTTGTGTTATTTGTTTGAAAAAATATTCATTATAAAGCTCTGCTTTAAATTTTACAGTAAAGTCGTCAATGAGTAGTATATTAGAAGGTGTAAGAGGGAAGCCGGGAGGTATTTCTATGACAGTGGAACATATTCGACTAATCCTAGAAGAACTAGGTTGTCACTTTTGCACTGAAGAAACAGAGGCACTGTATACTATTGGTAAATGTTTTCTCATCCATATGCCTTTCATCTGTTGATATTCTTTTGTTTCAAGTTCATATATGACAATGTCATACCTGTTTGCCTAGAACTGAAGACCATTATCGAAAGTTGCCAAAATGATGAGGTAACATTTCAAAATGTACTTTTTTATACTTTTATGAATCTCAATAATATCGGCCAACAATCTATAATAGCTTCTCTTTGATAGGTTGAATCGGTGGTCATGAAAAAATATGGGAAAGAGGCATATAGAATATTTAGGTTGCTTACTAAGTCTGGTCGTTTCGTTTCTATGGATCAGGTAACCACTTATTTTCTGAAACATTTTCTTATGTTTGTTTTAGTTTTATGTATATTGAATGAAATGAAAATTTGAAATTTCAAGTATTGTTATCAAAAATAAATTCAAGAAGTACGTTCCCTATATACATTCTGGCAAGTGATCAGCAATAAGTAACACAATGCCTTTACTTCTGTTTTGAGTTCTAGCTGAAGGCAGAGAGACTCTATCTTCGAATCATAGACAAATAAATTGTGCTTTTTGTCTCTTTCTCTCTTCACTTGTTTGCTCACTCGCCTGAGGAAGAAAATACGAAGATGGACATGGTGATGAATTGGAGATAGAAAGAAGAAGAGAAGGCACATTTGTTCTCTCAAGAATCTAAATCGAGCTTCTTGGTTATTTTGATATTTTGCTTTACTCCATTTCTTCCTCCTTAACACTCTTAAGGCTTTAGTTTACATCTCCCCTCCTATTTATAAGAGGTCAATTACAAAAGCAGTCTACAAGCTGCTCTTTTGTCTTTATCCCAATTAGACTCTTGCCTTGGTATAGAATTGGATGCTTTACATCCTTTGTTCCTTCTTTCTTACACTTATGCTTGCCTACAGTTCATTTCCAATGTTAGGACTTGTTTTCTTTTCTCAATGGAAGCAGATGACAATTTGAGTGGTGTGTTTCTCGAGGTTCCTTTCCTCACCAAATGAGTTTCTCTATAATTCTTGTGAGGTTGTTTCTCTCGAAATATTCAACAGGTTATGTTTCTCTCGAAAACTTGTTTATTTTGAGTGGGTTCTTTGTCTTCAAGACTCGAGAAGTTTTTGATGTTAAGGCCTTGTAGTCCAAATCTCGAAGATCGAGTCTTCGACAAAAGACCTTCAAAAGATTCTTTCATATCGATGTCTTGAGTCTTTAATGAAGGGCTTGAGAAGTTTCTACGTGGTCTTGAAAAGTGTCCTTTGGTGTGATCTCCTAAGTCCTTGAGGATGGTCTTTAGTCCTTGTGGGAAGGTTTCTCAATGTTCTCTTTGGGCAGTCGGCTCGACAAGTTCTTTCTCTGTTAATGCCTCTCGCATTGATGCCCAACACTCGCAAAGTTGAAGGTCGACTCAGTATCTTTTTGGTGTGGCATGGCCTGATGCAGTCTCAAGGTATCAATTTTGAAGGTCAATTTCTCGGCATCGTTTCTCTTCTTGTGAGCAGCAATCTAGAGTAATTTGTTGGATACCCTTGTGAATTGCATTACAGTTGTTTCCCTTTTTCCTGGTTTGCAGGAGACTAGATTTTTGCTCAAATGAATTTGATGGAGATTATTGTTGGAGCTTAGTTGCAATTTTTATTTCAAATGTAGTTTGTTAACCCGCATGAAATTAAGGTCATTGGACTTTGCTCAACTTCTATTTTCTGCTGACATTCTGTTCAAAATTCCCATTCCATGCTTTAGGTGAATGTGTTGGCCTGCACTGATTTATGTGCGTATACGGGACTCCGTAGGAAATATGATGAGCTTTCATTTTCATTTCCAAAAGAGAAGGAAATACAAAAGATATCCCAACAGTCATCTATACTTTTATGATTCAGCTCTTATGATCCCTTATATTTCACTCATCCATGGGATTTATGCTTCAGCATCTATTTTGCAAAAATCCAAACGAATCTGTTTTCTATATCATTCTTTAAATATGCAGACCAGTATGCAGCAACTTAGTTACAACACTGCTATAAAAAAATAAAATAAAATAAAAAGAAAAAACTTAGTTACAACACATTATTTTATGAAAATACTACAATGTGGAAACTGAAGCTCCTTTACTTCATAGATTTCAGATGCCACATTTCTAGAGAAGAAGGAAGCTCAGAAAATTCTGTGCAAGCTTTGGAAAGACGAATATTTGGATATGCAGGTATAACATCACCTTAATCAATAAACTTCCACTGGCAGAATTTTAAACTGGTCACGCTTACTTTCCTCCTACACAGTTTCCGCTAATTCCATCACATTTCTGTTAAAGAGCCAACATTTCCGCCTTTAGCCTAACTTCTTCACCCAACGCTTTAGCACACTTCTAGAATAATTGCTTATTTAATTTCAAGAATAATTGCTTATTTAATTTCAAGAATAATTGCTTATTTAATTTCAAGAACAATTGCTTATTTAAAGGACCATGTTTATGGCATGTTGCTTCCAAGAGGCGCCACTATCCTAGCCCACTTAATACTAAGACAACGCTCCAAACAGCACGTCACAAATAGGAAACATCTTAAGGATCCATATGAGAGAAATCCATCATAAGAAGTGTGATTCATGATGTTCTATGTGGACTGTTAATCAATTACAATCTTACTCTCCCCAGGCTTTGGATCAGATTTTTGAAAATAAATTTTAAAACTCAACATAACTAGTCATCAATGACTTATATCACAGTTAAAATCTGATAAACTTTCTGTTTACTTATGTTGTCATTTCTAACTGTCATGTAGTAAAACAATATAATTGCTGCTTTTTGATGATTGATTTAGAAAGTGAATTTGCTTGGTGGTGGAAGGGTTGATGCGTTTTTGTGGAAAGTGAAAAAGAATCCACTTTGGGAGCATATCTTGAATGACATGTTTCATGCTGCTTTAAATATCAATCAAAAGATTGCTCAAGTTGCTGAAAAATGCCAGGTTCTTTTCATTCCTTTCTTATTACTGTCACCGTTGCCTTTGATTTGTGTTTTTGTTCGCCATTGTCCCTTTATTATGTTTCCTGCAATGATGGGAAAACTCATGGGTGTTAACTACATATTCAAAATTAATGTAATTCTTTTAAAATAGTGACAAGCGTTTATCTTCTAATAAACCATCAATCACCATAAGTAGTCTTTTGTCAAGAATTCGTTAAAGATTAGTGTAAGGAACTGTAATTCTCCAAGCCCTGGAAGTATTTTTATGTTGGAATTTTGCTTAAAAACCTCATCGTTGCTGTCATAGCATAATGCTAGATGAACAATGAAAGCTAGAGTGTCACTAGTTTTTAGAAAATCTTTATGAAAATCTAGTAGATCTATATAAAGGATTTTAATCGTGATATCATTCAGCAACAATAGTAATGGGCATACAAATCATTAACAAATTTATGGGAATTATGCAATGACAAGCACTTGTCGAACAAACTTGTGAGGTTGTATTAGCCAGTCGGCAACTAACGTAAACTTGTTGAATAAATATAATATGAATCTCTTAAAAAATTCCGCTAAAACTAGGGCGTTCTCTGGAAGCAATTTATTGTATTGCTTGAATACAGTAAAAAGTGTGCAGGGGTCGTTGTATCAGTGCCCGAGTATAATAATAAGTAAGCAAAGGTTCCCATATAATGGACAGATGTGGGTAAAGAAGGTGGTTCAAGATACTAGGATAAGATTAGGGACTTAGAATATAGGCACCCTAACAAGCAAGCTAATGGAATTAATAGACATTATGATTCATAAGAAGATTAATATTTTGTACCTTCAAAAAGCGAAATAATTAGGAGAGAATTAAAAAAAAATTGAAAAAGAGGTTTCAAACTTTGATATTATGGTAAGAATAGAATTAAGAATGGAGTAGGTATAATTCTTGACAAAGTTTGAAGGATCATATAATAAAAGTTAAGAAGAATAGAGATAGAATTATAGTTTTAAAAATTGTTATTAATGGAATGAGTATTAATATTATAAGCATGTGTGCCCCCTAAATAGGTTTGAATGTGAGTATAAAGAAAAAAAATTGAAATGATTTAGAAAAGTTAATACAAGCGATACTTCAGGAGAAGAGAATATTTATTAGAGAAAATTTAAATTAATATGTTGGAAGTGTTGCTGAAAAATTTAATAGCATCATAGTGGGTATGGTTTTGGAGAGATTGATAAAGAGAGTAAAACTATTTTAAAGTTTTTCTTACCTTATGATTATTTGATCGCTAATATTTTATTTAAAAAAAGAGATGAACATATTATCACTTATAAAAATGGGTCTTCAAGAACACAAATTGATTATTATTTTATAATAAAACGAGATCGCTTGGACTGTAAAGATTGTAAGGTCATTGCAAGTAAATGCTTGACTACCCAACATCAATTAATAATCTTAGATTTTAAAATGAAAAAATAGAGAAAGAATAATAAGTTAAAATAGTACTCGGACTTGATGGTAAAATGTAAAGAATGAGAATAGAAATATTTTTAAGAAGAGAGTTATAGAATATGAACAGTTAGACATTGAAGGGAAAGCTATTTTATGGAGTTGAAGGTTGCTAACTGCATTCGTAAAGTTGTAGAGAATATATGTTGAGAGAATTTTAAAAAAAAAACTCCAAATAATAAAGACGTTTGGTGATGGAATGAAGAAATATATAAATAATTAAAGAAAAAAATTTATTGCAGAGATTGATATAAGTGCAAGAATAATTAGAATATAAAAAAATATATAAGTATTCGATGTGAATCTAAAAAAACAATTTATAATACAAAGAATGCAATTTTTGATAATTTCTATGGAAAATTAGACACTAAAAAAGGAGAAAGACACATAAACAAGCTTGCTAAAGTAAAAAAATAAATTTAAGACTTGACTAATGTAAAATATGTTAAAAATGAGGATCAAAAAGTACTTAATTTTTAAAAAATGAAGATATTCAACGTAGATAAATGAGTTATTTTAAAAGGCTTTTCAATGATGAATCGATGATTGTAATAATACAATTGATCTTACTAATTTTAATATTCAAAAAGAAGATAGAAATTATTCTTACATCTAGCGTATAAATAAAGCTGAAGTTGAGGAGGCTTTAAAAAGATAAAGTGTAAAAAAATAGTAAGATCAAATGATATTATAACAGATGTTTGAAAATATATCAGAGATGGAGTTTCTCGACTCACTATATTATTTAATATAATTTTAAAGAATAAAAGATTATCAAATGAATAGAAAAAGAGTACATTAGTATATATTATAAGAGTAAAGATAATATACAAGATTGTGCTAGCTATAAAAAAAAATTAAGTTCATGAATCATACTTTAAAACTTTGTAAGAAGATAATTGAGTATAGATTATATCATGATACTAGAATATCACAGAATCAATTTGATATTATGCCATGTAGATCTGTTATTGGAAGCTATTCATTTGTTAAAAGGTTTAATGGAGATATTTAGGGAGAGACAAGAATATCTACATTTGATTTTCGTTGATTTAAAAAAAACTTATGATAAAGTCCCAAGAAAAATGCTCTAGTGAGTTTTAGAAAAGGAAAGGGTTTGTACTGCTTACATTTAAGTTATTTAGGATATGTATAAAGGGGCATGTATTGACATAAGATTGTTTGACTAAATTATTTTCTATTTTTGGTGGATTGCATTTAGATCAACTCTAAGTCCATGACTCTCTACATTTGTTATGCAGGTTTTGACTAAATATCTTAAAAAAAAAGTGTCTTGGTATATATTTTTGCAGATGATATTCTTCTTGTTGATAAGACTAGTGAAGTTGCTAAGGCGAAATTCGAGTTATGAAGAAATACATTAGAATCTAAAGGCTTTCATCTTAGCAGTTTAAAAATTGAATATATGGTGTGTAAATATAATATAAAAAAAAACACTTATAGTGAGGAGATGACAATTGATGATTAAGTTATTAGAAAGAGGGACCGGTTTAGATATCTTGGATAAATCATATAAAATAACGGTAAAGTAAATGTTGATATTATTAGAAGGATCCAAACAGGATAGATAAAGTGAAGGAATACATCCATCGTATTGTGTGATAAAAAAATTTCACTCATACCTAAAGATAAATTTTGTAGAACAGTTATAAGGCCAGCGATGTTATATGGTGTTGAATGCTATCTTACAAAGTAGAAACACATAAATAAGATAAGTGTTGCAAAAATAAGGATAGTAAGATGGATGAATGGGTATATGCAAAAGAACACGATGAGAAATGAGTATATTTGCGAAAATGTCGGAGTGGCCTCAATTAAATATAAGCTCAGAGAGAGTCGGCTTAGATGGTTTAGACATATAAATCGTAAACTGATAGAAACTTCAGTAAGAAAAGTTAGATTATTAAAATTTCCATGTAAAAAAAGAAAGATGATGGCCATAAAAGGGATGACTAGAAACTATAAAGAATGATCTTACATATTTTAAGCTAAATGAAGATTTGTTATTTGATAGAGTGCAATGGAAATAAAGGATCTATGTAGCTAACCCCATCTGATGGGATAAAGGCTCGGTTTGTTGTTATTGTTGTTATGCAATGACAAGCACTGCTCGGCAAAAGCTTCTAGAATGCAGGATGGAACTGTTCCCGAATAACATTAAGTTGCTAAAATTTGGTGATGATAATTGATACCCCTAAATTAAATTTGACTTCAGAGCAGTTATCTAATGCGTGAGGCTCCCACCAATGTAACGTCTAAAGAGGGTCCAAAATGCAGCCTTACTCCCAAGTTTCCTTAAATAAAACTAATATCTTAATAATTCCAGCGAAGACTGCAGCTTGCTGAAATGTCTTGAAGATGGTGATAATTTGATACTCGAAGCTCTAATTTGCATTGGTTCTCCTTGTTGACGGAATAGAATATGAGTGAAGTATGATGGGTGCCACCATTTAGGTTGTCATTGATAGGTAGTGCTATTGTTGGAAATCTTTTCTTAAAAAATGACACTTTTACTCTCAAATTTCATCCTTAAATCATGCTAATGAAATCGGACTGTAATTAGTTTTAAGTATCAGCTACACATTGTGCCCATAACTCATCTAATCATTACAGGTCGTAATACCTGATACAGCGGTCAGCAATTATGAACAGCATCATGTCACTCTTCTGCATTTTTGGGTGAATTTCTATAATAATTCTTTATAAGCCGCTTTACCATGTATGGAAAAGTTGTAGGCTTGTAAACTGTAGTGGGCCTCGTTGTGGCAAGAGAGATTTATGATAAGACAGTCCTTTAAATTCCCTTGATTGATTAGTTCTTGGGGATGAAATCATGTGCATTGTGCTTGTTGATTTATTGTTGTATCTCCATTTCCATCTTCTGCAAGCAATCCTTATTACTCCCAGTCTTTCCGTTATTGTCAGTCATAAATCCTTTCCCCTAAGAATGAAGTTCATCAAATTAGCTCAATGGTTATGTTTATGTTAAAATCTTTGTGGATTGAACAAATTCTGCTTGAAATGTCTTATTTTTACCACTATACTGCCATTAGTGTAGGTTTCACAAGCTGACGTCAAAAAAGATCAATGCCTGAGGAGGGCTCGGAGAATATTGGAGTCTTCACTTCTGAAAATGGATGATGTTATCATGCTCTTTCATGACTTTCAGGCTAACTGAATTTTATAAATGCCTGCCAAAATGACTAGTTCTTTGAGGTAACCGCATCTCTCATATCTAAAAAAAAATTTCTTCTTTAGCTGGTTCGTTATGATTCGTATAGTTTTTATACTGATCTGTATGTGTAGTGTTAGACAGGAGCATTAAGTTGGACTGATTTTCTGATCATTGTTATGTCAGGTTGATGGAGTGCATGAGTTTTTTCCAACGGAGTTCATTTGGTATTTACTCTAATTATCTCGATGTTATCTACTTATGCCGTTATATTTTGGCGATGTAAATAGTAAAAAGGATGGAATTATTAACACTAGCTATATCTTAGTTTCTTTGGTTCCTGATTCACCGTCTAAAAGATTTCTTTTTCTTATTAAGTTGGTATTTCCAGTAACTTGAACAAATTTTCATAATTGAAGTTTAATCACAAACTTTCTTATTTAAGCAGATTGGATCTCCACAATAATACCAATAGGATGTATTAAATTTTCAGACCCAGAAAAAGAGAAGGTGTTGGGGGAACATATTTGTTTATATTTTCTTGATTTTGCAATTTACTTCTCCTTTCCCCTTCTATTCGTTGATTGCATCTCTTATTCTATTTTCTGTTTGATCCTTATGTTTTTGAACTTCTGTCTCTTCCTGCTTAGTTGTCCTCTCCTGCCAACATTACATTTGGAGTTCTAACAAATTGGAGATTATGTACGAGTGTCAAACTAAGTGGGTCAATGAATTTCTCTTCTCCATACATCTATATCCAGTTATCCATTATTTAGGAGAATGGCACCATATTTTTTTTATTTCCATTTTAGCATTTGTTATTTTAAGGGAGCTTATATTTTCATTTTTATATTTTGTTTCTTTTGATTTGACTAATTTTTTTTGGTTCGTCTTTTCTGCTTTTTCTTTATATGAGTAATTGGTATAAATTGTCTTTTTTAGTACTTCGGAGATTGATGAATGGAATAATGCAAACTACATCCTCTGCCTCTTCTTGTTGTTTTTTTTTTTTTCGCTCATCCTTCCTCTTCTTTTTCTTCATTCTTGTGTTCCTACTTATTTTTCCCCTTTCTTTTTTTACAAAACTTTATAATATCTCTGACCTAGTTTACCAATTCATGCCAAGTCAGTCAAATTTTGATCAATTGGTTGGATTTCAAACTAACTTATGTAACATTGGGCCGTAGTTATGTACCTATGAGGCTTCCTAAGCATTCACTTTAGCTTTAAGTGAAACTATTTTAACATGTTTAATTTCACAGAGGATTTAGGCTGGTTCTTGGTCCCCATCTCTGCTCTGAGGTCATGAAACAGTGATTTCTGTACACCATCACCCTCACCACTGGAGAGCTTTAATTTCAACTTCAATGCTTCCGCTACACTAAATGCCCCCCCCCCCGAACCCTTTCCTCAGGCAATCAATGTACCAATTATGGTACGCCCATCAGATTAGGTCTTTGCTTTAAATTGTTCTCATAGTCTGGGCTTCTTTTTCCTTGCTCATTATTGCCGAGAGGCCCCAGCCTCTTCTCTTTATCTGGTGTACTTTAATCCCTTGTAATCTATCCAGTTGCTCTCAGGCCTACAGTGAAACTAGAGCTGACACTGGCTGCTAGGTTCAGGTTAGTCAATCGAGTAGGTACGTATTGTTCTCCTAGCCCATGTTTTTATTAGCCTGACCTAACACTAGGTCGACAATGAAGAACTTAATATAAGCTTAACAGAGGACAGCTGGTTACAAATTGTAAAACCTGGTTGGGTCATGTTGATTCAGATCATTGTCACCCAAACCGGGATGGGTTAGCTCACTTAAGGATTACACGGTCCGGATTAAATGTTTATCAAGCCCAAAATTTAGCCGGGTTGGGCATTCGTGTAGTTAGTTGGGCCTCTAGGCCCTCTTACAGGTCCAATCGAAACTCCTGAATCAGTTAGTTGGGTGTGTTCCCTTAAAAAACTACTTTGTAGAACAGAATATGTTAATAATAGACAATGACCTTCTATCTGCTTGTCTGAATAGGTTTCTTTCTTTATTCCTTCTGGTGGAGCTCAGCGTTGTCTTTGTCTTGAGCCAGAACAGATGAGCTCTGCTGTCAGTGACGTTGACAAACACAGATAATTCTTCAGTATTCAAGGTAAACTACGACTTGCTCTACTCGTTATTGCGTTCCCATTTATTTTAATCGTTGATGTTATTTCACATAATAGGCAAACTAGCTATAATTATAAATCACACTTGGGTTTGGGTTCTGCCAATAAAATTTTAAATCACAGTATCTGTATTAAGACCCAAAATAATCATAATTAAAAACTTTATATAATTTAAAAAGATTAAAATACTATTTTATGTCATCTTACATAAATTTCAATATTAAACAATCATTTTACTTCATATCTAACACAATTCTCACTAAACTAATAAAGTTTAGAGATTTTTACTCGTATGACACAAAAAACTTCAATATTTACTTATTAGACACCCTAAAGTTAAATATTACATGACACACACTCATTTATTTTAATTTTACAACCAACACACCCTAGTTAAAAAATCCTTACATTTTATTTAAGTAAACCATACCTAAGTTATGTTTTAACTTAAATAAAATTCATAGGAATAAAATCTAACTCTCGGTGCACCTTAACTTAAATCTTACATGTTAAAAATTATTTAAATCTATTATTTATGTAGAATATTTTAAATCTAATCGTTAGATGCTCATCTTAACGATTAGATTTAATTTAAGATACAAAAGGGGTTAGATTTTATTCCTATGAACTTTATTTAAGTTAAAACATAACTTAAGTATGGTTTACTTAAATAAAATGTAAGGATTTTTTAACTAGGGTGTGTTGGTTGTAAAATTAAAATAAATAAGTGTGTGTCATGTAATATTTAACTTTAGGGTGTCTAATAAGTAAATATTGAAGTTTTTTGTGTCATACGGATAAAAACCCCTAAATTTTATTTCATGTTCAATATAATTTTTTTTTTCACATTATAATATTACACTTGATGTGAACAAGTAAATGCCGGTTAAGATATTTTGAAAATGGTATCATCTTTTTGCTGAATAATCCCTGGTATGGATACTTGGAAGAGAAATAGGCAAATTTAATGCATGAGGAATGAAATGCTGGGTAGAAATATTAGTTAGTTCTTTAATTAATACTAAATATTCTATTTACATGTTATATTAAACTAATATGACCAATTTAGTTCATTTGAAAATTACCTAATTACAATTAGTTCATATTAGAGAGACATACCTGCTTAGAAATCTCTAATAATTTTAATCTTTGACTAGCTGGGATCAATTGAATATTGGTGCTTACACACTATCAGATTTCCTAAACTTTTTATGCTTAAAATCAGTTCATATTGGAGCATTTACCTGCATGCCACACAAATTTGTGAATATTACACTACACATTTTCTTCACAAAATTTACAACAGTTTAAACTGTTTTTCATTCAAATCATGTCTTAGTAGGGATAACAAGATCGATCTAATAGCACTATTTAACTTGAAATTAACTTGATATTCATAAATTAATAGCGTAAATCATTGTCATTAAAAATGCGAGCCATGTAACTATTGCAGCAAACTAGAAATTTAACTCAATATTGTTCTGCTTCCATTTGACTCGAATTAAAATTAAAAAAATAGGTTTGCACCTGAGTTTTAATTGAATCGTAGCTCCAAAGCTACAGCACGCTTTGGGTAAGGCCCTGTTTGGCAATGGGCTAAAAATCATGGCTAAAATTAGCCATGGCCAAAATCTTAAATTTATTTTTAAAAAATTTAAAAAATTATTTAATATTTCATTTCACACAAATTTCAACATTAAACAATCACTTTATTTCACATCCAACATAATTTTCAATAAATCAATCAACTTTATTTCACATCTTACACAATTTTTAATATAACCAACTTACTTTATTTCACATCATACACATTTATCAAAAATGATTAAAAATTTCAACTAAATCTTCTTTTTTTTCTCATTACCAAACAGAGCCTAAATGTCACCCAAAGTTCTTAAAGTTATGGGTAATAACATTTAAGTTTTTTTATTTCAAAATTATTTCGATAGAGTTCTTGACATCCTTTTTAATAAATATTATTATTTTATTTTATATTTAGAATAAAATGTATTTTTTTATTATTTTTTAATATAAAATAATTAAAATACCCTTGTCTTCTCCCAAATATCATCACTCGTATACAGGATCGTGCATGTTGTGCTCTGCATGTTGGGAGAAAATAAGGATATTTTAGTTATTTTATTTTAAGAGTGAGAAAATAATTAAATTTATTAAAAAAGATTTGATTGAAAATAATATCAATGAAAGATTTTTAAAAAACATGAATTTTCATAATATTATCCCCTAACCTGTGAGGGATATGGGTAGTCCTAAAAAATGTGAGGCGTATGAATTATTCCTAAACAATAAAAACTTGATTGATTTTAATGACAAACTATTAACCATTTCTTTAAAATGGAATGTTTGCAAGTCTATTCGTCGTATTTATCAGAAGAGCTTGAAGTCTTAAAACGTGTTAGCTGTGTGTGCAATCATCTCAAGTCAATCGTTTTTATTTCTTGACACGCTTCAGTTAATCATGCTTGCAAGCTTCTACAAAGACCTTTATAGCCACGAATAATTCAAAATGTCAGGCAATGTCAATATCTAAATATGACTCTTATAACTTTGTGTTATTTTCAAGCTATACTCAGAAATTTTTTATTATATAAAAAATCAAATCTGATTCAATTAGATTAAATATGTAATTACGAGTTGTCGTGAATTTATTGAAGTCAAGATACTATCCTAAATTCATGTAAATATATTCACATTAAATACTAGGGATAATTACCTACATGCCACATCATTTTGCTTTATTTATGTGTTACTCATTCATTCTTAGTTAATTACGCTACGCATATTCAAAATATTATAAAATCTTACATACATACACTTTCACTTGTTTTTATTATAATGAGCAATTATAATTTTTCAATAACCTAATTATAGTTAAGTTACAAAAAATCCGAATAGTTCATCATATTATTTTAAGGATATTTAAATATATTTTGTGTGAAAATTTTAAATTTTGATATTTAGGTTGTGGTAAGGGAAGAAAATATCTGCGACGTGAATTGATTTTAGGACAGATCAGCGCTTTAGTGTGACATTGAGAAAGAAAAAAAATATGTACTATTAAGGGTAAAAATATAATTTTAATAATTTATTAACGAATATTTTTTTTCAAATAGATTTTGACTAAATTTTAACTTAAGTGTGTGTACGTAAGATTTTATAATGTTTTGAGTGTGCATAGCATAATTAATTAAGAATGAATGGGCAACGCATAAATAAAGTGAAATTGTGTGGCATGCAGGTAATTATTTCTAAATACTATATTTTGCATATATGATTGCGATATCTGTTAGCTGATTTTACCACGTGAGATGAAGATTTAATTTGTTATTGTTATTTTTGCTGCTTGCTATACCTGTCAAGTTGATTTTGAGTTCAATCATTTTAATTTTAAATTAGTTGGGTTTGAGATATGGTAACTTTTTTTTCTGATATTAGAGATAAGGTCAAAATTGAATGTGTGAAAATTGAGTATGCCGCATGGGATTGAAGAGAGCTCGGAGTGATTACTATGTGGTGTCCTAAATGATAGGAATAATTGATGCGAATGATTGCTCTTGGTGAGCTTTTTAGGTAGAGTTGTACACAGATAATAATTCTACATTGGAAAGATAAGAAAAGTTTTTGGATTATATGTATAAAATTATAATCGTAAAATATTAGATGCGACTTTTGTGGATGAAATTCCGGTTAATATTACAATTGTGACTTTCACTTAAAACATACTTGAAACTCAGCCGAAGCTTAGGAATAAAAGGTAGAATAAGTATATTAAGTATATAGTCACAATTCACAGCAAGAATCGTGCAAAACTTAGGTGAGAGAGATTTACTTTCATTGTAGGCAGAGGAAGCAATAAAGTTAGTCGTCTTATTGACAGATTTGTATACACATATAACACTATGTGCCTTGAAAATATTTAAAAAATTAAATACTTCATGCAGTAAATTACTTCTAATAGTTCCATATAGTGAGAACAAGATATCTCCAATAATGATAGTGGAATCTCCCTCTAGTTAAACGTCTTGTGCTTTATCTATCCAGGTACTAGTCAGTCTCGCTGCCTCCAAAACACCTCTGGTTTTTGTCACCTTAACTGCTCTCGTGAATAATCTGAAAGCTCTTCGGTGATCGTAAAAAATTGCTATTGCACTAGCCTCACCGTTTGCTCCTACAAAGTCATCAAAGTTGACTTTGACTCACCCCGAGGAGGGGATGGGGGGGACTCAGTGGGATAGTGAGGGGTTACCATAGCCACCTAAGGTGATGGGATCCCAGATCTTTGAGGTGTGGTCAAATCTACCTTGGGCTACGTTTGAGCAAACTAGAGCCGCTATAATCAACAAAGTGGACTGTGGTTGGTGGTGGACTCTGGCGTTTCTTGTGCTCCAAATACGGTATATGGCCACGACCCACCGTAATATAGAAGGGTAATTATGGTTTCTGATGGTCCACCCTTTTGTCTTTGTAGAACCTGCTCTATGCTCTTTTCACTGCTAGTGGCATCTTGCCACATCCTCCATTGTATGTCGTGTGTTCATCATATCGCTCTGCATGCCTGCACAAAAGGGTTAGTATAAATAGGTTGTTGCTAGAGACGGTGAGGTTTTGACTCCAATGGGTGTGAGGGCTATTTCCTCTATCCTAAGACTGACTCATAGCAACCCAAGACTATAAGAGTTAACTACAGTCCTCCATCAATGTTCACCTCGAGACCTGCCACACCACATTAGTCGTCGGCCTGACAGATAGGAGGTGCTTCATGCACAACGCCCAAGTCGACATATGCCATAAGTTTTTCCAGAAGTAACTCTTGAATCTCACATCGCTATTAAAAACGATGGATTTGGGTAAACCGTATAGTCTCACAACTTCATCAAAGAAAAGACTTACTATCCTAGATACATCAGATATTTTTGATCAACGTAGAAAATGTGCCTTCGAAATCAATGGTAAAATCTAAAGAATCGGAAAAAAAAATAATAAGTTGAAACAATTCCCTCAAACTCAATGGTGGAATCTAAATAATTAGAATAGAAATTTCAAGAAGAGGGTTTCAGGACATAGCTTAAAGATAAATTTTGTAGAATAATTGTAAAGCCAATAATATTTTATGATACTAAATGTTGGCTTATAAAGCTAAAATTTAAGTAAATCCGTGAATTAGATGAAGTGGCCTCGATTGAAAATAAGCTCAGAGTGAGACAACTTAGATGGTTTGGACATATAAATCATAGTTCAATAGAAATTCCAACAAAAAAGAAGGCTAAAAAAGATATGATAAGAAATTATAAAAAATAATTTTATATATTTGAAATTAAATAAAGATTTATTATTTAATAGAGTACAACGAAAATAAAAAAATATATGTAGCAAATCTCATCTAGTAAGATAAGATTTAATTTATTCTTATTATTGTAATTTAGTTTACTTTAATTAATATAGAGCTCGGAATAATGAAATTTTCACCTACAAATTGAACCCAATGCCAAGTGAGGGAGCTTAAAAATTTAAAAAAATAAATGCTACACGACTCCAATAAATAATTCTAAAAATTTAATTTAATTAAATTTTTTATCTGACAATAGTGTTATATAAGTTAAAAATATTACCTTTGTCTGTGTAACAATAGTATAACATAAGATGTCACATAAAATTTCTAGTTAGATTTTAAATTTAAAATCACTTATAGATAAAGCTGTTACCGATCCAATTTCGAGCCGAGCCAATATCGGCTCAAAATCGGATCGATTACATTTCAATCGACTCGAAATTGACTCGAAGTCGATTGGGTTCAACTTCGAGCCGGCTCGAGTCAATTCCAATCGACTTCGACTCGATTTCAATTTATTTTCGAGCCGGGTTGAAAATGAATCGAATCTCTTTTTTTTCAAGTCAATCTCTAGCTGAGTAAGTTCGACTCATTCTGGCTCGAGATCGGCTCGGTTTATAATATATATATTATATTTAATATATATTATAAACGTATATTATATATATGTATTATAATATAAAATGTATTTTAATTCTAGCTGATTTCGAGCTGGATCAAGTAAAGCCTACCCGGCTTAAAATCAGCTGGAAAGTATTATCGAGCCGAACTTTTGGCTAGTTAGTCGGTTCATTTAGATCGAATCGATTTTAATTTGATTTAAAATCGATTCAATTTTTGATTAATTTTCAGTCTCCAATCCATATTAAAGTAGTCATTTTTGAAATCTGAGAACATATCATACTTGTTTAGGCCCGGTCGGATTAGCTAAATTTATCCCAAATTAGATTTGCTATTCAGTCAATGCAGGTCATGTCAAGTGAGAATAGCCAATGGCATTCTGTTTTGAAAAATTTACAAAAATTATATATTTTATTATAAAAACTTATATATTTTATTATTAAAATTAAAATACAGCATGTATCTCATTAAAATGTTATAAAATTATAATTTTATATTATTTTTAAATAAAATTATATTATATTTCATATTTTAAATTTTAAAATCATAACTTATATTTTAAAATATTAAAACATATGCTCTATATTATATTAATATTAAAAATTAAAATTAAATTTTAATATTATATTTTAAATATTATTTATTTTATATTATATTATAAGTTTATTTTAAAATAAAATTATTCAGATAAAAATTTTTATTATAAACTCATGAGTCATAAAAGTATATCAGTAGTGTAATTTATAATTTTTTAAAAAATATAATTTTATATTATTTTAGTGTAATATATATAATATTTTATTTTAAATATTGAAATACATAATTTTTATAATTTTTTATTAATTAGTTTGGGTCAGGCCGAGTGGGTCCCAACCCAGGGCCCAACTCTAGTCAAGACACGACCCTTTTAAAATAAATTCTAGTTTCCCCTCTATTTACTATTAAGGTTGTTAATATGGATCAAAAATCGATCAAAAGTGTAATTGATTTTAGATCGAATCGAAATTGAATCGATTTAAATGAGCCGAGTAATTTTTGATTTGGTAATGATTTCGAGCCGATTTTGAGCCGGGGAAGGCTCAACTCGATTCATCCTAAAATCGGCTCAAAGTAAAATACATGTTATATATATACATATTATAAATTGAGTCTATCTCGAGCAGAATCAAGTCGAGCCTACATGGCTCGAGATCGGCTTAACACAAAATTGAGATTTTGTTATTTCATGCTGGTTTGAAAATGATTTAAAATTGACTCGAAGTCGATTGGAATCGACTGGAGCCGGCTCGAAGTCGAACCCAATCGACTTTGAGTCGATCGCAATATGATCGATCGGATTTCGAGCCGGTATTGGCTCGGCTCGAAATCGGATTATTAACAGCCCTATTTTCTCTTTGGTGGCCGAAGACCGTTTCTCGTTGCGTTTCCCAAACCGCGTAAACGCCGTGAAATCCATTCCCGGATTCCCGCAGCTCACCTCTGCTGTCACTCTTCTGCGCTCCAACGGACCTGGCTCCCCTTCAGTACGACGTCATCCTGACCGCCCATCCAGCATCGGACGGCTCCTCTAGGGCTTTGCGTCGGTTTTTGGCCAGACCCACGCGGCCGAACCCTGTAAACAATTGCGGCCGGCCTGGTGGTCGCCAGCTGTCCACTGTCTCTCTGTGCAGCTGGTCAACTTCGCCCTAAAATGACGACTCGGTGCCGGCCACATCCCTTGATTCAGGGGCGTGCGTCCGATCTAATTGATTAACCAAACTGAATAAAAATTAATTTTAATTTTAAATTTTAAAAAAATCAAATAAATTAAATAAAATTATAAACCAAAAATCAAACCACTTTAAAAATAAATTTCAATCAATTCACTTTGCTTTGAATAGAATATAACAGTAAAATCACAGCACAACCTCATTAACTCACTTCCCTCACCGAGTTGTCACCCACGATAAAAAAATCTTAATCTCACTAAAAACTTCAACGATTCAGCCTTCAGGCTTTATAGCAGAGGAGATGTGTAACACACTAATACATTTTATTTTAAAAATATAATTGTTAAATGTTAATAGTTTAAATTAATAATCTGTTATATAATTGAGTTAATTAATTTTGTTAAATATATTAATAAATTATAATTAGATTGATTATATATTTAAATTAATTGATGCAATTTAAATAAGAAATAAATAAATTTAATTTTTTTTCAGTTATTTAATCAATTCAATTTTCACGTGCATAAAATTAAATCAAAAACTAAATAATCATATTTGATCAAATCTGATCAAATTATTTAAAATCAATCAGTTTCGTATTTCGATTTTAACAATTTAATGCACATCACTGCTCAAACTCGTGTAGTTGCTATCGCTCGATTTGAATTTTATTTTATTTTATTTTTTTGGATGTCTTGCAATTATGTTTAATTTGATTTATGTTGCAAATTCATACCACATATAAATATCAAAATAAAATTTTCATAATTTTTCTTTCGAGTCTAACATTATTAAAAAAAATCTTACTGAACCAACGCGTCATTTATGAAATTATACTAAATTATTACCGACATAGGGATATGTAATATTGACAGATGTCTCGAATCCATTGGTTCAGTTTAAAATATCAAGAGGAAGGAGATTATTCTGTGGATTAATGATCGCTTAACTGTAAATAAGCTGAGTGATGGCTGGACTACAATGTGGGATTAGGTTTGAGTCAGATTATAAAAAATAATATTACTTGCCAGCAATTCACATGCTGTATCTTTCATATGGATTTCATGTATTTCACCTAGAATTCAATAGTTGAAAATTTTCAGGTTCATCTGGGGGTGGCAAAATGGGTCGGCGGGTCAGGTTCGGGTCGAACACGAATCCGACCAGACTCAGATAGTCTCAACCCGAACCTGACTCATTTATTGAATGGGTCAAAATCCATGACTCGAACTTGACCCATTTATTGAATGGGTTCATGAATCGGATCATATATTGTCACCCCTAGATTCATCAGTTATTAGAATTGTTGCTTAAAAAGTCTTATATAAAGCAAAAAAAAAAATGAAATAGAAATGACAGTTAACGCATTTCTCACTTTGTGCTACATTGAGTCTCATATGCCAATAAGTCACGCATAGATAAGCCTTTAAAAATACTAAGCGGTGCATTGCTTAAATCCAACAGTCATTCACACTTGAAATTTTTTTTTTTTGAAGATTGGAATTATCATAGCATTACACTACAATTAATAAAAAAAGGTATAAAAGTAAGCTAACACTTTCTTTGAAGATGTTATAAAAGTCAATGAGAATGGGCATATTCTCAGCTCAAAAAAAATCACCTAACATAACTAAGTATGCTAAATAATCAGTCGCATTATTTACATTACATTGCATATATGTGAGTTTATAAAAAGTGAATGAAAAAAATATGCTCACAATATTCTCAAGTACAAGATTTTTATGCGATCTATTATGGCAATGTGTGACTGCACTTGGCCTTCCACTTGGTCTTCAGCTATTCTCTAGTAGTGGTTCAAGTGCTCTCTGTAGTGTGTGTTGCTGCTGGTCCAAGTCATCGTCCCTATCATTTTGTTGTATCTCCTCATGATGTCTTCCAGGAATCGCTATCCCATGTACCCAACAGCAAGTTTGATTCATTTTCTTTCTCTTTATTGCTAACTCATGGAAGCTCTGATGATACATTTGATGTTCCAGATTATTCTCTAAGGCTTGTTGCGGTTGCTTTTTGTCACGCTTCACTACGCTCCAAAAACTTCCCTGGCATGGGAGCATTGAGGGCTTTAAATTTTAAATAGTGTTGTTGGCCTTCTTGACTTATTTGGCTTCAGGGACTCTATGTTGGTGCAACCTATTCTGAATGAGTTGTAGCATCTTTATTGAGTACCTCTCTATCCAAACCCCAAATGTCCTCAACACATCATTTGGCATAACTTTCAATTCAAGTGCTTCCCATTTTTCAGCTGTGGACACCACACTTGTAAAAATCCTTTTGCCTCCACTACGGATGAGCTCCGTCAAGTGGTTTCTAATGCTGATTTTAGCTCCTACTATGCCTCCTTGGTTATTGGGTTCCAGATACTCCCGTGATGGATAAGTTTATTACCTGTGATGTTTAGCACAATGATGGAAATAGCTTTTGCTTAAGGAACAAGCTTGGCGTACACCTTAAAGTTACGAGCATACCAACAGTAATAAAGGGTTACAGCTTCTAACTGAAGTCGTTGATCTCGTCTATTACATCTAGTTGCCCTTGCCATTGTCTCTAGTTTTACCCACAAGGAAATTGTTAATGGAAATAAATCATAATATTATTGAAGAATGTCTCGCTCTATTCCAAAAAGTCTACAATTAGATGCCAAGTGTGTAACACTTTCCTCCACTCCACATTCCTAGAGGCACATAGTCATATCGATCAATCGTCTTTGGTATAACCATATTTTTGTAAGGATAGTATCCTTACAAAGTCTTCATAAGAATGCTTAGATCCTCGATTTAGTAGGAATCTTTCAACATCGATAACCAAAAAAAAGACCACCCTTTAGTATGAATTGAGAAGCATAAAGCTGAGTAGCAGATATCCTCAATGACTCTGTAGCAACCTAGGCCAATATGTCTCCATTAGTGTTATAATCTCACCCAATCGCTAGATCTCATTTTTTCAATTCCGACCCAAGTAACTGGTCAAGCTTGCTTCTATCCAATGCTAACCCTCTGAAATTGTCAACAATTGTAACAGGAAATTCTTCTGTATGCATACAAATGAAGGTTGGTCATCTGCTCAGCGTTATAATAGATAACCACGAGTCTTCCATAAAAGACACATTTGATTCATTCTCCACCAACTAAATCATATGACCATTCATCACTTTGCCTCTTATGCAGATTAATCTCCCAGGAACCACCTTGCCTCTCCTCAAGATAATACCTAGTAAGGGTGTTAATAAGGATCGAAGATCGAAAATTGAATCGACTTTAAATCGAATCGAAATCGAGTTGATCTAAATGAGCCAAAAGTTCGGCTTGGTAATGATTTTTAGCCGATTTTGAGCCGGGGTAGGCTCGGCTCTGCTCGATCCAGCTCGAAGTCAGCTCGAATTAAAATACATTTTATATTATAATACATATATAATACATGTATATACTATATATTAAATATAATATATGTATATATATGTTATAAATCGAGCCGATCTAAAGCCGGATCGAGTCGAGCTTACCCGGCTATGCGATTGAATCGAAATCAGCTTAAAGTCGATTGACTCGGCTCGAAATCGGATCGCTAACAGCCCTTAACGTGAATCTCAAACTCGGTAGAACATCTCCCCATCTCAATTCTAGGGATTCAGATTGTGATTTGGCCGGTTGAAGAAGACGAGCGTTCAAAGGGCTGTTGCCTTCAAGTTCTAACGTCACACTCATGCTTTCCTTCAAAGCATCAAAACTATCACCATGGCCTGCACTCTCACCAACCCTTCCTCACGAGAAGTTATTGGGTTCGGACGGCGCACTGTTCGGAACCCAATCAGAGGGCGTCATATGTGCCATACAGCTGAGTCCGGGCACACGTGGCGCCCTCTGATTGGGCGTCCGAACGGTGCGCCGTCCGCACCCAATAATTTTTCCTTCCTCACAAGTCACAAGTAGGGCTAACTGCTAACAGCTAGTAACTCAAAATTAAAAATTTTACATTTTATAACAAAAGTCAAGTAATTTGGTGTTATTAAATTAAAATATTATACTTTATTATTTGAAAAAAAAAATTAATTAATTTAATGATATATTTATATAATATTAAAAATATATATATAAAAAATTATTAATGAAATAATATAACATCTAGATGTCATGTTATTTTCGAACTAATTAGTGATTGCGAAGAATTATAGAACTCGAGATAAAGGACATAAGAGTACAAGAAACTGATCGTAGGTCCCATAATTTTAAGAGTAATTACTTTTAAGTGTCTACGTCCCATAATTATTATAATTTAATTCATCTACACATAAAACTCAAAGAAATTCATTATCAAAAAAATCAAGGAAATCATATATTAAATAAAAAATAAAACTAATTAATGTATTAAAAATTTTATGAAATGTGAAATAAATATCAATAAGAGTTGCCTCGAGTGCGTAGGTGTATTATTAATTTGAGTTATGATGTATGCGAAGTAATTCTAATTTTTTTTTATTGAGAAATAATTTTACTAGAATCAATAAAAAACACGTAAATAAAATAATTATTTTTTAAATCATTTAAATAGGAGTTGAGAATGGGCGATAAATTTAAAGATTTTTAAATTTTGAAAATAAAACAATTACAAATATGAAAGGGCAACTAACCAATGTAGTTTTTCATTGATTTAGAACTCATTTTTCTAGTTCAAAATCTGTTCTCAAGCTTAGGAACTCGTTCTGTCTAATTTCTTCGACTCGGATCAATAGAAATCGATCAAAGTTGTTTCAGATTTCAAATTAATCTTATCATTCTGACGTCTAACCGGTCCCGGTTGGAATCGATTCTATAAGCATATCTATGTAATGTCAATGACCTCAACAATCACGTGATCAAAATAAGTCTACTGAGGCCAACCAAACTCTTTTACAGCTGTCTTATTTTAGGGCATCATGCATCAGGCTTATGGAATTAGGATTCTTAATAAGTTTTGAAAATTCTCAATTTGATCCTTCCTTTTAGAATTGTTAACATTTAGATACTTTTAAAGACAATTTCATATTTCGCCTTTTTAAACTTATCACTCAAACATTCTAATTTCATTTTTTTATGTATTTTATCTCTACTGATTACTATGAGATCAATACTAATCAATCACTGTGAATGTGATGCCCGTGATCGAAGAAGGCAGGGAATGATCGCCGGACGCCGGGTGATGTTCTAAGAAAAAAAAATTATTGAGGTAAAATGTGGCTCCTCGCAAGCTTTTAGGCCTAATAATAAGGGAGATCCTGAGTCGTATAAATAGATAACGTGATCTCAAATAGAAGAGATATTTTTTTAAGTAAAATTGTAAGGCTAATAATAAAAAAACTCTGTAGTTAAGCGTGCTTAGACCAGAGTAGCACAGGAATGAGTAAACTCCTAGGAAGTGCTTAAGTCACGCAACAATGAGATCCTGTAGAGGAGATCACAGGATGTTACAGTAAATGTTCTAGATCTGAAAGCTTCAATAGTAATTAGTCCATAATCTTTACTGTATTTAACTTTGCTGTTGATAATATAATACTTTGTAATACATTAATTATATATAAGTATGTGAGACTTCTTCGATATTTTTTTAAATATTTGTAGAAATAAGGTATTTAAAATTTTTAAAAATCGAATGATTGATTGGTTAATAATTTTAGCAGTTAATTAGAGAAACCTACAGGTTAATATAAAAAAAAAAAAGGATCAAAAAGAGAGCATTTGAAAACTGGAGGACTAAAGTATGATATGCCTCAAAATATAGGGATCAAAATGACTTTTACCCTTATTATAATTTATCACCCCAACCCCGGCGGGCATCGAATTTCTCCACCCAATCCGCATGTGCGCCACTGACCTTCGCACTGCCAGACCCTCACAAAAATATTTTTAAAAATAAAATTATATTCAATTTTTTAAATTACTAACTTTAAAAAATGCACCACCTACCAAAAAAATCTCCCCTAATTTTCTTTTCCGTAAAATTATTAATATTTCAAAACATTAAGTATTTCTATTATATTTATTTAAAATTAGAAACGAAACCGTTAATATAGTTATTAAGTAATGAACGCGATATATCATGCAGTTAGTCATAAATGGAGGTATAACAGTAGCGATTAAATAAATAACCAATAAAATTATAGTTAAACTGCTTTACTTAATTTCAAAGTCAATATTCTTAAAATAAGATCGATTTAATTTGAAATCATATACGTTTATATATAATTTTATAGGGATAATTACCTACATGTCACACAATTTAGGATTTATGCCTTACCCATCCATTCTTAGTTAATTATGTTATGCACACTCAAAACATTATAAAAATATTACATACACATATTTTAACTTATTTTTATTATAATGAGTAATCATAATTTTTAAATAACCTAACTATAGTTAGATTACAAAAAATCTTAGCCGTTCATCATATTATTTTAAGAATATTTAAATATATTTTGAGTGAAAATTCTAAAACCTTAATGTTTAGATGACGGCAAAGGAATGAGACATCCGCGACGTGAATTAATTTTAGGACAAATCAGCAAAACATGAAATTTTGATGATCCGCGACATGAATTAATTTTAGGACAAATCAGCAAAGGAAGGAGACATCCGCGACGTGAATTAATTGAGGAAGAGAAAAATATATATTATTAAGAGTAAAAATATAATTTTGATGATTTACTAACAGAATATTTTTTTTTCAAATAAATTTTGATTAAGTTTTAACTCAAATGTGTCTGCGCCTCTCTTTTTCTTTCATGCTTTCCTTTTCTCTCTCTTTTTTTTTTTCTTTTTTTTTCTTTCCTTCTTAAACATACAATACATGAAAAAAGAATTATAAATATAATTATAGTCCCTTGTAGGTCTCCTCGACTGTGCTTGTATTGTCGGCGCAAATGATATTGAAGATTCCCCACATCAATACTCCCTGTCTTTGAAGAACTCAAATTCACTGAGTGTTGGTGTTAATAAGACCATCAAAAATCGGGACAAAACTGCTGTAAATTATGGAGCATAATTCATGAGTCGTTGGTTGGTGAAAGACCTCCCACCATCTAATAAATACCTTCAAAGATTGTCACTAGTACGTATAATATCTTGTTGATCTAATATGGCCTTAGAAATAGAGTAGGACTCGTAAGTGTACCAAACTAGAGGCTTAAGTAGCTAGAGACTGAACCATAACTAGTACTATCCTAGGTAGTAGATGAGAGAAGAGTGAAAAGGATAACAAAGAGAATTGATGATATTTAATTAGGTAGTGAAAAAGAGAAATCTAATGGCGGCTCCATATACAGTGTTAAATCAACTACATTAAATATTAAGCTAATGCTAGTATTTAATGAAAGAGTCACCTCATATTTACTTTAATTCACTAAATAAATAACCTTGAAAGGACCTTATTCGCAGTATCAATTTCTTGTTGGTTCCCAAAAAGAGCCAATCATGATATAATCTTATCATAACTCTATCACCTTCTTTAAACTTCACAAATTTCCCGTATTGTTTAACTCGGATTTTGGCTTCATTGTATAGCTTATTACTTCTATAATCACGTGGAAGGTCAACTGCATGAACAATCAGTTTGTGGTCATAATTTATGACAATTTGAAATGGACTTTAGCGTGTCACCACGAGTAGTCCTTCATCAGATGACTAACTATTCCACCAAAAAGGTATCTTACAACTTCAAGGGTTGCAATCAACAGTTGCATGGCCACAGGCCTACTCGGGGCGGGGAAGGTCAAATGGCCTGCACCTCTCTTTTTTTGCATTTTTTTTTTATTTTTTTTCTTTTCTCTCCTTTTTTTTTTTCTTAAACATATAATACACGAAAAAATACATAAATATAATTACAGCCTCTTGTAGGTCTCCTCAATTATACTTGTATCATGAGTACAAGCAATATCGAGAATTTTTCACATCATATAACTTAGCAAAATGATAATGAGCTCTTTAAATTATTTAAAAGCACCATAAATTTTACCGTTCACGTAAAAATTGCCATCTCCTTAATTTTATATTTGTTGTTCTCTCTTTCAAATTACATTTGGCGAAGGTGGTGATTCGAAGTGAGAGCTCACGTTCATCTAAGTCAGTACATTTCATTAACATGAACGACGACTAATTTTACAAAATGAAACGTTAGTCAAACATATAAAATCCAAGAAATGCACTTTCTCATGATGCTAATCTGTTAAATTATGTTAAATGTCTAAAAAAATATATGTCAAAAGTTCTATAAATATATATATATATATATATATGTCAAATGAATTAAGTTTGAATTATTCACTAATTACATAACAATAAAAAACTAACTAATAATCCCACCTATAAACCAACAGATAAATACAGAGGGACACCCGGCCCAGCCCCATAAGGATTAGCATGGCTGCCATCGCTCTCGCCAGCAACAATTTGTAGCTCTCTAGAGAACAGAAACTCGGAGAGGGACAAAGGAGAGCGACAGAGAGAAGAAATTAGTTACTGATTCCTTCCCCTCTCTCTCTCTCTCTCTCTCTCTCCCCCTTCCGATGACTCCGCTTCTCCTCCATCTCCTCCTCCTACTCCTCTACGCATCGCCGGCATTCTCCGGCGGCACTGGCGCCCACCTCCGCCTGAGCCTCCACCGGCTGCATCCGCCGGCGGGGACCTCCCGACTGGACCGTCTGCGGGCGATGTTTCAGAGCGACCGGCAGCGGCAGCGGGTGATCTCCGGCCAGATCTGGCGACGCCGGCGGGGTCGACGGACCTGCGAGAGTTCTCCGGCGCCGGCGCCGGCCATTGAAATGCCGGTGTGGTCGGCGGCGTACACTGGGGCAGGGCAGTACTTCGTGATGGTGCGCCTGGGGACGCCGGCGCAGCCGTTCCTTCTCATCCCCGACACCGGCAGCGACCTCACGTGGGTCACGTGCCGCTACCGCCGCGGCCCCGCTTCGCAGGCCGGCGGCGTGAAGAAGGGGTCCGGGCACCGGCAGAGGCGGCCGACGCGGGTGTTCGAGGCAGATCTGTCGAGATCGTTCCGGACGATCACGTGCTCGTCGGAGTTGTGCCGGAAGCAGCTCCCCTTCTCGCTGACCACCTGCCCGTCGCCGGCGACCCCTTGCGCCTACGATTACGAGTACGCATTTGTATCCCCTTCACCTTTTCCCTAGAACTGCAACTTTCACATTCGATTTGGGGATTCTGCCTTTAGGGCATGTTTTTGAAATATCTTTTATTTTTCTATTTTTATTTTATTTTCTATTTAGCGACTTTAATTTTTTAATCTACCGTAATTTTACCAATCTCATTTTAATTTTTCTTTTTATTAAAAAAAAAAATTAACTTTAGCCCTGTTATTTTACCTTGTCAAACTTGAGCTTTGAATGAGTCAGCCTTAAATTTAAAATTGAAATTTTTTAAGATAAATAAATATTAATGAGTTTACTATTTATAAAAAATAATACATTTTTTTAATTGAACTCAAAGGATAACTTTAAATTTTAATTTTTAAATTTATTGAATTTTTTTTTGAAAATGCTGAATATTAACTCTTACCTAATTTTTTTTTACATTGATTCGATTTTTTTTTGAAGTCAAATTTTGATTAGATGAACAAATTTACATCGACTGAATGGGTAAATAAGTTAGTTAAATTAATTTTTGTAAGGTTAAAACTTGGAAAAAAAAATTAAAAAAAAAAAAAAAAATTTGGGCAGCAGCACGAGAGGACTAAAGAGAGCTATAAATGGCGTGCATGTCGCATATGGCCGTGGCCGCATTAACTATCGCTCGCTTTATAATAATAGCATCAATCAAGCAGTCAGCCGTGCTCATCTTATCTGTTAGCTACTTGGCTCTCAACCAGCAATTCCCTTAACAGCCCACCGGTTGTCGACACGTGGCTGTAACTCCCACAGTAATATTGTCCCGCATGGGCAAGATAAGCAATATAATGCCTATAAAAAATGAGCTATTTACCTACACTTCATACCTTCTTTAATTTTATTTATATATTACTTATTTATTCTTAGTTAATTATGTTACGTACATTCAAAATATTATAAAAATTATATACACGCATTTAAGTTAAAATTCAGTCAATATTTTTTTTAAAAAAAATTTATTAGTAAATAATTAAAATTATATTTTTATCTTTAATAATATATATTTTTTCCATTTTTAATGTCACACTAAAGAGCGAATCTATCCTAGAATCAATTAATATTGCAAATGTCTCATTCCTATGTCACCATCAAAATATCAATATTTTAGCATTTTCACTCAAAATATATTTAAATATCTTTAAATTAATATGATAAATTGCTCAAATTTATTATAATGAAAATAAAGTATATGTATGTAAATTTTGTAATATTTTGAGTGTGCACAATATAATTAATTAAAAATGAATGGATAATATATAAATAAAGATAAATAGTGTGGCATTCAGTAAATATTTCATAAAAAATTGTATATAATAATAATTTTATGTGAACAAAATAGTTGTTTTCTTTTTTTGACAATAATATTATACAAAAAAATTATTCAATTTTAATTTTTGAAATTATTTTTGAGAAATATATATGTATATATATTATGCTGTTCCATTTTTTTATTAATATTCTCTTCCAAATTTGGATTTATCTGTTAAATGGCCCAACTTAAGATTGATGTATGTAATATATAGATTATTTAAATTATTAAATATTCAATTTTATCTACGATCTTGAGTTAAATATATTAATTATGTTTATTTTACTGTTTATTTTGCTAATTGTTTGTTCTAGAAAAGATGATAATAGTATTTTTGAGTATTATGTTTTATTTAATAGTTACTCAAATACTTTTCCTTATTTTTTTTTTCAATTTGAGAGTTAAATGATTTCTTATTTCTTATTTTATTTGATAATAGTTTGGAGAGACTGATTAAATAAAAATATATCAAATATCAGAGATTCATGTACTAATTTTTTAAAGGAGGAGAAATATTGTATAAACTAATTTGATATGATAGTTATTTTGAATATATATTATTATATATTGTATAAAATTTTAAATGTTATTTATACTTCATTTTATTTGAATAATTTTATTTTGAGATAAAATTCCTAATTTTATACAAATTTATAAAAATAAAATCATATCATTTGAGTTCCTCTTGCAATTGCATGAGCCTTTTTGAAAATTCTCATAAATTTGATTATTAAATTACTATTTTATAAAAATAAAATATATATTTAAATATTAAAATTATATTCAAGTATTTTAATTTTTAGTTTACAATTATAATATTAATAGCTAAATATATATATTTTAATGTTTTGAAAATATATTAACTTAATGTGTTAAAAAGAATTTTTATGAAAATATTTTAGATAAAAAAATTTACATGATATATTTTTAATTTTAGTATACCAAAATTAAATTTTAAATTTAGATTGAATCAGGCCTATTTTATTTATAATATTTGAAATATATATTTGGAAGAATTTGTAATTTTGAGAATTTTAGTGGGCATTGATATAAATTCCTTAAATTAAGACAAATTTTCCAAAAAAGAGTTTGTATTTCCCGAGCTTGATTTTCCGAGGCCTGCTCAGGTACGGGGATGGTTCGTCGGCGCAGGGCTTCTTCGCGAACGAATCGGCGACGGTGGAGCTGACGGACCGTCGGCGGATGAAGCTCAAGGGACTGGTGGTCGGCTGCACCTCGTCCGCCGTCGGAACCAGCTTCGCCTCATCAGACGGCGTCCTCGCACTCGGCTACGCCAACAACACCTTCGTCTCCCGCGTCGCCGCCCGCTTCGGGCCCCGCTTCTCCTACTGCCTCGTCGACCACCTCAGCCCCCGCAACGCCACCGGCTACCTCACCTTCGGCCCCAACCCCGACTTCCTCCCGCCTCCCCCAGCCGCCGCCGCCGCCCCCCTCGACCTCAATCCCCGCCTCCAGCCCTTCTACTACGCCGGCATTGAAGGCCTCTCCGTCGCCGGCGAAGTCCTCTCCATCCCTCCGAGCGTCTGGAACGAGAGCCGCCGCGGCGGCGCAATTCTGGACTCCGGAACGACGCTCACCGTCCTCGCCGAGCCGGCGTACCGTGCCGTCACCGGCGCGCTGAGCCGGAAGCTCGCCGGCGTGCCGGCGGTGGGACTGGACCCATTCGAGTTCTGCTACAACTGGACCTCGCCGGAGGCGGCTCGGGCAGCGGTGCCGGAGCTCACCGTGCACTTCCGCGGCTCTGCGAGGCTCTCGCCGCCGGCGAAGAGCTATCTCATCGACGTCGCCGAAGGAGTCAAGTGCCTAGGGTTCTCGTCCACGCCGTGGCCGGGGGTTTCCATTATAGGTAACATTATGCAGCAGGAGCACATCTGGGAGTTCGATCTCGAGAACCAACGGCTCAGATTTCAGCCATCTAATTGCACAGCGATTCCTTTCATCTAATTTTTTTTCTATTTAAGTCCTGTTGAATTTTTTTTCTGAAACTGTAATTTCCTGCCTTTTCAATTGATTGATTTGGTAACCATACATAACTGTGGCGTAATACGGAGGAAATAGCAAAGGGTGGCGGATGTAAATAAAAAATTAGTTTGGTAGCTCAGAGAAATATTTTACATTAATTTGGAATCTTTGGGGTTCGACTAGCAGACAAAGTGCAAAGAATGCGACGGGGATTTCATTATTGCATAATGAACAAAATTTCTAAACTTTATTCTTTAAATTATATATTTATATAATGTCCTCAAAAATAATTATATATTTATATAAATGTTTCAATCTAACGTGAATTGGGGTCCACAGTTCTATTATTTAGGGTTGCTCACCAGATAAATAATGGAGTTTGGAGGGAGCACGACATTTGAAGAACTGTTAACATGTACACGTGTTGCACGAATAATTTCAAATTTTAAATTCAATTACTATTATATAATATTCTTATTTTTATGATTTATAAAACTTCATATTTTTATCTTTCATGTGCTAATATTATCAACATCATTAATTACGTTGGAAGCATAACAACGAATGAAATCTAAAAGAAAAAATTATTTAAGAAATGAGGAATTGAAGAAAATTCATCAAAAAATTGAGAGCATCATTTTTGCTTTTTTTTATGATCATATTATATATTTTCAGGGCTATTTATAATCTCACATGTCATTGCCTCAGCCACTCAGTCATGAAGACAGAAGTCACGATACCGATTCGATTACACGAATGTCGTGTAGAGATGTTAATTTTGCTTAAAAATTAATTGAAAATTAAATAAATATAAAGTTGAATCAAATTGAAATGAATTTGATCAAAGAGAGCTAACTAGGAGATCTATTTTTACAGTCTGAAATTATTTTTAATCTAATATTAAGTGCGAACCTGCTCCCACGTGATGAGTGACTGTGCATCCAGAGCTTCATATAATAGAAATAGAAAGGCGTAGATCCCACCCGCGCTTACGATAGCCGTTGATCTCCACCAAGGAACGGTGGATCTTACTGCCAGCCTGCCGCCAACGAAAAAGTGAAAAGCGCCGCTTTTCCGCGTTGATATCGATCCTCACTGGAGTTGAATCACTAGACGCGATGATTTTGCGTCGTAAAAATCAAATAAAAATTATAAAAAAAAAAGAAATATTTACATGAAGTACACAAAAGTTAAATTAATTTATAAATTTTATTATAAATCTCAAAATATTACAGATATTACATCTAAAATAGTTATTTTTTTATTTTTCACATTCTGCAGTAAATTTTATATTATTGATGTAATAACTGTAATATTTTGAGATTTATAATGAAATTTATAAATTAGCCTAATTTTTGTGTCTATCGTGTAAATGTCTAAAAAAAAACATATATCACTTTTAAATTTAAATTTTTTTACTCATTTTATCTTAAAAAATAAATATTTATACATATCATTTTATACTTTAAATATAATAACAAACATCTATTCATAATGATAACTGTCCGATTTTCTCCAATTTAACAGAAAAAAATGATATTTGTAATTATACATTTAAAATATAAAATAATAATTATAAATATTTAATTTTAAAAATAAAATAAGTAAAAATAAAATGTTAACAGTGACACGTGTAAATTCCTAAAAAAATCAAACAAAACAACAAAAAAAATAAAATTAAATCAAAGCGATTCCACTGTAAACCTGAACTATATTTGATTTAATTTAACATCAAAATTAAATTACATATAGAAATGAATTAAATTATAATAAATTATTTTTATGATATTTATCATTTTTAAGGATGATAATGAATTAAAAGAATGTATAAATATGTTATATAAAAGATTTGTCACTGTTTTTGTAGATATAATTATTTTTAAATAATTTGAAAATAGTGATTTATCAGTTTGACCAATTCAATGATTGATTGAACTAAGATGTTGACGTAGGATGTAGGGGATCCCAAGAAACACCAAAAAAGTGAGAGTCCTGAGAGACGGCGGCGCGCAGAGTAATAAGCCTGATGGTTAAGGATTAAAGGAGAGAGAGTTTGGGGCATCCAGAAGAACACAATAATTTAAGGTGGCTCAGAGAGGAAATCCTCTACGTCTACCGAACGGTCAGTGAAGAAGATTCACTTATAGAAAAATTTAGCCGTGGAGGCTAATACAAAGAGCTTACAAGAGAAAAAGAGAGAATGAAGGAGAGAAAGATAGTTTTTCTTGTTCTCAAGCTCCTATTTTACGAGAGGTGATAGAGGGGGAATTCTACTCTTCCTGGGGCGAATCCTCCTCTTCTGATCTGTTGGTCATGGATGCTCGATCTGGATGCTGGATGCCGGATGATGGATGCTGTTGTTTGGTTAGTATCGATATATTATATTTTTTAGCAGTATGAATTTTTCTTTTACTTTGTATAATGCAAAGGTATTTATATTAAAAAAAATCATACTAAACAAGAAAAAATCTATACTAAAAAATAATAATAGCATTAATGTGTTGTTCAATGAGTTATGTGCCTGATAGACTTTGCCTTCCTACGTGTCATGTGCTTATAGGCCAGTGAATAGATCAAATATTACCTTTTATCCAGATACAATAATTTCTCCTAACAAAAAATATTGCATACATGCAAATCTATATGATCTATATATACAATATCTATAGACACACACATCGACACAAATTATTTTCTTCTGTCTATCTTTGTCCTGACTTGATTCGATAATTTTCGAATGAACCGTGCTAGACATGAAACATTTGGAACGGTACAAATTAATAAGCAGGATTTTAAGAATGAAATTCCAGCATGATAAAACTCGATTGCTAAGTCGCTAATTGAGCTCAAATCAAGCTTAAATTATCCCTTTTAACGAGTTGACTTGTTGTCACAATCTGGCTCATTTACAGGTCGAGCTTCGATGACGAAATCTTAATCGAGCAAAAAAACCGAGCTTGAGTTGTTTGGGTGAGTTATTTTTTGAGGTCAAATATTGATCCAGTAGAATCAATTTTGAGTTAACTCATGTTTTAAGTTGATGAAATTAAAATAATTAACAAAAACAAGAGCGAATCAACATATTATTTATATCACGGATTAATTTTAACATTTGTGAAATAATTAATTGAACGTATCATTATGCACATATAACAAAACAAAATTTAAGAACTCACGTGGATGGATTATTCTACAGTTAGGCATTTGGGGCCCAATAGGCCCAATGGGCTAACAATTCTAATGCTTATTCTGGCAAGTGGAGGAGTGTTGGGCCTATGGCCAGGCCCACAGAGGCCCAAAATGGTTCAAATCAAATTTTTAGATATAAATTGCAAATCACACGTCATAAAAAAAAGTTTTGTTTTGTTAATTTCAATATTATAAGACGATTAATTACCAAATAGTTGTGACACAACAAACATGACATAAGTATTAAAAATTCAGCTATAAAAATTAACTTTATTTTATATTTAATATAAATACGAATATAAAAATTTAAAGTATTTTATATTTTACATATTTTTTAAAATTAAAATAAATTTTTGTCTCATTGAACGTAAAAAAGTAAAAAAAAAATTCTTATAAAAAAAAAACTCGAACAAAATGAGGGAACTTATTTTGGTTTGACCGCTAAATATATAAAGAAGTAGCTTAACTTTTTCAGACCTTATTAACTCTCATATACCAAGCGAAAAGAAAATTCCGTAATCGTATCGTTACACTCTCACTATAGAGATCTCTTAGAATAGTGGATGGAAGTTACAACTACATATATATTTTAGAGGGAATAATTTTTTTTGATAATATATATCGATAATCTTATAAAATTATATAAAATTATTGCTTAAAAAATAGCATCTAAATATCAAAATATTTAGATAATATAATATAACATCAAAATAATGTTGAATCAAATGCCCCCTAAATCAAAGCAAAGCAGTTTGAGATGTGCTAAGTGTACCTTATTGGACGCGTTGATGTTGGCCACTACTAGCGCTGTGCGCGTTCAGTCGATTTAATCAGTTTGGTTAACTAAAGTAAGAAAAAATATCGTATTCAGTTTAAAAATTTTAAAAATCAAACTTACTAAATAAAATTCAGTCGATTCAGTTTAGTTTGATAAAAATCATAATTTTTTTTATTTAATTAGTTATCTCAAGATACTTAAAAATCTTAAAATAATTTAATTAGTTATCACAAGATTTTACAACCATAAAGACTAAGAAAGTAACCCTAAAAATATAATAAATATCATAAATTTAAAAAGCACATTATTATGTGATGTACGTAATGTTGCGGTCAATCTAGTTGGTTCAGTTTTCAGATATAAGAAATTGAACCCAGACTATCTAATCAAAAAAATTCAATCATCAATCTATTAACCAAACCGATTGTTCTAAACCAAATCAAACTGACCAAATTTAATAGGCTCAGTTTGATTTTTCGGTTTAAGCCGTTTCCCTGGTCTCTACTTGGAACGCCTGATTAGATAAGGTGTGACGGCCTTCCACGAAAAACTCGACTTGACTTCTACTCGATTAATTTTCTAGCCCTATTGGTGTAGGGAGGGTGAGGATTTATGATAGGATGATGGTGCCTTCTTTGTTAGGCCAAATGGGCCTCTTTGCCTTTGAAAAAAAGAGCTCTTCTTTATAGTAAAGGCCAAAGTTTCCTTCAAAGCTGGTTTATTTTCTTTATTTCTTGCCTTTTTCTTTTTGCAAGGTGCAGTCAGAGTCAAACAAAATGCCCTAAAATGCTAGCATTGCTGAATGGGAGCCTTTCTAGGTGTGTAAAGAAGTATATATATAGGAAAGGTTAATAAAGACTACAATATCTATGAGGCCTTAAATGAAATTTTTACCACTCGTGTAATCCTCAAAGACGTCTATTTACATTTAAATCTCAAAAACGAGCAAAAATTACTAGACGATGGCCAGAGATGCTTACTAACGCTTAATAGTCCCTAAACACAAACAAAAATTTATTAAATGACCTTGAATTTATCATCTATAAGACGAATTGAAACATTCCTTTTAATATTTGTTTCAAGATCTACTAATTAGCGTGCTTCTTTGATGACGGGATTCTCAAAAAGGATATTTTGGTCTGTTGTTTTACTAAATATGTGTCTTGGCGTATGAATCAATTCTAAATAGGATCACTAAACCTACTTTAAAGCCTCGTTTGGTTCAAACTTTTTTTTGAATAAGAGAAAAAAGATATTTTATTTTTTTAAGTTTAAAGAGAGAAAAATTTATTTTAATATTAGAAAGTGTGTAAAATGTGAAATATTTTAAATTCTAATATTCTATTTATATTAGATGTGAAATAAAGTTAATTTTTATAGTTAAAATTTATATTAGGTAAAAAAATTACCTCAAACCAAACGAGGCAAGGAACCTTCTCGAAATAATAATGAATAAAATTTTTATTAAATAAAATAATATTTTATATCTCATGCTACATAAATTTTAACATCACACATTCACTCTATTTCACATCCAATATAATTCTTAATATGACTAATTCATTTTATTTCATATGATATATATTTTTAAAAAAAGTTAATAAAATATTTTCAAAATATTTTTTATTCCAATTAAACAAAACTTTAATGTTGGAAAAAAAAAAGATAGATTTCTGTTTTTTTATAAATGCAAAATAGTTGACTTTATTAATTAAAAAAGAAATGCACACATTGTAAAGATGTAACAAAAAATGTTGATTAAATTTAGGGCATGTTTGGCTCAGTATAATTGTAATAATATCTTCAATTATTTGAAGAAATTAATTATTTAATTTAATAATAAATTTAAATAATATTATAAAAATAAATAAATAATTATCATAGAATCATTTTCTAATACATTCAAAAGTAAAGCTGAAGCAGTTTAGTTTTCTTAAGTGATGCATAGAATGCTTAATTTCCTCTTGGTGTTATCATTCAATATAATAATATTAAATAGATAAATAAATAATAATTTAGAGATAAAAATAAAAATATAAATAATATTAATATTTAGAAAATACTAATATCTATAGCAAATTACACTTCTTACATAAATTTGACCAATCGTGGCATAGTTCAATTAAGATACTATTTACTACAAATATTTCTTAATAAATTAATGCTTAAATAACATTTTAGCTTTTTTGTTTGCAATTATGCGCACTTAAGACTTTCTAATTTTAAAATTAAACAGATTAAAAATGTGAATGTATCATTTTTTTTAATAATTGTTAATTTTATTATAAAAAATATATTAAAACATTTACTTTTATAACAGAGTAGGGCAAGGAACACCGTCGAATAATTGTCACTAAAAAAAACTATAAAAATAATTATTTTTTTCTTATAAAAGTAACATCTATATTAAAAAATGACCTATTTCATTTTATTTAAATTAGTGGATCAATCTTTTTAATTATAAAATTAGAGAGACCTCTATATATAAAAGTGTAAATAAGAAAGACCTAAATATTATTTACACTTTATTTTATTTTACACATATAATGTATATTTTTTATGTGTTTATTTATATATTGACTAAAATCTAACTGGTCGGTCCGTGCTCGAATGAGATTTGGCAGGCGAAATAAAGCGGCTTCAATTCTTACTAAACAGATTCATTTAAGTCGGCCAAAACAAATTTTCTCCATCGCATGAAGCCAAATTAATCTAGAAAACAACTCGAAGCCATTTTAAAGTTATAAAATCCAAACCATCTACAATATGCATGTTTTTAAAGTGGTTTATGTTTAAATTGAGTTCGAGTTAAATTAAATTCGATGATTTTAGATTCGAGTTAATTTCATTTTGCTCGACTTCTTGAACGATAGAGACTGAAGGTAGGGTCAAGTCAGCCGTCAAGACTGGTCGTTCAAAGTACTCATTATATTCTTTGATGCCATGCACCTGAGGCGGGACATGAACAGAATTAGGGATGATCGAAAGGGTAAATTAGTAAATTACGTTTGACTGGTCTCTTATTTGAGAACATTCGCGTAGAAATATTATACATATTTAAAGATTTTTTTTGCATGATATTTATACACAGATCATATAAAAACTTTAATATTATTTATATAACCCCATTTATCTGCGAGTTAAAAATTAACTTAATTTAATTTTAACATAACATATCACATCACACATAAAATTTAATATTAAAAATTAACTTTATTTCATATCCTACACACATTACTAAAATAATAACTAACTTATATTATATCCCTCACATATCTCAATATAATAACTAACTTTATTTCACATCATTCATAATTTTCAATAAAAAATATTTTTATCTAAATTTAATTTTAACCTTGTAAACAAACATATCCAAATTTGTGATATATTTATCATTTTTTCTATACTGCTTTAAAGTCTGCATCTCATTATATTTTGATATGTAAATGTAAAGGAAAACTCTCTGAATATCGTAAAAATTGTCTATTAATAAATACACGTTTAAAATAGTGAGTGGATACAAATAATAATAATAATAATTAAGTTTTTATTCCAATTGGTGGAGTCGAATATATTTTTTTTTTATTTTTATTATATTTTATCAATTAATAAATCTTTATAGTTTGAGTGAATACAATAATATTAAATAGTAAAAATTTATTTAGTTCTTAATTAGATTAACTTTTAAAAGATTCAGAAAAAAGATTAATTTTTTTAACTCATACATATAAAATGTCTATATTGCATTTTTAAATCTCTCTTTTATTGAGTATTCATCTCTCATAGTAAGCATTAAATTTAATATTATCTCAATATTATATTATATTATTTAAAAAAAAATTATTTAGTTTAATAACATATATAAATAATCTTTTAAAAATTTTAAAATATTTAGATATCATAATATTTATATTATATTGCAAATACTAAGTCAACATTAAACTAAATATTCTCTTAATTTCTTTCCCAAATCATTTTAATCATATTGGAGGTTAAATGGTAAAAAATGATGATTGAAATTATTAGAGTTTGGTGACCCAAAGAACTCACAGTATGATAATTTTGGAAGAAGAAAATGTAAAAAATAGAATTTGAAATTAGTGATAAACTGTGGGGTGAGGCTGGCATAGACTTGTTTTATTTTGACCTTATCTTCAGTCTAGAGCTATTTTCTTTATATATATTGCTCTATTTGCTAGAGGGGCAATATTCTGAATAACTTGTAGTCACTACTCTTTTTCTTATATATATACTCTTCTTTTACTTGTGATTTTTCCCAATTTTTAAAATTTTTGTATTAATTTATGTATTTTTGTGTTTATATTTCTCATTGTTTATCGCTTTGGTATATCATAAATAATTAACTTTAGGGAAAATAGCCTTTGGATCCTTCTGATTTGTCTTTATTGCATATAGTTCTTTCTAGTTTTCAAATTAATTAAGCAGAGTGATGTACTAATTTAAGTAAAAATACAAATAAATTTTTTCTAATAGCGGATGTAACTTCTATAGCAAAAAAAATTTATTTACATAAGTTTTTTGAGAGTGACAATTGTTCGATAGCACTCTTTACTCAATTCTACTGTAAAAGTATATATTTTCGTAATTGTTCTATTATAAAAGTGACATTCATTATTTTAAAAAATCACACTTAAATTGGTAAACTAATTTACTTAATTTAAAATTTAGAATAATTTATATGCAATAAGAGCAAATAGGAGCGACACAATTATTATTTACCTTTAACTTTAAGAAATCAAGTATGAATGTTGACAATTTACTGCTTATGATCTTCTTTGGTTTGAGGTATTTTTTTGGCTCAACATAAATTTTAACTGTAGAAATTAACTTTATTTTACATCTAATATAAATATGAATATTAGAACTAATTTTATTTCACATTTTATATTTTTTTAATATTAAAAATAAAATATTTTTCTCTAATCTAAAAAAAATGTCGAATCAAACAAGGCAAATTAACTCAAACTTAAAAATTAATCTGACATATCACATCACACATAAAATTTAATATTAAAAATTAACTTTATTTCACATCCTACACATATTACTAAAATAATAACTAACTTATATCACATCCCTCGCATATCCTAATATAAAAATTAATTTTATTTTACATTATTCACAACTTTCAATAAAAAAATATGTCCATCTAAATTTAATTTTAATCTTATTAAATTTAATGTTTGTTTACCCTAAGAGGGAGTAAAACATATAACAATATATTTATTTAAACATATTAATAATTATAACCGTGATCAAAGAAATAGAGAATAACTACTGAGTAATAAATATTTGAATTAGAGTAATATTAAAAAGTACTCAAGTCATAAAATTTTCTAAAATTATAACAAATAATATATATGCTTAAATTTAAGAAATTTAAATTGCATAAATTAAACGAGATGAATTAAAAATAAACTAGAGTGAAAATTTGATGCAAGTTACATCTCTTAAATCAAAAAAAAAAATATTAACTAATGAATTTAAAAATTACACATCGTTATGATTATTTATAAGACAAAATAGCAAATGTATTATTTAAAAAAATAAGCACTATTTTTAAGAACTCAATAGTAGTACTAAGGCCTATCAATGAATTAAATTATGGCCCGATCTGATTCAATTAAATTTTAAAATTAAATTTTTTTGGCCTGTTATTCCTTTTATTTATTAACCTGACCCGTTTATATAATTTTAAAAGACATACATATATATGTTGTGGCTAACATTTTTTTTATAAAAAAGCTTAAATAGAAAGTGCTGTTATAATTAATTAATAAAAAATTCTTATAAATTATGTCAGCAGACTACAACGTTTAGTAAATTTATTTTTATAATTTACTCTTATAAATTTATATTTCACAAAATATATATTTATAAATAATAATTTTTATATTAAAATAATTAATTAATTTATAAAATATAATATTTTTTCTATCGATAAAGGATCTGGATTAACCATAGCTGACCAATATAGATGGATTCGGTCCAAGTCACAATCGACCAGATGCGAATTCGATCTGTTGACAGGCCTAAGGCCTGCAAGGACCAAAATTGTACTAGTTTAAAAAATAATAATAATAATAAATAATTTTTTTAATCATTCTACACAAATTCTAATATAAATTTTTTTTATTTTATTTCAAATACTTAATAATTTTCAATAACAATAACTATTTTATTTCATATCCTAGACCAAAATAATAAAATTGAATATTTTAATCTAAGTGAAATAAAGTTAATATTTTTATTAAAAAATATTGAGTATGTGAAGTAAAATAATTTTTTTATATTAAAATTTATATAGAATAATTAATTTTTTTTAATTCATACTATTTTAGTCCTCGCGCTAAATAGGACCTAAAAATACAAAGCAAATAGTTGTGAAACACTGCAAAGTCTAGAACTTGATTAAAATATCAAAAATAAAAGCTAATACCTATGTGCTACACAATTTAGTTTTATTTATGACTTACTTATCTATTCTTAGTTAATTATGCTATGCACACTCAAAACATTATAAAATCTTACATACACACATTTTAACTTATTTCTATTATAACGAGTAATCATAATTTTTAATAACATAATTATAATTAAATTATAAAAAAATTGAGTTGTTCATCATATTATTTTAAGGGTATTTAAATATATTTTGAATAAAAATCCTAAAACTTTAATGTTTAGGTGACGACAAAGAAATGAGACATCCGCGATATGAATTAATTTTAGAATAAATCAGCATTTTAGTATAGTATTGAGGAAGAAAAAAATATATATTATTAAGAGTAAAAATATAATTTTAATAGTTTACTAATAGAATATTTTTTTTAAATAAATTATGATTAAATTTTAACTCAAATGTGTGTATGTAAAATTTTATAATATTTTGAGTGTACATAATATAATTAATTAAAAATAAATAGATAAAATATAAATAAAATTAAATTGTGCGTAGTTAATTATTTCAAAAAAAATCAAATCAACAAAGAGAATAAGTTTGTAATAAAAAATAAAATCACTTCAAGGATGTTCTCCTATTCTCACACCTTTCACGGATCCACATGCACGTCCGCTCATCATTAGCAGAACATCATCGTCTATGATTCTATTCCCCACCAGAATCATTCAATCTAACAATCTCCCACCAATCACATTGCTCCCAAGTCTCACCATAATTGGTCACTTAAATCGCGCGCCAATTTCATCGAATATTTCGTGTTTTGTTCAGCTCACTCGCAATTAATTAGGAGCGGCAATTTCAGATCTGAGCCGTGAACTAAACCAGAACGTGACCGTTCTCAGTTACATTGTGTCGTGCATACTGATTAAGGTCGTTATTAAATCAACAAAATTATAATCAGTGTAAAGAAATTGGCCTGAATAATGACTCGTGAATAGCTCTTTTAAATTATTTACCGTAATTTTTTTTTTACTATTTTATAACAATATAAATATTTATAATTATCATACTTATTTCAGTTGTATTAAAATTTATGTTTGTATTAACTACGAGTAAAACTTGTTAGCTCAAGCTTGACTCACTGTGTTAGTAAACTCATATTGTAATATTTGAATTTGCTCGAAATGATCAACTTCTTAGCAGATATGAGCACTACTAGATGACAATGCTCGTCTTGAGTTTTTAGAATACTTCAAATTAAGCAATGCTACACAAATAAAAATAACTTAAATAAGTACGATGATTATTTTCGATTTAATTATTTAATTGTTGTGCGGATAATTGGTTAATTTGTAGAATAATTAAGTAATTATAGTTTTTAAGTTACATTATTTTTTTCCTTTCCAAATTAATTCAACAGTGTATAAAATCCTACTCATATCTGACTTTCAATCCTAAACAGTGCAAGATAGCTTCAAATCAAATATTCGGAGAAAACATCGTATCAAAATGGGTCTGTAAATTTGCTTTAAGCTTAAAGCTTGTTTGAATTTAGCTCGACTCAGACTCAATTCGATTCTCGTGACTCAAAATCAGCTTGCTTGAAATTGAATCAACTCCGCTCAAATTGAACTTTATATTTGTATGTTTATAATTTTTAAATATTATATTACATGAATAATTAATTATTATAAGGTAATCAATAAATACATAATAGTAGCAAAATTAGCTCATTTACTACAAAATGGAATCACTTTAGCTTGAATATCTCGAAGGAAGACTCGAAATCGAAAGCTAAAACGTGAAATAAAATCAATTTGTTCGAACTCGACTCATTTGGAGCCACAGATCAGACCATTGAATACCCCATATGAGCTGGAAATGAAGCCGGAAAAGTAATAAGCTAAATATGTAATTTCCTCAAATTAACAAGCGAGGAATGGAGTGAGGAGGCTCCTCCTTCAAATCCAACGGTCGACAGATCCCTCGCCGTCCCCCTCTTTTTTTTTTTTGCAGCGGCAGCTGCACTCAAATGCTTTTGCTTTCTCTTCGTCTTCCACAAAAGAAGAGAAAGCAAAGCGAGGCCAGAACCCCACCTCTCCATTTTAACTCTTCCACCTTCGCTCTATTTCATCCTCCACGACTTCTTCCTCATCCCTCTCGCTCTACCCATGGCTCCCCTTTTTTCTCTCCTCTACTTCTGCTTCGTCTTCCTCTTTTCATCCTGCAACTCCTCAGCTTCCTCCTCCCTCTCTGCGCAAGCATCCATCCTTCTTTCTCTTAAGCAATCCTTCCATAATCCAGAACCCCTTCTCTCATCATGGAGCCCATCCAGCATATCCTCCCTCTGCTCATGGTCCGGCGTCCAATGCGACAGCTCCGGCAGGTGGGTTATCTCTCTTGACATCTCCAACGGCAACTTCTCCGGCACCATCTCCTCGGAGATCGCGGGACTTCGAGGCCTCACCCATCTCTCCCTCGCTGGAAATGCCTTCGCGGGCGATCTCCCCCAAGGCATCCTCCGCCTCTCCCGCCTCCGCCACCTCAACATCTCTAACAACCAGATCAACGGCACTCTCTCTGGGTGGAACTTCTCGGCCATGGCAGCCATGGAGGTCTTTGACGCCTATAACAACAACTTCTTCGGCCCTCTCCCTTATGAGGTCATCAAACTTCCCAAGCTCCGGCATTTGGACCTTGGTGGGAACTACTTCTCCGGCTGCATTCCGGCGAAATACGGCGATTTTCCGGAACTCGAGTTCCTGTCCATCGCCGGCAACGATCTCGGTGGCCCGCTACCGCCGGAGCTCGGTAATCTCACATCACTACGGCAGCTCTACTTAGGCTACTACAACCGATTTGAGGGTCGCATTCCGACGGAGATCGGGAATTTGATCAATTTGGTTCATCTGGACCTCTCCAGCTGCGCCATCGTCGGCGAGGTCCCGCCGGAATTGGGCAAACTTCAAAAGCTGGACACTCTGTTTCTCCAAACCAACCAACTTATCGGCATGATTCCGCCAGAGCTCGGAAATCTCACCGGCTTGAAGTTCCTCGACTTCTCTAACAATGCCCTAGTCGGCGAGATTCCGACGGAGCTGTCGGCGCTCCGGCGATTGAACCTGCTCCACCTCTTCATCAACAGGCTTCACGGAGAAATCCCAAAGTTCATTGCTGGTTTGCCGGAGCTGCAGGTGCTTAAGCTATGGCACAACAACTTGACCGGCGTGATCCCTTCGGAGCTTGGTAGAAACACTTATCTCAGGGAAGTCGACCTCTCGTCAAACAAGCTCACCGGCAAGATCCCGAAAGCACTCTGCGCCGGTCGCAAGCTCGAGATCTTGATCCTTCTCAACAACTTCCTCTTCGGGCCATTGCCGCCGGATCTCGGCGACTGCAAATCACTTTCGAGGGTCCGGCTGGGGCTGAACTACCTAACAGGATCGATTCCCAGAGGCTTTCTTTACTTGCCGAAGCTCTCTTTAATGGAGCTTCAGAGCAATTACCTCACTGGGAGAATCTCCGATGAGCTGGATCGCAATCCGGCGGCGCTTGGGCAGTTGAACTTATCGAACAATCGGCTTTCTGGGCCGATTCCGGCATCCGTTGGTAACTTCTCTGCCCTCCAACTCCTCCTCCTCAGCGGCAACCAGCTCAGCGGCGCCATACCTCCAGGGCTCGGCAGACTTAAGCATCTGCTGAAAATGGACTTCAGCCAGAACAACTTTTCAGGCGAGATTCCACCGGAGATCGGCGGATGCGCTCAGCTCACTTACCTAGACTTAAGCCAAAACCAGCTCGTCGGAGCAATCCCTTCTCGGATTTCTCAGCTGAAGATACTGAATTATCTCAATGTTTCATGGAATCAGCTTAGCGAGACCATCCCAAGGGAGATTGGTACAGTGAAGAGCCTCACCTCCGCCGACTTCTCCCACAACAACTTCTCCGGCCAAATCCCGGATTCCGGCCAATTGGCCTACCTCAACTCCTCCTCTTTCGCCGATAATCCTCTGCTCTGCGGCTTTCCATCGAACCCGTGCAACTTTTCCTCTTTGTCCCCGCTGCAATCGAACCACCGGCGCAACCACGACGGCAGCATCAGTTCACAGCTTCCAGGCAAGTTCAAGCTCCTTTTTGCCCTCGGCCTCCTTGCCTGCTCGGTGGTGTTTGCCGCCACCGTGGCCATTAAAACCCGCTCAATGATACAGAGGAGCTCGAAGACATGGCGGCTCACCGCCTTCAAGAAGCTCGAGTTCATCGCCGACGACGTCGTCGAGTGCCTCAAGGAAAACCACATAATCGGGCGAGGCGGTGCCGGCGTCGTGTACAGGGGAACTATGCCGACCGGCGAGGTGGTCGCTGTGAAGAAGCTGCTCGGAATAAGCAAAGGGTCTTCTCACGACAACGGTCTCTCGGCGGAGATTCAAACTCTGGGCAAGATCCGTCACCGGAACATCGTCCGATTACTCGCCTTCTGCTCGAACAAGGAAACAAATCTCCTCGTCTACGAGTTCATGCCCAACGGCAGCTTGGGGGAAGTTCTCCACGGCAAAAGAGGAGGATATCTGAATTGGGAAATGAGGCTGAAGATTGCCACGGAGGCGGCGAGGGGGCTCTGCTATCTCCACCATGATTGTTGCCCATTGATCCTCCACAGAGATGTAAAGTCGAACAACATCTTGCTAGACGCCCATTTCGAAGCCCATGTCGCCGATTTCGGCCTCGCCAAGTTTTTGAGAGATACCGGATCCTCCGAGTGCATGTCGGCGATCGCCGGATCCTATGGATACATTGCACCAGGTAGACTAATTAAAATTTTTTTTCTTCACAATTCGATTCTTTTTCATGAGGAAAAGAGACGGGACAAAGCAGAGTGTCGCTTTATCGTTTTCCTCACCATCTCCTTCAATCGTGACAGATGCTTGAACTCCTTTTTGACCTAAAATCATCATCATTCCGTCAATTACAAAACCCAAATTCCAATTAGGAATCCGGATTGGGATCCAAGCCTTTCCGATCTTTTCCCCAAGATCGAGATCTGTAGAATCTCACTCTTTTTTTTGTCACTTTCATCAGAATATGCATACACTCTGAAGGTAGACGAGAAGAGCGACGTCTACAGCTTCGGAGTGGTGATCCTGGAGCTCCTCTCGGGAAAGAGGCCGGTCGGCGACTTCGGGGAGGAAGGGCTTGACATCGTGCAGTGGGCCAAGATGGCGACGAACTGGAGCAAGGAGGCGGTGGTGAGCATCTTGGACCGGCGGCTGACGAACGTTCCAATGGAGGAGGCGATGCATGTTTTCTTCGTTGGGATGTTGTGCGTGCAGGAGCACAGCGTCGAGCGGCCGACGATGAGGGAGGTGGTGCAGATGCTGGAGCAGGCAAAGCAGCCATGTAGAAGTTGAGGGAAGGTGACCCATTTCGAGTTAATTAATGGGTTGCGTGTTAAACAGGTGGACCTGTTAGGGATTTTGATATGTTAAAAAGTATATTAGGTTTGCAAATTGGGATTATGCTTTGGTGTGTAAATTAGTGTGTATTTGTACTTAAGATAATCGTGTTAATTTTCGGGTTGTTATCGGTTCTCGAATATAGTCAAGTTCTAGGTTGAATTTGACTCATGCTGAGTGGCCAATCGTATAACTTTAACTCAATCTGTATCGATTAAATTATATATTTTATATGTCTATTAACATTAGCAACTACACTTCCATTTCAAGTCATACGGCGGCTCTCGTACTTCTAGTTACATGAAATTTCATTTAGTTTGACAACCAATTGGGATCTAAGCAGAATGTTGATCTCGACATATGTGCTTTCATACGTCTTGTATCCCTTTAGATTATTGATAAATCACTTGAACTCTTAACACCGATGAGCAGCTGATGTCTCCATACTCTCGAGATGTTGCACATCCATTCCAATCAAATATGCCGGGACACATTCGTACTTTCCTGCATTCACCTCAATTCAATATTTCCTAAAGTATCTAGTATTTCATCCGCAAAACATTACTAATTTTCAAAAAAAAAATATTATCATATTATTCTGATCAGATGTGTCCAAATATATCCAACATTGACCGAAGATGTACCATTGCATTTATCCAGGGGCGGACCTACATGTAAATTAGGGGGTGCAACTGCACCCCCTAATAAATTTGTAAACTTGAGGACTTTATGATGAAATCACCAAATATATAAGTATTGCACCCTCATCCTTCGAGCTGAACCCTAGCCCAAGCCGCCCACTCCGTCTGTGATTTTCACGGGCGTCCTAGCGACAGACGGCAGCGACGCCGACGCGACTCTCGTGGCTCTCCGGCAACGCCGACGGCCTGACGCGGTCTCGCAGCTCCCACCCACGGCCGGACTCTGCATTCGCGACTCTCGCCAGACTCGCCGACGCGACCGGCGACTCTCGCGGCTCTTGTAGACGCTACTCTTGCGGTTCTTGCCGATGCGACCAACGGCCCAGGCCCGAGTCGCCTGACGCAGTCTTGCTCCGCCCCTTCGTCTCCGGAGACGAATCCTGAATCCGACGAGTCCTGCTCCGCCGGACCGCCCCTTCGCCTCACAAGCTGATCCAAAGGGCAAAGGTCACCGTCCTCCAACAGCCCATAGTCCCACTCCACGGCTTGTGCTCCCTCGTCGAGCAGCTGCAGCTCTGAGCTCCCTATCAAGTGCATTTCTCTTCCTCCAGCTCTGTTAAAAAATCTTATTTTACTTGAGTTTTAATTTTTAATTGGTGAATTTTTCTGTGCTCACTGCTCAATGTGTACAACTACAGTTGAGACTTCGTCAAATTTAAGCAATTTGAACTAATTGCATATTAGAAAACAAGCCAATAAGACCTAAAATGAAATTTGTGTAATTTTTTGAGAAATTTTGCTGTTTATCTGGAAGCTTAGTGGAGATATATCTTGATCATTTGTGTTAATTTAAAATAGAATCGTTTATCAATAAGATTATATTAGGTTATGTTTAAAAATTATTTGTATCAATAAGAATTTATTAGTAAGAATTTTAAATTTTTAATATTAATTTTGAAATTTAATTTTTTATAATTTTTATGCTGTTATTATAACTAATTTATTTGACCCCTGGCTTGAGGTCTTAGCTCCGCCACTGCATCTATCTCCATCGAACATGCTAACTGGTTCCGTTATATTGTTTATTTTACACGTCTTTTCAAATCATATATTCTTTGGCCTAAGTTTCAAAGCTTTTAGGCATCCCAAGGGGTGGCAAAATGGGTCAGTGGAACCCGAACCCGAATAGCCTCAACTCGAACTCAATTCATTTATTAAATGGATCAAAATTCATATAAAAACAATTATTACGTTCGGAGCTCTCGTCACCTCAATTGTTTATATGCTAATTAAAATGTGCCACCCGGAGAAAATCAGGCTCTTGGCATGAGGTGCGTAGCCAAAGTTGTTAACAGTACTCGCATTAGGGTAAGACTTCAGGCCCTGTTTGGCAATGAACTAAAAATCATGGCTAAAATTATCCATGGCCAAAATCTTAAATTTATTTTAAAAAAACTTAAAAAATTATTTTATATCTCATCTCACACAAATTCCAACATTAAACAATCACTTTATTTCACATCTAACACAATTCTCAATAAATTAATTAATTTTATTTCACATCATACACAATTTTTAATATAACCAACTTACTTTATTTCATATCATACATATTTTTCAAAAATCACTAAAAATTCCAACCAAATTTTCTTTTTTTTTTCTTATTACCAAACAGAGCCTGAGTGGTCAAAATATTCAAAAAAAAAAGAAAAAAATATTTTCTTTTGAACAGGAAAATAGAAAAGAAATCCATGATACCTTTTATGATTTTTTTAATAATTTTTATTCCTTAAATGAATTTAAATGAATGCAATAGTTTTTTTTTTACTTGCATCATAAAAAAAGATAATATAATTAAATAAATATGTATTTTAAATAACTTTATTATTTATATGAGACTTTTGTTAACGAAAAGATATGTATTTTTACTAATTTACAATATTGTTTTGCTTTTACATAAATTGTAATTTTTTATTAAAATAATAAAATAACAAAAAAATATTAAATTAAATTTATATTCAAACTTTAATATTTTGAGTTGAACACTCTTGGAATTGAATTTTTTTTTGTCAAAAGTGATTTTACCAAGAGGAATTAGAATCTTACATAATTTCATTTATGTGAAAGCAAAAATATATTATAAATTAGTAAAAATATACATTACTTGGTTAATAAAAGTCTCACACAAATAATAAAATTATTATTTAATATACATGTTTGTTGCACTTTTTTTTTATGATCAAAGTGGAGAAAATAAAAAAAATACTAATATATTCATTCAAGGAATAAACAATTATAAAAAAAATGAATTTCTTTTTTATCTTTCCTGTCTAAAAGAGAATTAAATTTTATTTCCTTCGTATCCTCTAACCTAACGGTCCGTGCCGTTTACGGTATTGATTACATAGGCATTTAATCGCAGCGCTCTTCTTCAGTGCAAAATTTTTTGACTCAATTGTGTGCCTACTTTTTTCTCTAAGTGACGCATTTTAATTGGTATATGAATAATTGAGGTGGCGAGAGCTCCAAACGCAATAATTTTTCTTACAGAAACTTGAACGGTCCAAGGCATTGAGGGGCTTCTAACTCTTGCTAGCGAGTTGGTCCATGCTCAGAGACAGTCATTATTACCTATACTTACGGATAACAGTCATTGCCGATGATTGAGCACGAACTCGTACACCATGCCAACTTAGTTTGCGGACTGGTCGATATATCACACGAAGGGGTTGTAAGAATTAAAAATGAAAAGGAGAACAACAAAGATTCTACAAAGAAAATGACATCAGATTGTAGAAGTGTTGCTTGCCGATAAAAAATTACACAGTGAAGTTATTTTCGCGCTTAACAAAAGATACAAATGAGTAAAAAAAAAAACGAACAAAGAGCAAAGAGTTTTTTTGCAAAAGTATGAAAGAATCACGCGTTCTTGTTGAAGAGATAGAAAGAAGGATGCTGAGTGGCACATAAATAAAATGAAAATTAAAAAAAAAATTCGTGCGAACAAAATAAATAAGAACAAATCTTTGATATAAAATAAATTTATTTGTTTTATATCTTTTATAAGCAAAACTTTTATTAGAAATACATAAATTTTTGGGTAAATGTATTTCAGGTTCTTAAAATTTTATAGTAATTAATATTAAGTATATATATTTATAATTTCAAACTTTGTTTACTGAGAACTTTGAGGTTTACATTAATATTTCAGTAAAATTATTTTTTTTATGTTTTTTTTAAATAAATTTATATTTAAATTAAATATTTAATTATAAAATGACAAAAATATTCTCTTTTTCTGCATCACATCTCAAGTAACATCAATTTAAAACTTTCGGCCCTATTTGTTTTGAAGTTAAAAATTAACCTGGTTTAATTTTAACCTGAAATATCACATCACACATAAAATTTAATTTTTAAAATTAATTTTATTTTACATACTATATTTATTACTAAAATAATAATTAACATATATCACATCCCTCATATATCCCAAGACAATAACTAACTTTATATCACATCCGTCACATATCTTAATATAATAATTAATTTTATTTCACATCATTCACAAATTTTAATAAAAATAATTACCATCTAAATTTAATTTTAACCTTGTTAAATTTAAACTTACAAATAAACAAACTCTTAGAGCCATGTTTGGTTCGAGTCAATTTTTTTGCTCAACTCAAATTTTAATTATAAAAATTAATTTTATTTCACATATATCACAAATATGAATATTAAAATTAAAATTATTTCATATTTTACATACTTTTTAATATTAAAATAAATTTTATCTCTTATTAAATTTAAAAAATATTTTTTTTTATCTAAAAAAAAGCTAGAGGAGGTAAGATTTTTACAAATTATAAATTTATTTTATATTTTTTAAAATTTGAGGGACTTCGATGATATTTGCCTTAATTGTTTTTAAAAAAAAATGGGCCTAAATATAATTAATGCCAAGAAACTCGGAGATTTGTCCCAAATTGGTCTACAAATTTGTCATTTAGTGTAGACCCCGGGAGACTCGTGGGACCCGAGAGTTTAGCCAGTGACATCTCTGACTCTCGTGCCCCTCTGTCTTACTCAAGTTTCCAGAACTACCCCTCTCATTACCTGAAACTGAAAGGACAACCGTGGAGGGGTACATCCGTCATTGCGCTCCCGGCCTCCGGCCTGCGTCTGACGTCAGGGGGCACGCATGCCTCCGCTACACGACGTGGCGCGTCAGTCCCTCCTCTTGGCTGCGAGATCAGCAGTCACCCCATATATATTTTTTAGTTTAAATTGAATTTAATTTTAATTTACTAAATTAAATTATAAATCATAACTAAATTTTAATTTAACTTGATCTCAAATCATTTAATTATAATTATTTATTACTTAAATTTTATTTATTTAATAATTAAAAATTAATTTTATTTAATTTTAAACAGTTATATAACATCACATATAAAATTTAATATTATTTTTTTTTTCACATTCTATACATATTACTAAAATAATAACTAACTTATATCATATGCTTCATATATCTCAACATAATAACTAACTTTATTTTACATTATTCATAACTTTTAATAAAAAATATTTCTATCTAATTTTAATTTTAATCTTATTAAATTAAATCTTACAAACAAACGTAACCTTATATATATATATATATATATATATATATATATATATATATAAAATTATATGTTAATTATGATTGAAATATTTATTAGGTGATTCTATCGGTATAATTAATTTAATTTCAAATTACGATATTTTAAAAAAAAAACAATTTTTGGTAAGCAAAAATTAGCTCGATTAAAACAAAAGTTAACTCAAAATTAAAATAGGTCAGCTCAAACTTAAATCGGTCTCAACACTAAAGTAATGAACAAAATAGCTTAATTCTTATAATTGCCATATTAATGAGCCATATTCAGATAAAATCAGCCACATTCATATAAATATTGAGGTCGGATTAAATGTTAAATAGAATCGGAGTATTTAATTTAAGACTCGTGATGAATCAAATTTTCAAATCGAGTCGGAAATCTCAACCAAATCAATTATAATTGATCAATTATGTTGTTGAAAAAAATGTGAACTATTTATCATAATTTTACTTTTATGTGTACCAACATCCTAAATATATCAAAAAAAGAATTTTGTATTATGAAAATCTGTTTAAAACATAAAAAAAGAAAGATAACAGTGTGAAAATATTTTAAAGAAAAAGGCAAAATTATATTATCACTAAAATAATATTGTAAAGTATAATTCTATAGATTTACATCCCAATTCAAATTTTCTACTTAGAATTTAAAGATTTAAATAAATACATAAAAGTTTAAGCCATCTTTTAAAGAACAAAAGATTAAAAGAACTTAAAAATAAAAACATAAATCAAACTTAACTTCATTATTCAGTTTAAAAATCTGTCGAAGCTAATGGTTGAATTGACGTCGAATCGGATCACAGTAGATTTGAAAACTAATCCGTCAATTCTAATTGGATCCAGTCTGATTTAAGGTTAGAATGTAAATAAAAAAATTTATTCTTTTATTAACCTATGCTAACCGTAAAGTTAGATCATTATCGACGTTCTAGTGCACCTACAAAGCGCCAACCTAACCGACTAACCGTAACCGAAAATTAGGTACCTATAATGGGAATATATAAAAACTAATGTTATGCATTTTTCATAAATATTTTGATATAAAATTGTATTAAAATTTTAAAATTATGTATGAAATTATGAAATATTTTTTGTATAAAAATAATAAATACATTCAAGAGCAATTTTTGAATTCGGCCCTCCACGCATGCAGAGGACAAGACTCGCCGAGCAAAGTTCGATGTGAAATAAAATTAATTTTTTTATTAAAAATTATTTAATATGTAAAATAAAATAATATTTTTTAAATTAAAATTTATATAAAATAATTAAAATAATTTATTTATTTATTTATTATTATTATTATTATTATTATTTAAATTAGTAATATTTTAATCTTAATTTTGATACTCGCGTGAAACAGGACTTAAGTGTTCGAGTTTTTGAACGTGGAGGTCTTACCGGCATGGCGGGCAGTGCGTCAGTGCTGGGCCCGCTGGCTCGGAGTGACATCAGCAGCGCCATGCATGCGTGGACAGACTGCAAAGTCCTGCTTTGATATAAACAGAAAGCATAGTCTGCGATTTAAAAAACTTTATTTACATTTAAATTCAAATTTTTAAAAAAATAATTACTTTCATACCACATCATTTAATTTTATTTATATTTTACCGATTCATTCTTAGTTAACAAAATCTTACATACACACACTTGAGTTAAAACTTAATCAAAATCTATTTTGAAAAAAAAATATTTTATTAGTAAATCATTAAAATTATATTTTTATTCTTAATGGTATATATTTTTTTCTTCCTCAATACCACACTAAAACGCTGATTTGCTCTAAAATCAATTTACGTCGCAGATGTCTCCTTCTTTTGCCACCACCTAAACATTAAAGTTTTAGAATTTTCACTCAAAATATATTTAAATATCCTTAAAATAATATAATGAACGACTCAGATTTTTTGTAATCTAACTATAGTTAGGTTATTGAAAAATTATGATTACTTATTATAATAGAAATAAGTTAAAATATATATATGTAAGATTTTATAATATTTTGAGTGTGCAAACAGTAATTAATGAAAAATAGATAAATAAGATATAAATAAAACTAAATAGTATGACATGTAGGTAATTATCCCTTTAAAAAAATAAAATAATATTTTTTAAGTTTAATGTTTCGCTCTAATTTCTACTTCCTCTCGTCTCCAATTATTTAACTCTCAGAATAGTAAAATAAAAAGTTCAATGTTCTAGGATTTAATCAGAGCCGAATTAGAGTCGAATTTAATGATTTAATAATTAAAAAAGTATTTATAAAATATAATTTTATAATAATAATAATAATAATTAATAGAATATAAGATTAAATAAAAAAATTATAGTTAGATTTGAAAATTCAAATTTAATAATATTATTTTTTTTAAAAGATTATTAAATAATAAAAATATATTTTTTATAAATAATAAAAAAGATTTAAAATAAAAATTAAATAATAATTAGAATATGTTTCTATAAATAATTAACAATAAGGTCTAGTTTTGCAAAAATTAATTATACTAAAATAAACAAAAAAATTTATTTTTCACTACTACCATTGTATAATGTATAATGTATAATGAGATTTTAATCTCATATTGCTAACAAAAGGTATAAAATCCTGTTTATATTACTTTGTGGCTAAAATTTTTAAAGAGAAACTTGTGGACTGACCAATTCAACTGCAATGGTCAACTGGTATTTTTGTTCGACCCCAATTGTGGCTGGTTCAATCCTGGTTTAATGCTGAGCTGATTTTGAGACTTAACCAAACTTATTGGACCACCAGTTCACGATTGATCTCAAGTAATACTGTAATCTCGATGTATATATCTTGAAATATTAACCTACGTTGGGACCCATTGTTTTTTTTTTTTTTTAAAAATTGGCATGACCTTAGAATTACACTATTCAAAATACAAAAGTATAAATATCTACCAACATCCCTCTTAAGGATATCGCAGAAAACAGTGGGAAGGGGCATACCCCTCTCCTAACAAAAATCACTTAGCGTAGCATAGTGCGCCAAAAAAACAGTTACTCTATTAGTGTTCCGCTTTACATGAGTAACTTTATAATATTGAAATGAAAGTAAAATAGCTACTATATTATCAATTACAACATCCAAATATGAATTAGTTATCACTATTTTAAGGAGGTGGTTGATGTTGCATCGTTTGCCTCTGTCTAGGAATTGAGATACCTTCCAATAATATTACAAGAGTTCTTGCACTTTCTTTAGGTTTCTTGCTGCCATCAGCTTCTCCTTGTTGTCCCCCCGCTGGATGGTTGACAGCTGTGACTGATTCAAGCTGTGGCAAAAAAATTGCTTGTTCGTTTCCTCCAACCTACCTTAGATGAGTTGGAGTATTTCCATATAGTCACCCTCCAACTAAATGCCCAATATCTTCAATGTGTCACTTGGGATAATTTTCAATCTTTCAAATGCTTTCCATTTTTCAGCGGTGGACACAACACTTATAAGGATCCTCTTGCCTCCAGCTAGGATGAAGTTAGCTAGGTGGTCCCTAATGATAAATCCAACTCCAGCTATGCCACCATTTTGTACAGAACCGTCAAAGTTAACTTTGATCCATCCAGGAGATGGGAGAGCCCAAGTATCAAATGTGGAGATACAAGGCCCTAAGAGGGCTCTTGGGTTCAAGCAGTTCCCATGATAGTTCATTATGTTAACAGTAAGATTTAATAATATGACAGCAATAGCATTCGCTGTAAGAATTGACCCATTATGTACCTTAAAGTTACGGGCCTGCCAGCAGTAATAAAGGGTTGTTGCTTCAAGTTGAAGTCGCATATCCTGTTTATTACATTTGACTACTCTCGCCATCATCTCTAGTTCCACTCCAACGAGAGCTATTCCAACATGTCCTGCCGATTCTCACCTTCTCTACTCCTTGCCCTTGGTCGCCCGCTTCATCCAACTGAGGCATTCCCCATTCTTCTTGGCCAGACGGACTTGACCTACATCGAATAATATGAAGCGATCAAAACCAGCAATCCACAATTGTTGAATCGCACATCCAACTAAGAAGTTCTTGTTTATTTTTCTCACCCTTGCAACCCGCTGATATAATTTCTTGAACCACATCTAAGAACATCCTATGATTAATGAATCCAACGACCACACATTATCAAAAAATAAAATAAAAAAAAATCTAACTAGCACACCGTCTTAAGGATTAACAGTGATTCAACTATTTTGAACCAGGATAAGTCAAATCAAATCAAACCAAGCATGCTGCACAATAGTATTGAAAGCCAGAGGCTGTAGCAAGGGTAAGAACAAGCCTCATTCACTCAACAAATATCACGGATTTCAAGTTCCTCTCTCTACAAGATTTTTCCTCCAACCTCTGCACCTAATCCATTTCCTGTCGTTGTTGCCTTTTTCTGTAGTTAAAAAATTAGATTTTATTTTTTGTAATAATCCATGCTACAAATTCAGTCATATGGATACAAGACAGGAAAAATATTAACTTAAAGTTTAGCTTTTCTTAACTAAAAATATGGAAGATTTAAAAAAAAAAAAAAAACTCTACAAAAAGTTCAAATATTAATCAAATTATGAAGGTTAAATGTGGTACCAAAATAATCAGAATACTGTTCCAGTCTGAGCACTTGCGCTTGTCACTCCCAGTTTTCTTACTGGGCCTTGATTGGGCCAAATTTGACTTCAGCCCATTTAAACTCCTGCAAGTCCTTGTTAGCTGCAGCTACCAAAATTCTCAATTCAGATGATAAATTACAAACTTTAAGTATAAAAAACAAAATATAGTCAATGCAGTGATGATAAACAAATTCATCATCGTAGAACATCTAACTGAAAGAATATAAGAAGCGTTTGGTTCAATATTATCTTGATATTATATTATATTATCTAGAGAAAGCAATTGTTTGACTTAATGACATCTATAAATAATCTTCTATGAAATTATAGAATTATTAATTAGAAAATGACAACTAAATATCATGACATTTAAATTACATAATATAACACCAAAATAACAATAAACCAAACACGCCCTCATAGTATCAATTCATGTGCACAATCACATAATCTTCTTCAGCAGTGTACAGTAAAAATGTGCTCTTTATTTCCATTAGAAAATCTAGGAGGGAACTTCACATAAAGAATTACACATATATATATATAACCAAGTTTCGTTGGTTGCAATAGATTGTTAATTCTGTTGCCACATTCCATTTGGCTTATCAAGTTCTCCGGGTCATGTTTCTTTCTAGAAGAAAATATGGAGAGAGTTCAAATATCACCAAAAATTTCTCAAGATCTCGAGGCGCGGATGGCAGCAGCCTTGATGAGCCGGAGAGATTCAGATATGTCGTCCAAAAGCATGTTAGGATTCGGAATCACAACCTCATCCACTGCCAGCACCACCTTCATCTTGTTCATATAACTCTGGAAGTGCATTGTAAGGGCCTGCATGTTTACAGAAAAGCAAGCTAGCATCAGGATCTGACAATAATTTCTCATGTTATAGAATGAAAATGAGAACCAGAGAAAATGAACCAAAAGAAGCAGCACATGATTTTACATAGTTTGAACAGTTTAATGATTCTTTTATTTGAGATACCAAATTATAATGAAAATTTACACACTTGTGAAATAATCGAGCGCAAGGCAATTAATTTATCAAAAAACTCACCGCAAAAAAAGCCATCAGGTCTTACTTTTTTGAAATTCAAATGTTCCTTTTAACATATTTTATGTTGAAACCTAGTATGGTATTATAGGCTTTACACTCAACTATTTATCTACAAGTTCTAGCCTTAACTATGTGAATCCCAGTAGTGACGGAAGCTAAAAGAGTAGGATATTACATGAATTATGAGGTCAAATAGCAACAAAATAAAAGCATGACAAAATGACAAAATAGTAATTTTACGAGTAGCCTTTATTAGCAAAACTAAATTTATCATTCCTTAACTACGTGAATCCCACTCCCTCTGTCACACACATTCATTAAGGATTGATAATAGCTCATCTCTTTTAACATTGCAACTCGGATGCCATCACATTTATGTATAGAGGCCTCTCAAGGTTGATAATGAATATGGTCAAACCAACTTAAATATCCCTCCCTTATCTATCCTCTATAGGTGCCAGCTGCCAATGCCCATTCTCTCCCACATATGATGATTTCTTATGTTGTCTAGTTTAGAATGACTAGTCACCCATTCAAGCATCCAGATGTGGTGGGGACAGATCAGCATCGAATTGGATGGCTAGGATGACGTCATGTGCTGAATCAAAATTCAAATTCAAATTAATTAAAGCTATTAGAAATTTTCATATTAGCTTTATTTTGATTTGATTTGATTCAGAGCATATCTGGAAGATTTGGAGACTCACCACATTTGGAGCTGATTTTATTTTATTGTAATAGGATTAGTTCCATATTTGCTTTTATTTATTTGGTATTTTATTTCCTGCATTTAGTATTGTATTTTCAAATTTCACATGAGATCTCTCTATATAAAGAGGTCGCCTTGCATTGTAAGAAATAGAGTATTGTGATGAATGAAATTGTGTTTGAGTTTTCTCAGAGCCTAGATCCGGGTTAAGGGGTCGATATTCCGGTGAAGGAAAGGATAGGGTTAGCCTTTGGTGAGAATCCTCAAATTAGCCTAGTTATCCACTTTAAAAAAAAAAAACTTTTCTTCCTTCAGCTCAACCAAAATTCAGGCCCCTGGACGTAATTTCCCAGCCACTTTCCCTTTCTTCCTCTCTGCCGGTTCAGGAAACCACCGCGCGTCGCCTGCTGCCGCTCCGCCACCACCACACCTCCCGGCGGCTCGCCGGCCACCAACGAGCGCCGACGACGTCGTCGTCGGCACCCCGACATTCCGTGCAACCGCCGGCAGCCTTCTCCGATTTTTTTATTTTTTTATTATTAACTTTTTTAAAATTACCATTTTACCCGTCCCTCTCTCTCCTCCCGATCCCGCGCACGCGCGCAAATTGCGCGCCAGCCGGCTGGTCGCGCGGACGCAGGTGGACACGCCGGGTGGCCGCTGGCGGGTCCGCGGCCGCGGGACCCGCAGGCAGCCAAGCGGCCTCGCGAGTGCGTGGGATCGGAAGGAGAGAGAGCGTGGCAGGGGTAAAATAGAAGTTTTAAAAATTTTAATAATATAAAAATAAAAAGGACCCGTTTGATATTTATTAAAACTCACGGACCCCGATGTTATAATTTTAAAAACGTGAACCTATGCGTTATTAAGCATTAAACTCAGAGACTTGAGTGTAATTTGCCCTACTAATAATCATAATAATAAAATCATATAATTTTATTTTACATTATACATAACTATGACTGAAAAACCACAAAAGTCACCTATGAATTTTTAAAATATTTTCTCAGTCAGCTGTAGTTTAAGCAGCAGATTAATGATTAGTTTTCAAAAAACTAATTTCTGGATTAAGTAGTGTTTCTCCAACATAGAACAAGAAGCAAAGATTTGATCCTTTACTGCAGAGGAGAAAATGGAGAATCACATAAATCTTTTCCGGTGGGGAGTTCATGCTTGATCCTCACGTTTCTTTGTGGTCACAAAACAAACAAAGCAGGAAAGATGTATTATATTCCGCAAATCATCACACTGATTACAGCTCCAATCATGAGAGAATTCAACACTCCAGTCATAATTTGCTTAAAGCTAATTAGAGAAAAAAGCCATGGTATGACTATGTTTACAGAGGCAATTCACAATCCATTTCAAGGAGAATATAGCAGGTAATTAACTATTCCATGATATTAGATATCCACAATTTTATAGAGGGACTTACCTGTGGATGTCCATAAACAGTGGGAGCAATATAGACTAAGGGAGAGCCACAAAAACCAATCTCCTCAGTTGGCCCAACAATGCAAGAGAAAGATAATGTTGTATTAGAAAGAATTCTGTGACACAGTGCGGTTGCTGCCTGTAATTAAGTGAAAGGAAAGAGATGAGAACATGTAAATCATACATAAATCGGTTTGCACTTTGCAGTTCGTAGGAACCACATTATAAAGTTCAAAGATAATATAAGTTGGAGTAGAACCTATCCCAAACACATCCCCATGTAAAACAGAAAAGCTCCAAGCAACTGCACACTGAGTTTCTTCAATACCAATAATATATATACTGAAGAAATATCATTGGCAAAGCCATCAAAATTTGAAATGGCTTAACAGAATTAATATACCGATAAAGGCACAGTATGGGTGTAATAGCTAGAATTATGAGAAAACAATACAAAAGGGAAAGACATAATAGTAGCATGAGAGATATTTTGAGGAAAATATTATTATGGTAAATATCTTATCTTTCAAATCAGCAATCAAATATTATCAAAACAAATATGTATTTTGGAATAATCAATCAGCTTAAATCTGAATTTCAAATGTGCCTTGAACTAATATGAAGGCAATCAAATGTATGCCATCTTGGTGACCCCACCAACTCTCCTTGGGTGGGAGGAACCCGGCCCTATTGAATATGGATCAAGCAACTCACATGTCTCTAGGTGGGTCAAATCAACCTGTTGCAATCTCTCCCTCCTTGAAATATTATCACTGCTCATAAAATGTGTTTTAATTCAAACAGCGTCGGATTTGGATTCCCTCCTTTAGGAAGGATTGCCTAATTATTTGTTATTTTCCTTGAACTCATCATGGGTAAAAGACATGTTAGTCTTTTTGGGTCCTTCTATGAATTTAACAATTTTTTCTTTACTGAAGTTGAAGGCCTAAGGAGAGGTGTGCAGCTGAAATTCGTTTTGCTCAAACAAGGGAGAAGGGGTGGTTAAAAATAGTATTTACAAAGGTGTGATCAGGGTAACAATGATCTTCTTTGATTGAGCTGAAATGTTTCTATTGAGATTCTACCATTGTTGTTCTTAAATCTTAACCCTGTAGTTGATTTATTTGATAACAGCTCATGTTTTCCAAATTGGGGAAATTTGCAAGGATTTGAAAAGAGGGTCCACCATCATTAATTCCCTTAAGAAAATGTCAGTTTCAACTTTCGAGGGACAGCACTACTCATTCCATACTGATATTTGAATGGCTATTTCCATTATTAGCAACTTAACCAATTGGTCCAGATGTAATTTTCTTTTGAAATTATTCATACAAAAGGAAACAAAAATGTAAATAGAAAAAGAAGTATCGATTATAAACCTCAATGCCGAAAAATTTAACAATCAGCATAGCAGAATTATAAGTAAATATCGCCTCCAATGATTTCTTTTTCCTATCTGCTATTGTCTTCCCCTTTCTTATGTAGTTTAAGGGATTCTCACACTTCATAATAGGAAAACGGAGAAGAATGTACCCTAACTGGTTACCCCACTTAGCTCCACTGTCCTTCATCATGTCCGCCAATTCCTGTTTAGAGTTTATCACAAAATATAGATATAACATGACCTTCTATCCTAACTAATGAGAAGGAAGTAAAAGAGAGAGTGATCGCTCACAGTAATTCCAGCGGTTGATCGAATATTAACAAGAAGCGTCGTCCTGATACGCAGGTTTTCGGGAAGACAGCCACCATAGCTCCGGCTAAGATAACGAGAAAGAGCAGCAGATGTAACTCCCACTAGAACATCATTTATGGTCTGTGGAATTGAATCAAAAAGTTGGTGGGCGGCCCTGACAAGCAAAGAATTTATATCGAAGTAGAGAAATGGTTATAAGGAGCTTACGCATTCCATGGCTTCCTTAATGGCCTTTAGGTCATCAAGTGAAATGGTTCGGTGTACGATCCGCTTTGGCTGATACTCGACGCCATCCGTCCCCATAATCGGTGTCTTGGTGTCCTTCAGAAAAGCTGCCGAGATAAAGAAGATGAAAACGTCGACGAAGGTGTTCCACGCGTACACAAGAAAGGTCCAGATCCAGATCAGGAGCATCCGTGACTTGGCGTCGGGGATCACGAAGGCGGATCGACGGCGGGGTTCAGGGAGAGAAGGGCGGGATTCGGGGTCGGAAATCTTGCGGGTGCACGCGAGGAAGAGAGATATAAGCGAGATCCCGTCGCCAAGAGAGTGGTGTATGCGGAAGATAGCAACGCAGGCAGCCTCCGATGTGCGAACGGCGAGGATGTGGAGGTCCCATAGCGGCTTGGAGGGATTCAGTTGGGAGCGGAAGAGAGCGGATGTGTAGTTTTCGACGAAGTGGTCGCCGACGGAGGGGTCACCGGCGACGGCGGCGGGGCCGAGATCCGGATAGACAACGTGGTCGTCGAGGTTAACCTTGGTTCGAACCCATCGCAGTTTCTGTCGCCCAGATGCATCCGTTACCTGATGATTAATTAAGAAGATAATAAGCACGAATATTTGTAAATTCATCCTTTTTTCTTTTTAATTTTGATTGTAATTCATACTTAAAATTATTATCAATCATTAACTTTTTATTTTTTAAATATAATTTTAAAATATTATTATTTATAATTTTTAATTTAAAAAAAAGATAAAATAAATTTTAAATTTTTATTAAATTTTTAAAGAAATTAAAAGATAGAGAGGTATAATAATATTTTAAATATGTAAACTACTAAATTAATTAAAAATAATTAAATTTAATATTTTTAATAAAAAAATTTAGTGAAAATGATGATATTCTAAAAAAGAAAGAAAAATTATAATGCTTTTATAACTTCAAAAAAATAAAATTAAGAATTTTTAAAATTTGAGATTCTCTCGACTTTAAGGGTAAAAATGCTATATGGGTTTTACATTATTATTAATATGTTGATTGAAATCTTGCAATAGTTTTATGATTAGACGGAAAAAATGATCATAAAATTCTGTTTAATTGGGGGATAGTTTTTAGATATAAGAAAGAAAATATATTATTTTATATATTTAATTGAAAAAAAATAATATTAAAAAATATGTAAAATTTATTATTAAAATTAATATCAGAGATGAAATAAAGTTAATTTTTAATGAAATAAAATTATAATAAATTTAAAATATTAATAAATAATATTTTATCATAACATATGCGTGAATCAAATGAAGCTTAAAATGTATAAAATTTTCGGGGTTGATTTTATAAATAGCGCAAAACATTCCGACTAAAATGCAAATCGTCTTCTCCGGGGACCGGCGAGCTCAGTTCGGCGATCTTACCTGGACGCTGGAGAAGCGCGGGTGACGGACAAGCGTGGCCTCGAGTCCGGCTTTCACCTCCTCGGCGCCAACAATCTTCCCGAACCCCAGTATGGCGATGATGTGGCAATTCAACTGCGGCTGCCGAAAGATCATCGCCGCCGGGCTCAGCGGCTGACCCTCCGACGCCTCCGGCGGAGTAACCGGCGCAAGAGGCGTAGCGATCCTAACCATCGGGCGCCGCCTTGTCCTCCTGGACGCCTCCTCGGCAGTACTCATCGCGTGTCTGGAGATCGGGCGAGATCGTGGACCGGGATTGGTGGGGTTATAAGAGCCGGAAGCGACAAGGCGCCATTAATGAATTTACCGATAAGTCCTTCCTTTCACGAAATGAACTGAAAAGTATTCGCATTATTTTTCATAAAAAAAGTTTGGAATAATTACCTAAATGTCACAAACATTTAATTTTACTAGTGATAACGCACGTGCTATTAAATATATATTAATATTTTAAAATATTTTTTTTGCATATAATAGCTTTAATTTTTTTAATTATAATTTCATAAAATTTTGTTAATATTATTTTTTATAGATTAATAAGTTTTATAAAATATAATAATTATTTGAATATATATATATGAATATAAATAATGATTCAATTTCTTTTAAAGTGAATAGATATTCCAAACTTATGCTTCTATCATTTTATCATTTTTTTAAAAGATGTGTGCTAAAAAGATTTGACTTGAATAATTCTCAAATTAAATGCAACATACTATTATTTTATTTTATCTATTATTATATAAATGATACCATGAAATCATGCATCATCTCTATAATAAAAATATATGACTTTTTTTTGTAGTTCATTGATTTATTATTTTAAATAAAAGCACATGCCAATCTTTAATCTTTATTAAAAAATGAAAGCTAATGTTCTAATGCAACTAATTACATAAGTTTTTTGTGACAAAGATACAGAATATTAATTTTAGGTGGCATTTAATTTAATGGTATCTTGATATTATATTATATTATTTAGAGAAAATAATTATTTAATTTAATGACATATATAAAAATTTTTTTTATTAAATTATAAAATTATTAATTAAAAAATGACATCTATAGCTTAATCTATTCTTGCCTATTTGAAACCTCAAGAGAATTAATGAGAATTTACAATTAAGCAAACACTTGCACGTGAGCCAATGGCCATCAATCCGAACAATGTTTCCTTCCATGTTTGAGCTGCCACTCCTCTAGGCCTGTAAATGGGTCGGATCTTGATCCGATCCGATCCGTGATCCGAACCGATTATCTTATGAAACGGAATAAATTTTTGACCCGCACGATTATTCCGAAAATCCGACCCGCTCCGTTTAAGTATTGTCGGGTCGGATCCGGGTCAATGCTGATCCGATACGAAAAAAATCCGATCTGAAATTTATAAGTATGAAATTATTTTACGTATTTATATATTTATTATTTAATTGCATATGTTAATTGTTGTTTTATTTTATGAAGGTTTTGAAATGTAACTGAGACCTATAATTATTAAAGAGGCTATTGCAAATTATTTTAAGTGTAGTAACCAGGAAGGAAGTGCTTGTATTGTGAAATGGGATAAATAGCTACATATATTTTTTACCGTTAAGATAAAATATTTAGTGCTAGTTTTAACAGAACTGCACTTTATTTTTTGTGTAATATTTTCATTCAACTGTTGGTTCTAGATTTTGTAATATTATAACATAATGCTGATGTCAGTGATATGATCTTTAAATGTTTATATATTATCCTTATATTTTCTACTACAACGAATTTATATTGTAAATTTTAGTGATCAAAATTTTATTTAAAAATATAAGAATATATATACAACTAATAGTTGTAGTCATTGAAAAAATAGTGTTAAATTATGTAAAAAAAATTTCGGGTCGACCCGAAATCCGATCCGAAAATCCGAACCGTGGCGGGTCATGGAACGGATGTGGGTTGACTTCGATCCGATCCGATTTTTAATCCGATCCGGATATATTGGAATCGGATCCGAGTCGTGTCAACGAGTTGACAGGCCTACACTCCTCCACACTCAATAAAATAATATTATCAATAAAATTAAAATTGATGAAAAAAACTCAGATATAAAATAAAGAAAGAGCATATTATATCTTATAATTAGAAATTTCGGACAATAACTTTGGTGGACTAAAAGAAGATAATGCTGATGGCACGGATGAAACAAATTTATATTATGGTGATTAATTGGAAGAATAAGCATAATAAAAAATAATGTGTATATTATCCAACCAATAAAGAAAGAGAAAGTGCTAGCTAGAAAGCAAAATATAAACTAAGATGCACCCAACCAATAACAAATTGAAGCAATATAAGTTCCCTAAAAAATTTAAAATTATAGTTTTAGATATGAACCATTCCTTGGAGCACAATATAAATCCTTTTGAATGCAAAAAAAAAGAGTTGTTCAGTATTAGTTTGTTGTATAAAAATAACTTAAATTATTTTTAATCAAAGTTAGACATGTTAGTCTATTTCTAATCAAAATTTAAGCAAATATTTATTTATTACACATTAGTGATTGTAAAAAAATAGATAGCCTCCTGCTTAACTAATAGTTTATTCTATTACTAATCATGTTCTAGCAAATATTTTCTTGCTAGACATTAGTGATTAAAGATATGGAGAGCATTGCATTTATATCGAACTTGAATGCATCTATTGGCTTACATCTAAAAATATGTTTGAAATCATGTTAAAAAATCAATGCATGTATCAAAATAAACCTAACTTGAGCGTTCAAAAAAATAAATGATTCAAAAACTAAGCAGTATCAGAGAAATTGCATTGCATTCTAAATTTATTATCTAGCCTTCACATTAATAAATTAAATTTTATTTAAAAAATGGGATCCTGATAACTACTCTATATTGTATCTACAAATGAAGAAGATCGTGGTACCTAAACAGTGTTCATAATCTAGAATTGATCGAGAGACAAACATGTGGATTTATATTTATTGCAGGATTTATATTTATTACAGGATGTAATACAGTTAATCAGAATAAATTAAAAAAAATATCAGCAGTTATTATTATGTTACTGATGCAGTGTAATATATATTTTATAAAATTAATTAATAAATAATAATTAAAGAATCTAAAATTAAAATATAGCAGTAAAAAAAAATCTAAAAACTAATGTGATATTTAATTAGATCCAAACAATAAGAAATATGCAAAATTAGATAAAGAACAAACTAATTGCAACAACAAATCTAGATAAAGCAAGTTATAGAATTAGCCACAAACAAAAATAACTGATTCAATTGAATGATAAACTAACTTTTAGTTTTGGGCCATACACATAGTACAGAATGTATAGTTTAAAAAATTATTTAATAATGATCCTTTAGAACAAAATTACATATAGGATCTGAATATTATAGTCCAAGCAAATACTATAATACTGTAATATAAAGTCATCTCATTTGCTAAGATCAGTTAAATTATAATGACTTGCATATCACTATATCATTTCTATACAAAATAAACCACAGTAATAAACTAAATTAGTTAGAACTATAAGTAGGCCAAAACATAAAGAAAATGACAACTTCCATAAATATAAAGGGAAAAACTAATACATTGCAAATTTATTTCAGATAATGTATCAGCTCAGAAAAACTATCAGGAAGTAATATTACAAATGATTTTTGCTAAAGTATGCAATGCTAGATTATTGCTATGTATTTGAAACTTATAAAATTATTATGAACGCATACCTGCTTAAGTCTCCCCTTGTTTTGCTCCTCCTCCATTTCATATAACATCAAGTCAAGCACTGAAAGAAACCTAGTTCTTTTTAACCACAACAAAACTCAAAAATCTAAATCAGTAATTTTAAGCATAATGCACTTCTGAAGACAAATATCAAAAATACTAAGCAAGAATGATAGAAGGAATGCTCCAATTTGCAGCATGCAAAAGTAGCAACAAGCAGCTCAAATTATATTTGAACTAAGGAAGGGAAAAGTACTGTCACAGCAGCATGCAGAGCTGCAGATAAAAAAAAATAGAACCATCCAACCATACTATTCCTAGCAGTCAGGTCCACAAATTTAAAAAAAAAATTATAAACCACTATCATGCACGTTGACATTAAATTAAACTGATTTCTCCAGCAACAACAACAAAAAATATAGAACAACAAAGCCTTAATTCAAACATTCAATGCATTTTCTAGAATCAAAGGTTAGTGTAGAACAACATGTTAAAAAAAGAGAAGGCAAAAGAATCACGAGAAATCATGAAATAATGAAAGCCCTGTTATTTGCAAATTGAAAATAATTTTGATGATCTATACTCAACCTATAAGATTTCATACCTCAAAGTTGTGCAAATTGCAGAGCTAAATAAAATGCTATGACTTCTCGTGATTTTTAAATAATAATCATGAACCAGAGCTAAATAACTATGCATTTATAATCACTCTATAAACAACATTTATCTGTTCATAATTAAATAATAATCATTTAACTCTATAATCACTTTATAACTATTCATGATTAAATAATAATCATGAACAAAATAAACCACAGAAATTATGAACCAGAGCTAAATAACTGTGCATTTATAATCACTCTATAGACAGCATTTATGCAATCATAAAGAGCTACATAACTGTGGGGTGATTATTTGATGTTGTATTATTCTGCTTTATTTCTATTATAACTTCTTAATCCCAAACTAAAATGAGAAATCCTCTATTGCTTTATAGTTTGGTAGCTTCCCTTTACCAAAAGTAACATGTTGGAGAGTGATCTTATAGACATCTTTTGTCAGCAGACCCATCGACGCTCGTCGTAGCGACGACATGCACACTTACCCTGCGACCAATGGAGGCTCAATGCGCCAGCAATGTATTCGGAGTTGATGCGGTCACTGGTGGTGGCAGTGGTAGTGGTGTCGCCGGAGTCGATGCTGGAGCTGACTCCCATGGCTTGGGAGAGGCGGCGGAAAAGGGAGGCGGTGAGGCGAGGCATCGTGAGCGACAACAGAGGGCACACCCATCCGGCTTCCTGCCTTGCCATCGTAGGCCCATCCGAAACTATTGCTGGGTCTCTCCGCTCATAGCATGCTGAGCCGCCCATCTGGCTCCCTGCCTCGCCATTGCAGGCCTCGCCGAAACCAGTCTCTTAGCTCATAGGCCTTCGCTCGCTCCTTGAGAAACCCTCGCAATGGCCTATTCGGCTTCCCGTTCGCACACTCCAGGAAGAGGACCCGTCGGGGGCGTTGCCTCTTCCCTCGCAGGCATGCAGAAACCATCATTCGCCCCTTGAAAAACTCTGATCCATCGGGGGCGTTGAAAAACCCTCGCATCGGCTTCCCATTCGAAGAAAAAGAAATGACTCAGAAAAAAAATTCATATTATAAGAAATGAAAATAAAATAAAATCTCTCATGATGCAAACTCAGTGTCTTCAGTAACATAATGAAATTCAATGGCATGGGGCATCCAACCTTCAAAAGAGCAATGTGAATCCTTCCCAAGTCATCATTCGATGAAATAAGAGCTCTCTCAATCTCTTCAGCTGAAAGTTGCAGATCGTTCGTAATAAGCGGCCGAAACACCTACAGTCAAAAGGAAAACAAAACCAAACCAACTGAAAACGATAACCAAAATCTAGGGTATCGAACAACACCAGCACCAAAGATCCATAACAACAGAGGATGAACAAATAGAAGAAAATTAAATGCAAAACCAAGCTCACACAAAGGAAGCTCAGAACGGAGGCCAGCTTCCGCCGCTCCCGTAGCCGAATCCTAGCACGCTGCGCCTCGGAGACCAAGAGGTCCGCTGCAAGATCACCAACAATGTCTTCTTCTCCATCAGAAGTGCGTTCTCCGGAGTCCCTCCCCCGTTCACTCCCCCTCGCCATGTGGGAATCCCCAGAGGAGGTGCAAACGCAAGTAGAGGTGCGGAGAAGCAGGTCAAGCTATCAAGATGGGGCAATGGCAAAGGCCAGGCTCGTCCAAGGGAGAAAGAGTCGACACAAAGAAGGAGAGAGACGAACATGAAAATATGACTCAAAGCTTACAGCTATTTCTTAGCTAGATTGCACACTCCAGGAAGTGGATCTGTCGGGGGCGTTCTCTCTTTGCTCGCAGGCCTGCAGAAACCATCGCTCGCCCCGCGAAAAACCCCTTTCATCGGCCTATTCGGCTTCCCGTTCGCACGCACCAGGAAGAGGATCCGTCGGGGGTTAAAATTTTGGCTTGCAGGCCTGTAGAAACCGTCGCTCGCCCCTTGAAAAACCCTCGCATCGGACTATTCGGCTTCCCGTTCGCACGCTCCATCTCAGGCCTGTGAACAGAGAGACGCGGCCCACATCTACAGTTTCGAACGGAGAGTCGCACCCGCCTCCATCTCCCAGTCTCAGCAGTTTACTGGTGACCTCTGCGCATCCAGTAACCAGCCGCCGGTCGCTGCGCTTCCTTCTCCCGTGTTAACCGCCCATCGCTACTTAATGTGAATGGGAATCGCGAATCTGTTACAGAAGAAACGCATTTTCTCTCTCCCCAAACTCCCACCATTATAGAATAGGGGCATTTACATACATACCCCTTAAATCATCTTGAATTATATATTAAACCCCTCATTTTTTAATTTTACAACTTAACCCCCTAAATCATCCAAAAATAAAAACTAGTAGAATACATATATTTGTAAATATATTTATAATATTTGTATATACACATTATTGATAATAAGCATTCAAATAATTATAAATCAGCAAAAAATATCTTTTAAAAATCTTGAGAAAGACCTAAATATGTTTTTTTTAGATGATTTAGGGGTTAAGTTGTAAAATTAAAAAATTAGGGGTTTAATATGTAATTCAAGATGATTTAAGGGGTATGTATGTAATTCTCTCTATAGAATATAAAATAGATTTATGATTTACCCATCCATTCTTAGTTAATTACGCTATGCACACTCAAAACATTATAAAATCTTACATACACACATTTTAACTTATTTCTATTATAATGAGTAATCATAATTTTTTAATAACCTAATTATAATTAGATTACAAAAAATCTGAGCCGTTCATCATATTATTTTAAGGATATTTAAATATATTTTGAATAAAAATTCTAAAAAATCTTAATGTTTAGCCTTTAGGTGGCGGCAAAGGAATGAGACATCCGCGACGTGAATTGATTTTAAGACAAATCAGTGCTTTAGTGTGGTATTGAGGAAGAGTAAAAATATAATTTTAATGGTTTACTAACAGGAATTTGTTTTTTGAAATATATTTTGATTAAGTTTTAACTCAACTGTGTGTATGTAATATTTTGTAATATTTTGTAATATTTTGAGTGTGTATAGCGTAATTAATTAAGAATGGATGGGTAAGACATAAATAAAACTAAATGGTATGGCATATAGGTAATTATTCCAAAAAGTTTTAGTATTATTCGTCCACTGTAGGATGGTCAGATTCGTCTTTTTAAAGATTTTTATCCATATAACACAAAAAACTTTAATATTTACTTATTAGATACTCTAAAATTAAATATTATATGATACACACTCATTTATTTTAATTTTACAACCAACAGACTCTAGTTAAAAATTCTTATATTTTATTTGAGTAAATCATACTTGAATTATGTTTTAACTTAAACAAGATTCATAGGAATAAAATCTAACCCTCAGTACATCTTAAATCAAATCCAATCGTTCATCCAATTCTCCATTATTAAAATAGGCGTCTAATGAAATATTATACATAATTAACAGATTTAAATAATTTTTAACATATAAGACTTAATTTAAGATGTATCGAGGGTTAGATTTTATTTTGATAAAACTTATTTAAGTTAAAACATAACTTAGGTATGATTTACTCAAATAAAATATAGGAGTTTTTAACTAGAGTGTATTGGTTATAAAATTAAAATAAATAAGTATTGTGTCATGTAATAATTAACTTTAGAGTGTCTAATAAGTAAATATTAAAGTTTTTGTGTCATACGGATAATTTTTTTTTTTTGAAAACAGATAAAATTTTCATTACTTCGAATTTTAGTAGCTTCACTTAGGAGATTATTACAAAGAATAGCACCTAGAGAGAAAAACATGAAATCCAATCATATTTTTTCATTCGTATGAAGAGAAAAGGCTAAGGAGGCTAGGTAATGTGTTGTCCTATTTTTTAGCTGAGGGCAAAAATGAATCGAGCCTTTTTTAACTTGAGCAATGCCTTCTCGAATGGTTTCTGTGATTGGGTCCTCTGAAGCAAAAGGAGCGCGATTATAAATAACATTTACAGCGTTACTAATAGCATATTCTAAGGCCCAATTATCAAATCCATGTGACAAGAGAAATTGGATACCTTCCTTGATTGCAATGGACTCTGCTAGGTGTAGAAAGAAACGACTTTTGATACGTTTGCTAGAGGCCAAAAGGGCAACCCCATTGTGATTTCGAATAATCAGTCCAGCTCCCATGTAGTTTGAGTTCTCTTTGATTGAGGCATCTACATTGGCTTTTACAAGACCTTCTGACGGAGGTGACCATTTAACCACCGTTCGGTGCTCCGTCTATGATAGTTAATTTTCAAATTTTTATATAGTTAAATTAAAGTAATTTTTTTTATTTTTTTAAAAGAAGAAGTCAACCGTCAGCCGGATGACTTCTTAACTAACGACAACAGTTAATGTCGTCCGAAACATGCTCCTTTTATTAATTTTTTTTAATTATATTTATATTATTAATTGGTTAATTAGGAATACTTCAATTAAAAAAATCATTCTCAGAATTGTTGGGCTCCTCCCAGGTTGCAGGCTTGCAGCCAGGTGCACAGATAGACGGATTTGGGTAAATTGCAGTCGGGACCCTCAAAAATATATAAATATTCTTTATTTATATATAAAATAAAAAGGATATCAGTTAGGGTTGACTTGAGATCAAACCTTAAGATCAAGTTTTATTTTTGGTAGATTAAATCGGAATTTGGATTGAAACTCGGGTTGATTCGATTAATTTGCTGGACTAACTGTAACGAACATGGGAAGAAAGAAAGTGTTTTTTTTGGGTCGAGTTTAAAATTACATCGTCATAGCAAATACTGGGAATGCCAAAAGCTTTGTCAATAAGGGATAATTACCTACATGCCACATCATTTTACTTTATTTATGTGTTACCCATTCATTCTTAATTAATTACGTTATACACACTCAAAACATTATAAAATCTTATATACACACACTTAAATTAAAACTCAGTTAAAATCTATTTGAAAAAAAATGTTTCGCTAATAAATCATTAAAATTACATTTTTACCTTTAATAGTATTTTTTTTCTTCCTCGATGTCACACTAAAGCGCTGATCTGTTCTAAATTCAATTCACGTCGCGGATATCTTCTTCCCTTGCCACTACCTAAACATCAAACTTTTAAGATTTTCACTCAAAATATATTTAAATATCCTTAAAATAATATGATGAATGGTTCAGATTTTTTATGACCTAACTATAATTAGATCATTAAAAAATTATAATTGCTCATTATAATAAAAACAAGTAAAAATATGTGTATGTAAGATTTTATAATATTTTGAGTATGCGCTAAACGTAATTAACCAAGAATGAATGGATAACCCATAAATAAAATAAAATGACATAGCATGTAGGCAATTATCTCTAAAAATAAAGGAAATAATATCATGGCATGCCGTCCCATGCATGCAGCATGCAAAACTATTATTTTTTTATATATTTCCTACATATTGTTTTCAATAAATTTCAATAAAATGGTGACATGCATTTAAACTGAGAGTAATATATAATTTTTTTTTTGTCAAATGTACAAAAATGCCCCAAAAATATATTGGCATTTTATAGTACTTTAAACAATGAATAGCTATCAAAAAATTAAACAAACATTGAGTATAATATAAGACTATTTTAAAAAAATAAGTGAAATAATGACCAAAAAATAATAAATACAAAATTATAATTATTGAAACTATTAACTGAATTGACCCAATAATAATAATAATACAACAAGAGAAGTACTTGGGTGCAAAACCTAATTGCACTAATCATGATCTCAAATGAATTTACTATATAAATGAACCACATCCTTTTCTCTCCCATTAATAACTGATAACTAACAAGAAAACCACCCAAAATTTAAATGGCAACATAATTTTGGCAGCAAACATAGGCAACCAAAATGCCTAAAAGAGCACCAGCAACAACTTGTAATGGAGTGTGACCAAGAATCTCTTTTAGTTTTCTTTGCCTCATGGGATGCCCTTGAAACAAGTCCTCAACAATCTTGTTAAGCACCTATCAAGTATCAAGCATATGAGCTGCAAATTAGTGGATTAAACAAAAAACATATGAATAATGTGCTGAACATTAATATGCAGATAAATGAGCTATGCACACAGAGATCTCAATGCAGTGAACAAAAAAAAAATAGGCCATTGAGGTTTACTCGACTTGCCACGCAGGTCCACAATTTTGAAAATATGCCAAATAAGTCCGTAAAACTTACTGTATAGATCATTGTGGTCCTTCTGTGACGTATCTGTTAAATGCTATTAAAATTACAAAAATACCCATTTTTGCCCTTCGATATTTTCAATCTTCGGCTGCCTGCCGCGCCGGCGGCCGTCGGCGTCCACGCATAGGAGGCCGTGTGTTTGGTTCAATTTTATCTTGATGTTATGTTATGCTGTCTAGAGAAAACAACTGTTTGGTTTAATGACATTTATAAATAATCTTTTACAATGAACTAAATGTCCAGAGACCAATGCAAGAGGAAAGAAAAAAATACAAAACTTGTTTTTCTCTCTAATTGAGATGATCTGATAATCTATCTTTTCTTTTTTCTTTTGAAGCTCTGCTAAGGGATATTTATAGGTAAACTAAGGCAGTGCTTTGCAGGTCTCAGGTTAAAACGGACAGCAACTGCCGGTTCCAAAAACATTGTTGCTGATAACAAAAAGAGGACACGTGAATTCTTGATTTGTTAGGCCGTTAGGAACTGGATGACTGGCTACGGGTGACTGAAAACCTGTAATTCCCTGTTAGCTAAAAGTGAAAGTGGCATTGCAATAAGAATAGCGCCTAAAAGATGCTGACGTGACAGTCTCCATCCAGTCAAGTGGCAGCGATTGATATGAATGAGAGTATATCATACTCGATGCTTCAAAGTTCTTGGAAAAGCATGAATAAGCATTATTAAGCATACACTGATCTCAATGATATAAACTTCATAAACAATGGTAAGCAAACAAAATCTTAAAAGCCTTTAGATGTCACATGTACGACTGAGATGTAACGTTGAATCTAAGTGTAAGCATCAGCCCCTCGCGGGATGAACGCAAACATTTATGTGGGCCCAGACATGTGTCAATCATGTGGATGAGCGCGTTACTCAAGGCCAGCGAAAATAAATTTAGGGCATCGCTTCATCGGTTCATCTTGTGTTTGTTCCGACTCTCTGTATTCTGCAATGGAGAAATTGATCAGAGAATCAGAGCAATGGCGGATTAAAAGAACTGGGCAATTCTTGATCGACAAGAAGAAGCATCCAAGTAACTCCCCGATCCCTCCTCCCGAGAAGAAAAGAGCTATTACTCCACCACCTTCGGAAGGCAGACCATCATCAAGGTTGGAGCCGACAAATCCATCTCTAGAGGTTCCTGAGAAGATAATAGTGCTTCCACAGCTAAAGGCACATTTTGAGTCACCAACATCGAGAGTCACCGGTGTTCTTCTGAAAACTTTGTCATCTACAGAGGAGCACAAGATGTTAGAGGGTCAGATTTTGCTGCCAAGAAGGATACTGTTAAAGGATGAAAATATTGAATGATTGCTTCCACAACTCGATCCTTCAGCCTCTAGGGGACCTTCAAAATCTCTGGTAATTAACCCCCTTAGTTTTCCCACTGAAAAACTAACGTCCTCTTCTCTTCACCCAAAGGAGGGACTTCCTTTTGCTACTCTCCAAATAGGCGTCATACACGCTTCAGCAAGTCATAGAGAAGGGAAGAAAAAGAGGCACAAAAAGAAGATAGTCTACCAAATTGCCCCTGATATCAAGTCCAGTATTGAAGAGCTTATCAGCAGTATAGGGAAGGTTATAAGTAGCAAATTATTTGATATCAAGAAGGAAGAGGATGAGATTCTGAAGACCTCTGAAACGGCTGAACTGATGAAAGCTGTGAAAGACAGCCAAGATAAGGAGATGGGTCTCGCTAACATAAGAGGACCTATCCTTCTAACCTGGTTCAGAAGGGCGAGTCATGAGCAAAAACTCTTCTAGTTTACCCTGATCTGCTAACTTATCAAGCATGACTTTGAGGGCATGGCACTTGTGGAGTTTATGTACATAGTTGCCATGTAACTTGCAATAATTTTTAGAATCTGCTCCAGTAGGAGGTGCTGGCTTAGGTCCTGAAAGGCGAACCCACACTTGCTTGGCCGCCGCTGCATAGATTTCCATAAGCGGCTTTGTGAAGAGATGTTGCTACTCGTAGAATTGGCGAGACTTATTATTTTTGCTGCGATCGCCATTCTTATGTTCCTTCAGACCCGATGTTTCGTCACCTTGATGTTTCCTCTTTTTCTTCCCTTTAGGCTTGTTGGCTTTGGTAACATCAAGGGAACCACTCTTTGCGTCCTCCAGGAACACAAACTAGCTAGCTCTAGCCACCAGCTTAGGATAGCTCCTGAGCTTCATGGGCTACAACCTTTCATTCTTCAATCTCCTGCGATAATTATGCACGACGACAGCAAGGTCAACATCTTTAGCTTTTGCAGCGGTGGCGAAGAAACGATTGGTATAGTCCCATAGGCTTTCATATTCATCCTATTTAATATTAGTGAGCACCATGTTAAAGACAACCATACGTGTTCGCCTTATAAAGCGAGCAATCAACTCTCACTTCAAGTGCTCATACGAGCAGATGTGACCTTTTGGCAGCTTAATGAACCAATAGAATGTTGCCTCCCCTTCAGAGTGTTAGCGAGGAGATGACATTTCATTGCCTTATCTGGGCGACAATATCGCAAAGTATCTTCAAACCCCTGAATGTGTTCACGAGGGCCTGTAGTTATCTTATAAACTTCAAGACGAGGGGGCCTGAAGTTCTCTGGAATAAACGCCTAACAAATGACATCACGAAAAGGAGCATTATTGTCGAGAAGGCCAAAGAAGTCATTAGGCCCATATTGGAGGGCCTGCATGACAGGAAAGAGAGGATTCCCACCAACCAAGAAATGGGGGAACGCTGGCGGAAAGAAAGCAGGTTGTGGAAGTTGAGGACGAGTGGAAGAGGAGGAAGAAGAGGAAGACTAGGTTAAGCCTCCTGGCGAGGGTGATCTCGCCTTGGAGCCTGAGAGAAATCAGAAGACTGAACAAAGAGAGTTCTTGAGGCAAGAGGAGCCCACTTTTACTCTTGTGAAAGAGGAAGTTGAGGACAGGTCGCCGCTACCAGCGGAGATATTTGAGGAAGCAGCGGCCGGGCATGAGCAAGACCAGTGGCAATCGGCGGAGGTGGAACATGAGCCACTGCAATCGGTGGGTGAACAGGATCGACGATGACGTTGATTGCTTAGATCTATTGGAGGATCGCAGCCTGCTGGGCAGTTAGTTCGGTGATAAGGTTAGTGTGATTTGCCAACATCTCACGCAATTCAGTCATCTAACTGATGAAGAAGTCGATTTAGCGTGGTGCTTAGAGGTTGAGGTCGAACCCTCATCTCCAGGTGCGTTAACAGAGGGTTCTCCAGTGAGCTGAGTATTCTGGGTGAGGGAATTAAGTTTGCGCACTTTGCCTACCATTTTCTCATTTTCAATTGAAGCACCAAAAAATATTGACGAAGAAGGATAGAGTTCTAAGAATCAGCGGCACACAACATTTCTTGCCCGAATTGTAAATACAGAAGAGTCAAGAATCATCCAGAAAAATACACAAGATGTAAGGTAGTTCAGGAATAGATTCCCTTACAAATTTCAAGAAAAATAAAAAAAAGCTTTCACTAAAGACCAATACAAAAGAAAAGAAAAGAAAAGAATACAAAGCTTGTTCTTCTCTCTAATTAAGATGATCTGACAATCTATCTTCTCTTCTTTCTTCTGAAGCCCTGCCAAGAGATATTTACAGGTAAACTAAGGTGGTGCTTTGTAGATTTTAGGTTAAAACAGACTGCAACTGTCGGTTCCAAGAAGATGGTTGCTGATAACAAAAAGAGAATACGTGAATTCTTAATCTATTAGGTCGTTAGGAACCAGATGATAGGCTACAGGTGACTGGAAACCTGCAATTCCCTGTTAGATGAAAGTGAAAGTGCACTGTAGTAGGAATAGCACCTAAAAGATGTTGACGTGACAGTCTCCATCCGGTTGGGTGGTGGCGATTGATATAAATGAGGTTAAACATTGTGGCCGATGTTAACGAAATGAAGGTATGTTGTATCCGATGCTTCGGAGTTCCTGGAAAAGCAAGAATAATCATTATTAAGCATACACCGATCTTGATGATATAAACTTAGTAGACGATGGTAAGCAAACAGAATACGAAAAGCCTTTAGGTGCCATATGTATGGCTGAAATGCAACGTTGAATTTAGGTGTAAACAATTTCAATGTTCTTCTCTTATCAACACAATCTAGTGTACCAGTAGAGCTCATAATTATGCTTCAAACTCGAACTCGTCTGATAATCCTACATACTGCGTTCAATTGAGAAATGGCTCTTATGTACCTACTAAACTCACTTGAAATGGAATATATGACCACAAGTATATGCATACTGACCTTAATTTACAGTACTAATGCCAACAGTTAATGAAGAATACATGTGATCAAAAATATGACATAGGCAAACATTCAATCCAGTTAGTATCAAAAAAAAAAAAAAAATCAATCCATAATATAAGATGGATAATACAGCTACAGCCTAACTTAAACATAAATTGAAATCAAATGAATTTTAATTGACTACAACCAAAGTTGCTTCTAAATCAAAAACTTTGATTATAAGCATTGAGTCATTCAAAATCAACTTGATGCAGCCCTACCTTATTGTGGTAGTCTTGAACTGATTAAAATACTTCTGATTGGAACAATTTTGGAATATGGTGCTAAAGAAGAGAATTTGTTCTTAGAAGAACGTTAAAAGAAAGCAGTTCTGCAAATGGCAACGGATTGCTGCTGGAATGATCTTCTTTCTTATTCGCCTTGAAGTAGGAAATGTACATCCATTTACAGAGAAGGGTCTAATCAATCATGCTGTAGATACTCCCTAATATAGATATTTCTTATGACATGAAAATGAGGCTTCTTCTAGATTTTCACTTAACAAAACATACATTTCTGGTTCTTGAGTAATCTGATAGTTGAGGGAGTTTGTATGCAACATCCCTGCCACGTATAACCTGGACTTACAAAGAATTACGGTCGGGTAATCGGTAATCCTTCATTTCTATGCCCCTCTCACTAGATCTACAAGTCAGCTAGGAGCCGCTCATTACAAGTCAGCGATCACACTCTACTCTTTTTGGCCACGGGGTCATCACATTGTAGAAGACCAATGATTTCAACGCATACACAAATAAGTAAAAGAGGAGCAAGAGATCACCTCAGCCTGCATTCCGGCGTGCCGTCGAACCCCAATCGCATCATACATCACAATGAGGCTAAACCCTAGGCACACAGGGAACAATGAGTCCCCAACCCCATGCCAAAATGCTACTGAAGCCGTCAGGGCCATGCAGAGCGAAGAATGCGACGAAGGCATCCCGCCGCAGCTGAAGAGAATCCCCAAATCAAACCTCCTCTCCACGAAGAAGTTCAGAGCCACTTTAATCATCTGAGCAACCGCCCACGCCAAGAAACCAGAGACGAACGTCGGATTCGCCGTCAAAGTACAGAGGAACGGGCTCGCCCTCGCCTTGCTCACCGCCGCGGCGGTGGTGCTCATCAGCAGCGTCCCGATGCTTCCGCCGCACACATAATCGCCATCGAAGTGCTCTCCGCCGGCGGCGCCGCCGCGTACGCAAGATCGGACGAAGCCGCCGACGGAGTTGAGGACAGGGAGAACGAGACAAGTTGGAGCATCGGCCCGTGATTCGAGTTCTCCAAACGCCGATGATTTCGACGATTGGGCGTCAGGAAGGGAGATTGGAGGATTTTTTGGCGGGATCTGCGGATTTGAGCAGGAACCCAAGGGGGAAACTCCGATTATCCTCCTTCTATTTGGGCAAGATGGAATCAGAACTGAGATCTGAGCGAAGAAGGGTTTCAGGCTAGCGGCCGCCATGGCCGCTCTGCATCGCTCAAATGAGTAGACGGCGCTTGGATTCGATGCTCAATGGAGAAATAGCAGCTCAGGAGCAAGGAGCGCTCGTCGGGGGCCGAAATTTCAAGATAAATATTTTACAAAAAATAGATACGATGATATATTCCCCCAAAGATTCGGAGTACGATTGTAATTTTATTATTTTATTAGACTTTATTGCAAAGATTTGAATTAGGTTCATCATATCCACAATATCCGCAAGCTATTCTAATCACAATTAATATATACCTATATATAAATAATAAATAATTATATTTAAGGATTTTTACATAAAGCACATAAAATTTATACGAAATTACGTATTTCACCGTCAATTTGTAAATATTACCACTATTGTACCATATTTATTTATAGGCTCTAATTGACCATTATAACGGCTCTATCAAATATGTGAAATACAAAATATTTAAATGAATATAGTGTGATAGTAGTAATATTTACAGATTGACGGTAAAATGTGTAATTTTGTGTAAATTTTATGTTCTGTATGTAAAAATTTCTTATATTTAATTAATGAAAAACAGTAATGTTGAAACATTGTTTGATATTTAATTATATGAAATAGAGGTCGAGCCAATCCAATAATGACTCGCGGCCCATCTCAATAAACTTCAATCGTATACGATTCGAGCTGAACATTGATCAAAACATTGAATGATCAATTTTTTACTCAAAACTCGTCTCAGCACCAAGGAATATTCTTTCAAAGATTTGGATTGAGTTTGTTGAACTCACTGAAAATAGCTAGTAATTTATTATTATTATTATTATTATTATTGATACTTTTACTTCTAAACATTATAATTCCTCTCACTCTAATTGAGATTTATGGTGGTGAGCGATATATATCAAAACCCTAAATTTGCTAAATTTTTTGTTGTATTTTAATGTAGTCGAACCCGACTTATCTCTCTTATAACTTATTATTAATTCACTTGAAATAGAATAGATTAATTTATGATTAACCGATATTTGTATAACGTGCTTTCAAAATGTGCATTTAAAATTAATATTTTATGAATATAAGTGCATTATTTATATAATTTACATTGTAGCGGTAAAAATATAAAACACGTGTAATAAAATATTTAACTACAAAAATTATTTAACAATAAATATATAAATTAGTAAATAAAATGTGGAATAAAATTAATTATCAAAATCAAATAGATTATATTCTACTCAAATCACCTTCAATTGGGTCTCTAAAATTTTTGTGCTTCAAATTCAACCCAAAAATGATATTTGTAATTTTAGTGGTTTTTGGGTCTTTACTGCAAATAGTAATGATGGGGAAAATTATAGAGTGAACGTATAAACTATAGACTGATATGTGTTATTGTTAGATTAATGATAAATTAAATAAAAAATATTTATTGACCAATTAGATAAGGATCTAATCAACATAATTTTATTTTATTTTTTTCAAATAGGTCTCTATATATATAATAAATTTTAAGACTTTATTTTACTTATATCTGAATATAATTGAAACTTTATTTGTGAGATCAAATCCAAGTAATAAAAAATAATGTCTGTTATATTAAAATTAAGGGATAATTACCTACGTGCCACACAATTTAATTTTATTTATGTCTTACCCATCCATTCTTAATTAATTACGCTATACACATTCAAAACATTATAAAATCTTACATACACATATTTTTAACTTATTTCTATTATAATGAGTAATCATAATTTTTTAATAACCTAACTATAGTTAGATTACAAAAAATTTGAACCATTCATCATATTATTTTAAGAATATTTAAATATATTTTGAGTGAAAAATCCTAAAACCTTAATATTTAGGTGACAGAATTGATTTTAGGACAAATCAGCGCTTTAGTGTGGTATTGAGGAAGAGAAAAATATGTACCATTAAGAGTAAAAATATAATTTTAATGATTTACTAACAGAATATTTTTTTTCAAATGGATTTTGATTAAGTTTTAACTCAAATGTGTATATGTAAAATTTTATAATATTTTTAGTGTGCATAGCGTAATTAACTAAGAATGAATCAGTAATGCATAAATAAAATTAAATTGTGTGATATGTAGGTAATTATCCCTAAAATTAAATGTAAATTGAAATGGGGCTAGATTAAAATTTGAATTTAATCATACCACGGTCAAAATTAGAAACAAAAATTTTATATTCGCTGGGTTGATATTTTTAAAGCCCAAATCAAGAAAGAATAATAATTATCACGATGTTCTTAATTTGGAGCCCTTTTAATGTAATCCCAAAATATCATCATAAAAATTGCTTAAATATTATAGCTATTAAAAAGCTCACATTCAACAAAGCAGGTTTAAAGGGTAATGAAACTTTGAGTTTCTACATGAAAGAAGCATTTATAAAAAGGAAATTTATATCTGTTATTTTCAATAGTTTATTATTTTCAAATCTCATCTTCAAATTTAATTATTTTTAGCATTTCTATTCCATGCAGCACTTCTATTTAACTTTAAAATTAGAAGTTTGCATGAATATAAATATTAAAAAGTAAATTTAAATATTATTATTTTTACTTTACTCTTCATCGGTCACCCTTTTTTTTTTTTTTCTCCTATCTCGCAATCTCTCTCCCTAGTTGCCCTCCTTCGTGCTCTCTCCTCTCCTTCTCTCCCCCTTCTGCAGGATTGCAGGCGCGAGAGAGGAGAGAGATGGGGGGAGAAAGAGCTCAAAGGTGAAGAGATATATAGGGGAGAGAGAGAGAGAATGCACGAGGAGGGAGAGGGAGTGGAGACAGAATTAAATAGAAAATGATATTTAATAATTTTGAATAATAAAAAATAAAGTAAATTGCCTTTGGGCTCTTGAGGTCACTTGAACATTTCAAACAGATCTTTAAAATTTAAATTATTTCACATACATCCTCGACTTTCGGCTTCAATCTCATTTTAGCCTCTTTAATAATTATATAATTATTAAAAAATAAAAATACTACTCTCCTCTTTCTCCTTCGACGCACACAGCCCAAACGCTGGACTAGAGCGTAAGAACTAGCAAGTTGTGAGTGCGGAGAGCTGTTGCACAAACAAAGGCGACGAATGGGGCCACACGCTCGGCTTGCTTGCCCGCAAACAGCACCGCAGCAGCAGAACGCAAGGCCGGTGTGCGGCGGTGGACGGTGGCTGTGCTGGCATTGTATGCGCGCACGCTCCGCGCGTTGCAGTTTGCTCGAGCTGCGGCAGTCCACATGCGGGTCAACCGTCAAGCTCAAGTTTGACGATTGTGTGGTGTGTAGTACCACTATGGGTGAGAGAATAGAGAGAGATGGAATGAAAATGAGACCAGAGCTAGTAGTACAAGACTTATTAATTTAAAGGGATAATTAACTACATGCCACATATTTAGTTTTATTTATGCTTTACCCATTCATTCTTAATTAGTTACGCTATGCACACTCAAAACATTATAAAATCTTACATACACACACCTGAGTTAAAACTTAATCAAAATCTATTTGAAAAAAAATATGTTAGTAAACCATTAAAATTATATTTTTACTCTTAATAGTACATATTTTTCTTTTCCTCAATACCACACTAAAGCGCTGATTTGTCCTAAAATCAATCCACGTCGCGGATGTCTCATTCCTTTGCCGCCACCTAAACATTAAGGTTTTAGGATTTTCATTCAAAATATATTTAAATATTCTTAAAATAATATGATGAACGGTTCAGATTTTTTGTAATCTAATTATAGTTAGGTTATTGAAAAATTATGATTAATTATTATAATAGAAATAAGTTAAAATATGTGTATGTAAGATTTTATAATATTTTGAGTGTGCATAGCGTAATTAACTAAGAATTGATGGATAAGGCATAAATAAAACTAAATTTATTGACATGTAGGTAATTATCCCTAATTTAAATTTTGAGAATACGCCTAACTAGACTCAAGGATAAGACTATGAGAGTTAATTTGCTTTAGTTTAGTTTGGGGCAAATTTTTTGCTCAACATAAATTTCAATTATAAAAATCAACTTTATTTCACATTCAACACAAATATAAATATTAAAATTAAAAATATTTCACATTTATATACTTTTTAATATTAAAATAAATTTTTAATTAAATTTTAAAAATAAAATATTTTTTTTTGTCAAAAAAAAAGAGAGAAAAGAATCAATGCATTATAAGTAACTTAAGATTCAGACGATATAAATTTAATATTATAGATTTATGTAATATTATATTCTAAATTTAGTGACCAATATTTAATAAAACGTGCTCCATTAAAGGCTCAAAGCCATGAGAGTATGAGAGCCATGGCGGCAAAGGCGTCCATCCTGGCTCCTTCGAGGATGAGAGCCATGAGAGTGGAGGAAGAAGAAACAGGTTCGGAATCCGGTACGACGACGCCGCCGCTCCGGCAGCCGGGCTCCGTCCCTTTCAAGTGGGAGGAGGCTCCCGGAAAGCCGAGAGCGGCCTGGCTTCCAGTTGGGCCGGGATCCGGTCCGACCGAGACCGCTCTTACAAAATTAGACCTGCCGCCGCGGCTGGCGGCGGCGGTGAACACACTCGCCTGTGAATCTCCGGCGAGAAGAGCTGCGCGAGAGCCGAGGAAAAGCTCTCTTTTTGATCAGGTGGAGAGAGATTTTTCCATCTCCGGATGCCGTGTTCTTCCATTGTTGAAGAGTAAGAGCTCGAGGGATTGTGGGGGAGGAGGAGGAGGAGGGGGAAGAAGGGGGAAGAGTTATAAGGAGAAAATGTTAGGGTTTTGGAGGAGGGAGAAAGGAAAGGTGGGATCTTTTACCCATGAGAATGCGGCGTCAGGTAGAACGGAGAAGATATACCCTTTTTTTTCTCCTTCTTCTTCTGCTTCCTCTGTTTCTTCTTCCTCAGAGCTCAAGGAACGGGAGGAGGAGAAGAAGGCAAAGATGACGATGATGAGCAGGAGCAAAAGCGTTGGCTTTGGATTCTCTTCAGAACCCACATCTCATTTCCCGGTACTTAAAACTCTTCAAGGCTCATTTATTTAGTTAATTTAGATTGCTATATATCTCCATTGTTTTTTGATAGGTGAAGAATTATGATAAGAATATGCTCTAAATTTTTTTGGATTTTGAGTTATTTTGAAATCGTTTTAAGCTGATTTCAAGAGTTTATCACATGCCTCTGAAAATATGATGGGTCATCTTGACATTATATATATTTAATATTTAATATATAATATTTCCTGATATATAATCAATATATATTATAATATAAAATTGAAAGAGAATATACATCGAAATAAGAAGACTTAGGCCCTGTTTGGCACGAAGATTAAAAAAATCAAGATCAAAATAGTACTAGTTTTAAAAAACAATAATAATAATAAAGTTGATATTTTTATTAAAATTATTGAGTATGTGAAATGAAATAATGGTTTTTTATATATTAAAATTTGTGTAAAATGATTAAAAAAATTATTTATTATTATTGTTGTTATTTTTTAAACTAATATCATTTTGATCCTGATTTTGGTCCCCGCGTCAAGCATGCCCTTAAAGTATGAAAATTTCTCTATGTGAACTTCATTTATTATTAAAATTGTGCGCGTTAAATTTTGCTATTTTATGATTTCAGTACTCTTCATTTCTTTCTAGCTTTCTCCTTCCCAGTGACTTGGTCGACAGGCGATCAACATGTGTGTTCATCGTTCTTAGTTTTTACGAAAATGTCATTCGTTCATGTTCATGGATTTTATCATGTTAACTTCGTCACAAATTTTGACCAACTTGTCTGAATTAAATTATGTCTCTATTACGGCTATTTCTATGGGTATTTTTGAGTGCATTTGATTCTATATTATTGAGATTTTATGTCATATGTAATATTAATTAATTTAGAGAAATTGTTTGTTTATTTTGATAATATATTTAGATAATATTATATAAATTTAGATTATTATTTTAAAATGACATTTTAGGTGATAATTAATTGGATATATATTGTCATTTTAATTGTGATTTTAAGAGGTGAGGGTAAATTGATTTTTTAACCTTTTAATATGATGATGATATTAAATTTGATAACATTGAATATCTTTTAAAAAATTATATATGATGATATTAAATTAAGTAAATAATAATTTTAAAATAACATTACCCGAAAATTTAAATATCATTGAACCCATTATGCAACCCTTAATCGTCACATTATTTGTCTGTCTTATTTAATTAAATAATATAGACCTCCATTGCCATATTATTATTATTATTATTATTATTATTATTATTATTATTATTATTGATTGTCAAATATCTCTCTCTTATCAGGCCAGGATTTATGGGAGCTTGAAGCAAGTGATTCCATGGCGGATGGAGCACAAGTAAACGTGGTTAAATTTTTTATTTTATTTTATCATTGTGACGTACGTCTATGATTCTAAATCTAAAATATTATTCATGAAATAAATTAGTATCTCGCATTCTATATATATTTCAAGTAAGCTTTAAAAATGAATAAAAAGATTAGTATAGAATTAATCAAAATTTAAATCATTTGGTGAAATGATGCGTTTTTAATAGATTTCATGATATTTTGAGGGTTGTGATCATAGATGTGAAGCAGAACTTATCGTTTTATTCAAATATAAGTAAATATTAAAATAAATTAATGATATTTTGGGAGTTGTGGTTTAGGGGTTGGAAGTTTTGAGTAGTTTGCTAATTTGATCGATCCCAAGTGCAATTAATGTTTTTTTATGGTACTTATAATATTTCAAGCATATTTTTGAAGTACATGCAAGTAGGGGAGGCTTCTATTTGATTTCGACGGAGTTGGATTCAATTTAAAGTTGAAAATTTTCATTTTAAGCAGAGTTTGATTTGAGCCTGTTAAATTTTTTTCAAATATGAGTCTAGTTTGAGTTAAATTGAGTTTAATAATAAATCATACTTTCTTAGAAAATATCTCTTATTCATATTAAATATATTAAAGTATAATATTGTAAATTTATTTTTAAAATCTATGCATATATTTTTAATATTTTCTTCATTTAAACATTATAATATATTTATATATAGAAATATCTCAATTATATATTCTTTAAAAAATTTTTAATATATATGTATATATAAGTATACATGTACATATTAATTGGATTAATTATGAGTAAAATTAATTATTCCTTTTCGAGCGAGTTAACTTGAACCCAAAAGAAAATCGAGTTAATTTCAAACATAACAAAATGCGAGCGAGTTTCAATTTTAGCACAACTAAAATTACCACCCTTTATGCAAAATGAAGTCTTTTTCCCAGGAGTTAATTAACGACTTAATTAATCTGGACAGCCTTAATTTACCTCTTGGAGACGATCTCAGTATATACTGTAGCCAAATCCAACCTTCTATAAAATTAGCTGTGTTACAAACGTACACTAATTATAATTAAATATCAAATTAATCACCCTAATCTATATATCAAACTTAAGCCAATGCATATTAATTTTTCTTTGAGATATATATATATATGAACTACCCAATTTGATTAAAATCACCTCAAAATCAGCAATCAAATGCAAAACATTCTTGGAAAATCTCGTGTGGTAGATATATATATATATATATAAACTAACATTATTAATGAGTACATAAATTGAATTAACAAGAATGCAGTTAATTAGAGTTTAGAAAAATTAATCATATCTTAATTCTACTCTAATCTATGCTTATATGCACTACTCTAATTAAAATAGATATAGTTAATGGAAGTTCTGATTTTATTATATATCTGCAATATTGTTAAAGTTTGATTTTTTTTTAATCTAAATTAATGAAGTGTGAATGTGCATATTCTTATATAATTTAGTAGATTAAATTCTTAATTATATACAATTGATCAATGGGTCCTCTTAATGAATATCAAAAAATAGAAAACGAATGTAACATATATAATTAAAGATATAAATGATGCAGTTATTGTTTTGGATATATTATTGAACTAATTATTGTATTCATCTGTTAAATATATCTCATAACCGTGTGTATGTATATATATATATATATATATATATATATACAAAATTAAGATAAGAGAATTAAAATTAAATTAGTTTCATATATGATTATGAATTATTTTTGGAATTGAGATTGATATCGAGCTAATTAATAACTAATTACAGATATAAAGCTAGTTTCAACTGACTAATTATTTGTCAAATTTAATTTATTCCTTAGAATGATTGATGTATAATAATGTATTATATCTGTGTATGTAGTGTTTCAAGTATTAATTAAAGATGTACATTAATTAACCAAATGCATGTGATTTTTCTTGCTTGAATTAATCATCATATTTTTGAGAGTAGATTTAGTGGGCATTTAGCTTGTTGTTATCTTGATATTATATTATGTAATCTAGATATCATGACATCTAGATATTATCTTTTGACTAATAATTTTATAGTCTAATAAAAAATTATTTATAGATGTCATTAAATCAAATAATTTATTTTTCTAGATAACATATATAATATAACATTAAGATAACGTTGAACCAAACATACTCTCCCTTAGATCTGATGTTCAATAAGCTTCAGATTAAAATGAATGAATTAATTAATTAGCTTTTTTGTTTAATAGAAACAAAATTAATGAGGGAATTTAAAAAAAAGTTATTTCCTTTTTCTAACTTAATTCCAAGATTGAAAATAAATTCTAAATAAATATTTTTAACATAATCAATATTTCGTATTTACGACTTACCTCATGAATTAATGTAAAGCATGTATAAATTTTACCATTGAAATATTAGAAATATGCACATTAATTTCAAAAAAAAAAAAAGAAATATGAATGATTGAAACTAAATTAAATGTGATTGTACATAACAAATATAAGTACTTATGCTTACATATGCACAAATAGAATGATCATCATGATCAAACTATGCATAGATTATTTTTCAGATGCAGTTCTTAAAATACAATATATTACAAAATTAACCCTCAAAAATCATAATTGCAAGCTCTACCTATAAGGTGAAACGATTTAATGAGGGCAAATTATATATAATATTGCACTAAGAAACATGCATATATATTCTACATTATATATTTTAGATGCCTTTTTAAGAAGAGGCAATATGTTTATTTCTCTCTCTCTCTCACTTATACAGTCTTATTTTTCTTTGTAAGATATTGTATAATTTCATGACTATTATATCGATTAATTAGAGTTTAAAAGATGTATATGGCGACCAAATAAATTGAATAAATTGGTCGCTAATTACTATCCATGACTAATTTGAACGGATAGTAGATGCCTATTATTATTGTAGTCACGAATGCTCTCACTTTATACTTAATATATAATCGTTCTAGTGATAGATCATAAGAGGAGAGAGAGAGAGAGAGAGAGTACGTAAAGAATGCGTGCATGAAAATTGAAAACCTGGATATTCTGAATGAGAGTGTTCAAGCTCTTCATCTTCCGGTGAGGCCACCGGGAGATGCCGAGATCCCGGCATCTCTTCTTCAGAACCGTAAGCCCCACGTTCATCTTCGTCGCCGCCCTCGTGATGGGCATGTCGAAGTACGCCCGGATCTCCTCCATCCCGATCTCCCCCGACCTCGACCTCCTCCTCTTCGCCGGCAAACTTTCTAGCAGCCTGCATTCGCCGGGGTGATCGTACTCCATTAGCAGCTCCGGCTGCGGTGTGCAGGGCCCCGCCAGGCACTGCACGTAGTCCCATTCTAATTCAGGGGAGCAGTTTCCCATTCCGCGGAGCTCCGGCGGCGGCTGCGGTAGGCAGGACAGCGGGATTGCCTTGTAGTCCAAGCAGTCGGGCAGGGGGAGAAGTTCGTCGGAGCCGCTGCTGAAAGTTGGGACGGCGGCGTCCGTACAGCCGAGAGGATAATCTCCTTCTTCTTCCAAGAAATCCGGAAAGGCCATGAGGCCGCCATCTATGGCAGAGGCCTCGTCGAAGAGGTGCCAAAAGATTGAGTTTTGATCTGCATCCACTTCCATTAATGCTTATTATGAGATGTCAATGATCACAAGGAAGAGCGGAGATGGAGATGGAGATGGCCGGAGATGGTGAGAAGAGATCGACAAGGGCCTTCTTGCTTATATATATTGATCTCTCTCTCTCTCTCTCTCTCTCTCTCTCTCTCTCTCTTCCCCTCCCTCCCTCTAAATCTGAGGATTAAGTTGGGATTATAATTATAATCGGCGCGCCCACCGGAGTTAATTGCATGTAATGCATGCACGAAAGAGCGATGATGATGACATACAGGATTAATTAATTAATTGATTATCAAAATAATAATAATAAATTAATTAATTAATATTCAAGAGGCGGTTATTTCTTGGAATTTAGGTTTTCAAACGTATGGAGTGGCGTGCGTGCATTAATTAATTAAATAATTAACAGCGGAAAATGGTGTGGATAAATAATAAATAGCGGGGCATTTACATACGATCGATCGATCGATGCATGATACGTACGGCGCATCAAAAGATACATAATAAGAAAAAAAGATAATTTAAAAATTTTTTGTGAAAATTTTTAGAAAAATGTGCATAACGTGAAATAAAATGAGTTGGTTATATTAAAAAAAGATAATTACCTACATGACACACAATTTAATTACGCTATGCACACTCAAAACATTACAAAATCTTATATACACATATTTTAATGTTAAAACTTAATCAAAATTTATTTTAAACAAATATTTTGTTAGTAAATCATTAAAATTATATTTTTACTTTTAATGGTACATATTTTTCTCTTCCTCAATGCTACACTAAAGCGCTGATTTGTCCTAAAATCAATTCACGTTGCGAATGTCTCCTTCCTTTGCCGCCACCTAAATATTAAGGTATTAGGATTTTCACTCAAAATATATTTAAATATCCTTAAAATAATATGATGAACGGCTCAGATTTTTTATAATCTAACTATAGTTAGGTTATTGAAAAATTATAACTACTCATTATAATAAAAATAAGTTAAAATGTGTGTCTGTAAGATTTTATAATATTTTGAGTGTGTAAGCGTAATTAGCTAAGAATGGATGGGTAAGTCATAAATAAAACTAAATTGTGTGGCATGTAGGTAATTATCTCTATTAAAAATTATATTGGATGTGAAATAAAGTGATTGTTTAATGTTAAAAATTTGTGTAGAATGAAATATAAAATATTTTTTTAAGTTTTTTGTAAAATAAATTTAATTAAAGTTATGGCTATCGCTAAAATAAGCCGTGTTTTTGAGTTGTTGCCAAACAGACAAGTTCATGAATTTTTTTTAAGGAATTTTATATACCTGTGGCGCACAATTGATCAGATGTCTTGATTTATCGTGTTATACATTTCACCACCAAGTAGTTTAATTATTAATTATTTTTTGAAAGTGAGATTTTATATAAAGATAGTGTTTAAGGGGAGAAGTTATTGGGTTCGGACGGCGCACCGTCCGGAACCCAATCAGAGGGCGCCACGTGTACAATACAGCTGGGTCCAGGCACACGTGGCGCCCTCTGATTGGGCGTCCGAACAGTGCGCCATCCGCACACAATAATTTTTCGTTTAAGGGAGCGTTTGATTCATTGTTATCATGTTGTTATATTATGTAATCTAAATGTCATGACGTCTAAATGTCATCTTTTCACTAATAATTTTATAATCTAATAGAAGATTATTTATAGATGTCATTAAATCAAATAATTGATTTTTCTAGATAATATAACATAATATCAAGATAACATTAAACCAAACGCCCCTTAAATATTAAGAGCCTATTTTTTTAATTAGCATATTAAAATTAACCTAGTTTAATTTTAAATAGACATCACATCATATATAAAATTTAATATTAAAAATTAATTATATTTCATATGATACACATAATTTAAATGAAAAACTAACTTATTTCATATCCTGCACATATACAAAAATAATAAATTAATTTATATCACATCCCTAACATATTTCAATATAATAACTAACTTTATTTCATATTATTTATAATTTTTAATAAAAAAATATCTTCATTCAAATTTAACTTTAAACTATGTTATGACGAGAAATAATCAGATTTTTTACATGGAAAACCGGCTGAGCGGAAAAACCACGGCTCCTTTCGGGGAGGCTTAAAAAATCACTAGAATAAATCTTTTTGGGTTACAGTAAGAAAGATAAGGGGATTTGAGGTAGGAGTTTTTTTTTTGTCCAGCCAGGGAGAGACTTTTCTCGTTACAGTAAGATATTTATATATATCCTGGCCTCCTCTGTGGAGTCATTTCAGCAGAATGTGCTTCAGCTCTAGTGACAGACCATTAATGTTGGCAGGAGGGCCACGCCCTGGCCTCTACGGTACGATGTACGGATGGTACGGTCTGACGGCGGGAGAGTCCATACTTCTTGAAAGCAGTATGGTCACCAATGCTTCGCCAGGCGCCGGTCAGTTCTGATCCCTGTTGTTCGTCTTGGTCTCTTCGGCGTCTGCTGTTCAAGGTGGTACGTCTTACGTTTGGAGCTGAGCACTCGTGCCGTCGATGATGCCACTAAGCTTCCACGTGTGTGATACAGATGATCGAGTGCAGATCCAGGTGCAACACTATTTAAAATTAAATTTTGCAAATGAACAAGCCCTAAGTCTTTATAAGTGAAATGAAAATTTCGAATCGCATCAAAATTAATCATGTTGAAATATTCTAGCTAGTGATCATATACATAAGTGGCCAAATACATATTTCTTATGCGTAATAATAAACAATGAAAATGAATTGCTTTAGATGTATTTCTCGTATGCATGCATTTGCATATGCATTCTATATTTCTTTGATTTTATTACTCAACAATGTACGTATATATTTCACAAAAATAAAAAATACACATGGAAAATTAACATATGATTTTAATTTTACTTTATGCATATGCGTTAATTATTAGTTATATATATATTATGTTATCCTATTTTTGCAATGTATTAGGATAAATAAATAAAGACAAGCATTTATGATTTGAGATATTTTTCAATCTTAGTTCATTTATGTATGCAATCAGATTCCTATTACTGTTAACATGTTTCACTACTAGCTACGTAATTGCTCCAATAAGTTATTAGTAATTTAAAATATGATAACTACTAAATTATGAAATTGTAAGTACTTTTATATATATATATATATATATATATATATATATTGTATCTGGATCCACGCTCAATCATCTGGACCGCACACGTGGAAGCTTACGTAGCATCAACGACACGACCGCTCGGCGTCGAACATAAGAAAGTATCACCCCGAACAGCAGACGCTGAAGAGACCAAGACGAACCACAGGGACCAAAACTGACCGGCGCTTGGCGAAGTATCGATGACCATACTGCTTTCAAGAGGTATGGGCTCTCCTGCCGTCAGACTGTACTGCAGATATTAATGGTCTGTCACTGGAGCTGAAGCTCATTTTGCTGAAATGACTTTACAGAGTAGACCGGGATATAAATATCCCACTATAACGGGAAAAATGGACCTGCAGGCTGAACCCAAAAACTTCTACCTCAAATTCCCTCAGCTTTCTTATTGTAATTCTAAAAAGAAAAGATTGATTCTAGTGATTTTTTAAGCCTCCCTGAAAAGAGCCGTGGTTTTTTCGCTCAACCGATTTTCCACGTAAAAATCTGATTGTTTCTCGTCATAATATATAAATATGTAAACATGCATGCTCCTAAGTTTTTATATTTTTCTTGATTTTGATAATTTTTTTTTTGCATTTCTTTTGTAAAGTTCTATATATTATACATTACAAATAACAAGAGATAACTCAAACTAATATACGTGCACTTTAATTGTAAATATTACCATGGATATAATCTTTATTTTTTTTTTGTAGGTTTTGAGAATGAATTCATAGAAAATAAAATAAATAATCTAGCTAATTGAAGAATTAATGAGGGATTACTCTAGAAAAAAAGTATGAGTCAATTTAAAATACACCTCAAGACATCTATATGTAATTAATTCTACATAGAACTATTATTCACAATTATTTGTTAAATATAAATCACTAAAAAAATATACATCCAGCTGTTTAGTTGGTGTCGAAATTAGTTACGAGTATTAATAGCATACTAGCATATACAATTCTAAATATAACAAATAATTTTATTTAATATTCTCATAATTAACTAATTTTATTTCTCATTATATATATATATCTAAAAAAAATTTATATTTTTTTATAAAAAAATTGAAAAATAGCTATAGTTAACTTGAGCACCAATCAAAAGAGGCATATATTCTATCATAAATAAAATCTAAAATTGAATATGAATGAAATCTTGTAACATCAATCAAATGGTATAACATGATGTAATTCAATTTAGAAATTAATTGTGGCAAACGCTTTTGAAATGTTTAAAATATCCAATAACTAAATATTAATGCTTAGAACTTGATAAAAAAAACAAAACAAATTACGAACTAGTATTGTTTTTTTTTTTTGATGGTAGAACTAGTATTGTTAATTGGCACTAAAAAGATAATTCACTAAAGTATAATTTATTTAGTGAATAAACAAATAATTAATTTGTGATCCAATTTAAAAAATGTCATTATTAATAAATTTGGTCACTAAAATTGAATTTTTTGTAGTGTTTGCACTTGCAGAGTTAACTCAAAGTGAGCTTGATCATTTAATTCAAATCAAATTGAAATAAAAATTAATATATTTGTATAAACCTTCATAAAACATTTAATTCAAAAATAGTATTTGATTCTTAATTTTCTTTTCTACATTTTAATTTTTTAATAAAGATTCCAATTGAGAAAAATATCTTATGTAAACATTTCTTTATATAAAATATTTATTTTTTGTGATATTCTTTTAATCCAATAGATAAGAAGCTTGACTTTTAAAGATCTTAAATTCGAACTATACTACTATTAAGTAGGGTAGGAGAAATTACGATGTCTAAAAATAAAATAAAATAAAAATTATTTTTTAATGATCTTAATAATGATTGTAAAAAAGATATTGAAATAAAGCTCCACTGAAATAAGAGGATAACAAGCCACCTAATTGGGATTTTTTTTAAAAAAAAAAGGATCAATTTAAGGCACTTTAAACCTTGAGTGACCTACGAGTAATTTACCCATAAAACTAGCTAATATTAACTGCCTGAAAGTGGAATTTTAATGCTATAATTTGCAGAGATTTGAATTAGGAAGTGGCATGGATATTTATTGGTTATTTACTGATATTTATTATCTCATCAGAGAATTACAACAATAAGTAAGTTCTTGCATGGAGGGCTGAGCGTTCGTGTCTTTCACGTAGCTTGAGGTACATAATCCGTGCACTGTGCGCTATCTAAATTTTATAATCTGTAAATGCTATTTTTAACCTTCATAAAACATAAATAATATAAAAAATATTAATAGATATTTACGAATGTAACACTTAAAAATTATGTTTACGTCCAACGCATTAATTAACCTCTCTCTCTCTCAATACATATGTATAATTCGATGAAAGTTTTACATTTTACTTTCAAAAAAATATTTTTTTTACAAATGATACTCTGAGTCAAATATTTATAGTTGACACCCTTGAATTCAATATTTATAGACAATACCTTTTATTTTGAATGTAAATTTGTAGGTAACACTCACACTGTAATTAATTTTAAATATGAATTTACAGTTAGCATTTCCTATTCTAATTTGATATATTTAAATGTAAATATTTAACTCTTATTTATAAATATTTGTTTAGAGTATAGTCTGTAAAATTTTGTTAAAGTATAATAGTGGTAAATTTTCATGTTAGCTTATTAATTTTCATCATTTTTCAGTTAAAGTAGAAAATTATATTTTCTCACATCTAATTAAATGAAGGATACAAACGTGTGAAAAATAACAAGTACTTAAATTTAATTCAATCATTTTATAGTCTGAATAAACAGTATTTTGCTTTACATTTCTAGATTGATATACTCATAAAATGATTGAAATAAAGAAGATATGCTGAAATATTCAAAAGATCTTTACCCTTTTTGCTCAAAAAAATAGAAAATAAAAAATATCGTGTCGAAATAAAGAATAAGTCCATAACATTTAGTTCACGGAAGTGATCATTAAATCAATAATTAACCATTATTCTAAATTTTTTAAAAAATAATAATATTACTATAATAACATAGTATAAAATATTTAAAGTAGTATTCATTTATTAATTTATCGTTATGAAATTGATCTAACTAGTCTAATATTTAATAGGAAATTTACATACAGAACATTGAATTCATCATAAATTATGTATTTCACCATCTTTTAGTAAATATTATACATATCACACTCTTTTTACATTTCTATTATTACAATAGAAATGTAAAACCCATAAGCAGAGTGTGATATGTATAATATTTACTAAAATATGGTGAAATGTATAATTTGTGATGAATTTAGTGTTCTGTATATAAATCCCCCTATTTAATATGATGTTAGAAGCTTAATTTGTAATTTCGTTGCACTGATTAAATTAATTAGGAAAATTAATCGCTCTTTTTTTTTTGAACAAAGAAACCCTTTTAATTTCACCCTAACCTCATTTTTCAAAAAAAAAAAAACACAATAATATCTTTTCATATATACATATATATATATATATATATATATATATATATGTATATATGAAAAGATATTATTGTGTTTTTTTTTTGAAAAATGAGGTTAGGGTGAAATTAAAAGGGTTTCTTTGTTCAAAAAGAAAGAGCGATTAATTTTAACAAAAAAAAGAGGAATCCTTAAATTTAATTTTCATCTCCAGTCAACGCCGGCCACATTCCTATCACCTTGGATTGCGGTTTAAATCTGGATTTGATTTAGGGTTGTCATACTCCTAACTAGAAATAAATACATATTCTTGAAAAAAAAAAATTAACCATTAATATCATTAATGAGAAACCAACTTCAACTAGTTTGTAGATAACAGTCGCACTGTAATTAAATTTAAATAAAAATATTTTTTATTAAAAATTATAAATAATATGAAATAAAAATAATTATTATATTAAAATATATAAGAGATGTGACTTCGAGAAGTTAGAAGTCGATAAATTGAAAAATCAGAGTGCTCGATATTGAGATGGCTAAATGATCGTTGTTGCATCTGGATCCACACACCATCATCTGGACCGTCCACATGGAGCTTACGTAGCGTCAACGTCACAAGTCCTCCACGCCGAACAAGAGATGTACCATCCCGAACAACAGACGCCAAAGAGACGGAGACGAAAAGCAGCGTTCGAAACTGACCTGCGCCTGACAGCAATTAAGGATCATCCTGCTTTCAAGAGGCATGAGCTCTCCCGTCGTCAGACCGTACCATCCGTACGTTCGTACAACAACAAGCAGGGAGTGATCTCCCTCCTTCCTCTACGGACATTAATAGGCCGTCACTACAACTGTAGATCGTTCGACTAGAAAGGCTGGACAGAGTAGATCATGGTATATATGTCTCATTGTAACAGCCTTCCAAGGGGCTGGACCAAAGAAATTCTTGGAGCTCACTGTAACCCAAGAGTGATTCTAGTGATTTTTAAAGCCTCCCCGAAAGGAGCCGTGATTTCTCCGCCTAGTCGATTTCCCACGTAAAAAATCTTTGATTGTTTCTCGTCTTAACAATCATAAAAAGAATTAAAGTTGCAGTCAATGAATGTAGAGAGGAGCAATTCTCAAAAGATAATCTTCACCGATTAACAGCCTTAAATGGCAAATTCACACATGATCTTATGGCACAACTTCTCTGTGAGGGAATGTGAAGTTCGGATCGATGAGTGAGAAAATTCGAATTCGTTTCTCTTTTGATCGAGAAATTATGCTGGAGAGCGAGAGCAGAGCGTGAATGTGGTCGCCGATGAGCTTGAGCCCTAGGCATCGGAGGAGGCTTCAGGCTGCCGTCGAAATCCATGACAAAGCAGGCGAAGATGGCGCGCAGCTGCCGGAGGTGACGATGGCCTCGGACGCCCCCGCCGCCTCCGCGGCCCATCGCGCCGTCGAGATGCGGCTGTCGGTCAATGGAATCGACGGAAGAGGACGGAATCCACAGGGAAGGGTAGAATGGGAATCATGCGAGAGGTCGCACGCCAGTCGCATAATAATAGCACGTGTGAAACGAAACAAATGTACGACCTTCCCGCACGATACTTTTATGCGAGATGGTGGTAAAATTTTTCCGATAAAATGACGGGAAACCGTGAACTAACCATCACGGATTTTTCGCCATTTCAGAGGTCGCATAAATACGTTTATGCGGAATGTCGCATATGGCTTTCATTTGAATCTGCGGCATGTTGTGCTGCGATACTTTCACCGCCCGGTGAATGACACTATTGAAGGAACAGTTATTTTTTTACCTAGTGAAGATGACAATTTATTGTGTATTTCGTTATGTTATGTATTTAAATATGTTAATATTTAAATATTATTTTTATATATTATAAAATTAAATAATTATTCTTTCTGCATAACATATAATATTAAATTAAATATTCCTGAATTATTTCTTTATTCTTGTACATCTCTACTAGTAAGGGTGAGTATCATTCTTTGAGTTACATTAGGTTTAGCTCAAGCTTAGCTCATTGACCTAACTTAAATTAATTTGAGCTAATTTGATTTAACTAGTATTTAATTTTAAGTTGCCTCAAATCTTAATGCAGCTAACTCAAATTGACACTATCGAGAATTTAATATATTAAAAAAATTTAGATAGCAATTATTAAATTTTAAATATGAACAATTATATCAAATTATGAAATGATTTGACTAATACTCTAATCTTTACATCTTATGTTCTTTTCATAAAATAACTCAACTTAAACTTGATTGGAACTAAATACGATTCAAAAATTAACTATTGATCTTTGCGCAATAAAATAAAAAAAAGATAACTTGAGTAAATTTTTTGATCTCATTTGCAAAAGGTATATAATTTAAAATAAAATGAGTTACTACAATTGAAATTAATTATGAATTTTAAATCATTATCAAATTAGGTTTCAAAACTTTGATGATTTGAAGAAACCTTCAGCTACTAAAAAGTTCCCCGATTATTTGCAATTATGACGACTCTTTACAATAGTCGGTCACATAAATAATACGACTCCAAAACTGGATTCTGAGTGCTCAAACTCTTGTAGAACTCAGGACTCCGAATTTTGTGAGCACAATCTTTACTAAGTAATCTCTTCCGGCCACTAAGCAGTTAAGTCGGTGCCTTGGAGTTTCCATCTAACTCAACTTTTTCGCGTAAAACTCTCTTTTCTTTCACTTTCCTCTTAGCCTTCACACCCATCGATCGCAAAATCAATATGAACAATATATAGAGCTAATTTTAAGCTGAAAACAAATAATTTCAGAGAGAATAAAATGGTTCTAGTTAAACAACAAAAAATAAATTTGATGAAGTTCATTGTGACAAGAAACCTCAATCTCCTAAGAAAATTTCAATGCAAATATATTACAATAATCCCATGATATAAAATGGAAAATGCATATGAAATAAATTAAATATTGATACATAATAGATATTGAATAATTATATATGTAATATTATCACAACATATGTTTAATAATTCCAGAAATAAGAGTTTAGTCAACTTGATGAAACAAAATTTCAATTCGGGAGAATCATAAACTTGAAAATGAAAGGCTAATTTGATCGGACTCAATTCAAATGAGCCTTAATTGATGTGTTGATGGAAAGAAGTGGGAAATTTTGTTTGGAGTTGAAGAATTTTGAACATGTAGGAATAAAATTTAATCTCATATATCGAATATAAAGCACATTATATAGTTAAACCATAGACTTGAATGAATAAGGTACCTAGCAAAAACATCATCTTTATGTTTTATGTGAAGAGAACAAAAGAGTTGCTCTTGAATTATAAACTACCTTAGAGAACTAACAATATACACATACACCAAACAGAAATAAAATTACAAATATGCAAAAAAAAAAAAAACATGTCACTTCAACATTTTGATAAATTATAAACAGTATCAATACTACAATGCAACCATTTTTAAGATTTTGAAAAGATTATTTCTGCTGATATAAATTTGAAATTTCATGCAGTAATGAGGAAGATGCAAGCATTTAGAACAAGGAAAACTTACAGGATCTCCTCCCTGATGGAAAGTGATGAGCATCATCATCATCATCATTTTTCCTTCATCTATTTCAGCTGCACTACCTTCACGAAGCCATCTCCACCACAGGTGAGAAAACCATGTGGAAAGACCTGGATATCTGTCACTGCAGCCTGCACAACTCATCGCAAATATATCGAAATCAGAGAGCAGAAGATTTGTGTGCAATAAATGCTCTCACATGCAAAAACTTACCCTAACAACTCCACCAATGGTTCTAGAGTTCGGCTGAAGAAAAGTGTGGCGATCATGCAATCGTCGCCAGTGGAAAACCAACTCAGTTCTCTTCGCATCCCAGAGCTTCACATCTCCATCTTTGCCACCAGTTAAGAACATGCTCGTGTGAGGAATGGTTATGATCTTTGTAATGCTTCCTTAAAATTAGTCAAAAAGGAAATAAGACCAACTTGAACATGACATGTTATGGTGAATTAGAAAAATAGTATAACATACCTAGATGAGCTTTAGGTATGTACCAAAGCATCCCATTAGCATTCTCAACCGAATTGAAAGTATCACGAGTAGAGAATGATTTGGCAGCTTGCTCACTAGGTTGTCGCTGCGGCTTGCTCTTTCCAGTTGCAATGTAACGAAAGTCGTGTAGCCCAACATCACCATTTTTCCCTCCTGTAACTATCAGTGGAGAAATTGAACCAGTCCCAACATCATTATCAAATACCGAGAGAGAGCGAGCACCACCTGATGAATAAAAAGAGATACCTCAATTAGAAAAAGAGTTAAACATACTAATATTAAAGTTAAACATGCTAAGCCAAATCAACTTAACAATTCCAGGATGATATTATTAGTAGGGAAAGTGACGAGGGATGAAAAAAAATGAAAATAATATTTTATATTTATATTCAGTAAAATTTAATTAGTAATTATTTTTAATTAAGTACAAAATATTTTCTAAATAAATTATATGATAAATAAGATCCTAAATCCTGTAAATTAAAAATATTTTAAAATTAAAATTAAACTGGATCGTTTGATAAATAAGAATTTATCAAATTAGATTAGGGCGTCAATTTAAATTTAATAAGTTAGATCCGAGATTCAGAAATTTAGAACAGATGTCCCACACTTAAATCTAACAGTAATTATCACTCAAATAAATATCGGGTCACACAATTAGAGCCACATAAATAATCTAAGTCAAGCAAATAATTCGTATTGAAATTAAATAATTGGATTAATTGGGTTCAGGAAAGAATTTATACCTTAATCAAAGAAATTCAAGTAGTAGATGATAAGTTCAAGTAGTCGCGATGTAGGTGAGGTGCGGCTCAGGCCAGCGTGCTCAGGTGGCAAGTTCCTCTGGCGAAATGGCGAGTCAAGCGGCAAAGAAAATGGTGAATCGCCTCACGCTAGTCGGCAAGACAGCGGGTAGCAGAGGTGGACACGTGTCAGGAGCGAGGAACGAGGAGGTAGCGGGCGTCGGAGGCGGGTGAGCTTCAGAGGTACGCCAGTGCGCAAAGTATTGGAGATGCTCGGAGATGATCCGGGGAGAGAGAGAGAGAGAGAAAGAGAGCAATGAGTAGATTTTGTTTTTGAGAAAATGGATAACTAGGCTAATTTGAGGATTCTCACCAAAGGCTAACTCTACCCTTTCCTTCACCGGAATATCGACCTCTTAACCCGGATCTAGGCTTTGAGAAAACTCAAACATAATTTCATTCACCAAATGCTATCTTTTATTACAATGCACGACAACCTTTTTATATAGAGAGATCCTATGAAGAAATTTGAAAATACAATATTAAATGCAAAAAATAAAATACTAAATAAATAAAAGCAAATATAGAACTAATTCTATTACAATAAAATAAAATCAGCTCCAAATATGATGAGTATTCAAATCTCCCAAATATGCTCTGAATCAAATCAAATCTAAATAAAGCTAATATGAAAATCTTTAATAGCTCTAATTAATTTGAATTTGAATTTTGATCCAGCACATGACGTCATTCTAGCCATCTAATTCAATGCTGATTTGTGTCCCCACTAGAAAGTTACACATATGTTGCAGCAAACTTGTTTATTCCCATATTAACGATCCAAATCTTGATTGTACACATTCAAAGCTTATCAACATTACAAGTTCAACGTCATTGCATTTGTTTTTCCACATTTTTTCCCCGTTCAAATCATATACACAAATATTCAAGTTTAACGCATGGTGTATGCATTTTTTCCGGATGGATGAATGTCGAGAGGAATGGCCAGGTCTCTGCCATCATAGTCTGGGTAAGAACTTTACCCAGATTAAAGAAAGGATCATCTTGGATAACTAATGTAAAATGAAATAAGTATGATTTTTTTTTGAAAAAAAATAATGAGTTTTAAGTGTGTGCAATGTATCTTTCATAGTTTGGAAGTAAATATTTAAATAGTAATACCACCTTATTATTACTGGATGCCTCCAAGAAACTATTTTTCTTTTGTTTGGATTTGAATTATCTAGCTTGTTACGCTTACAGTTATATGATCCTAGACAAATGTAGAATAGAAAATGACCAACTTGCTTAAACATGCTAATGTTAGAAAATACCTTCATGGCACACAAGAGATGCCCGAGATGTGGCTGGAGGAGCCAGTGTATCCCAAACTACAACATTGACATCATTTGTGCTGCACCCAGCTGCAGCAAGTATTGATCCGCTTGCAGCCACATAAGCAATATCCCTAAAATTGTACATTAAACAAGCTTTTTGTTAGAAACGTATGCACTTGAGAAAAAACACATTTAAACAAGAAAAATGTCATGCTTCTCCCATAACTGACTAATAAATTGACTAATCATAGTTTACGCTATTAATTCATTGGATTATCCAATGGATTAGAGCTTAATATACTGAATAATCTCCTGAATTAAAACTTTAAATTATAATTGGTTAATTTATTAGTTAATTATTGAGGATATATAGTAGGACTCTTTAAACAAATGTCCACATATAGCAACATACGATGCATAATAAGAGAAACAAACGCATGATTCTGTTGGATGAACATTGCTTCTCCCACCAAACTCAAGTTGCCAGGTGCACAGTGAGCCATCTGATGCAGCTGTAGCAAATCTGTGTCCACAGAGATCAAATTTCACGGAAGATATTGATGCAAGAGCATATGGTGGGGGTTCATTGGCTGCTTGAAGAACACCATAGGTTGCTGTCGCTCTGACCTTTCCGAACTGCAAATTTGATGAATATTGAACACAATCTTAGTACATTAAGTTGGCGAGGAAATTATTGCAAAAATATGTATAAACTTGCCATAACAAATAAACATTGCAAGGTAACGTTGCTACTTTTACTCTATTGACTATTAGTAATGAAATGTTACTATTTGACCCCTCAATGGTTCCAGCATGTTGCAATTGCTCGGGTCTTACAGGCATCTCAAGTAACTACAAAACTAATCCAATCCGACGTCCCATGGCAGAAAAGTAAAATTTGACATCTCTTTTGTTCCAATGAGACGTGCCTGATGTCAGAAAAAGATAAGAACAAGGAAAAGTATGCAAAGAAAAGCAATCGGGGGACAAAAATAAAAACTAACATGTTTGATCACTGAAAAATAGTGGCACAAAAACCAACCAAAAGCCTCAGATGGCCAGCCTATTAAAAGTCTTACATGCATATACAAAATAACATTATGGCCTTGTTTGGTTCCAACTTATTTTTGAGGCAAAATACTATTTTATTAATATTTTAAATTTACCAATAATTTCAATAACTTTATTTCACATTTAACACAAATTCTAACCATAGTCAATTTTATTTTACATCTAACACATTCTAACCTTAGTCAATTTTATTTCACATCTTACACACCTTCCATATTAAAATAAATTTCTATCTCATCAAACTTATATAAAATAAAATATTCTCTCTCTTCCACCAAATGAGGCTTAAGAATCCTTTCAAGAAAAAGAATAACATGAAGAATCAACACAAAATAGCATACCTCCCACAGATATACGTGTGTGTTGCTAGAACCAACCAAAAAGAATGGCCTTGAAGGATGACTTGATAGAGTTTGCGAGCTCACATTTTCAGCTGTTGTTGCAGGACGATTGGCGGATTCTGTAAATTCCATCTGCTCTCCCCACCCCAAGCCAGAGGTTCCTATGCCATCTGTCAAATTCCTTCCTGATCCATCCAATGAACCCAAAGCAATAGTAGCTCCATCCAATCCAAGGTCTGCCCCTCTTTTACCTCCAAGTCCAATAGCTGGAGAAACAGATATTGGAACTGGTGTAGATTCAGATCGAGCCCACCCATCCAATGGCCAATCTGCCTCTGACCAGATGTGCATTGATTGTTTTTTGTACACTGATTCCATTTTCCAATTAAAGAACAGAAGCCCCTAAAAGAACATATGTGAAAATTAAGATATACGAATATAACTTTTATTCATACAGAATGTACTTCCATTGAGGTATGAACTTTAGCCTCTGTTTGGCCATTGGATGGGTGTACTCCAAATTCATCCTAAAACCACCCGCACTAATGTTTTATATATATTTACATCCAACATAAATTCCAACATTACATTTCAATTTTATTTCACATCATATACAAATTTCAATAATAAAAATTAACTCTATTTGTAAGCATACACATATTTTAATAAAAAATTCATTTTATTTTACTTCCAATATAAATCTCAAAATTAAAATAACTATATTTCACATCTTATTATTAAAATAATTTTAAAATAATTTTTTCTCTAGCTAACCAAAAACGATACAAACCATCTTAAAAACATGCTCCTAGCAAACAGAGGCCTAAGGAGCTTAAGCATGTCCGTTCATAGCAGCACTAAAACATAAGAAAGAAGGAAAGGTAAGAAAGAACATTTTATTGTTTCTTTTGATAATTACAAGAAATACATGCAACACTCACATGCCATGATCAGAAATATGGCAGCCTATAACATGGGAATCAAATAAAGAGACAGCTCAAACATCTGGATATGTCTCAAACAATGTTGCAAGCTATTTAAAATCCTGTAAAAATAGAAAAGAAAGGGTTAAACTGCATTGAGGTCCATGAGGTTGGGCATCATCGTAGTTAGGTCCCTTAGGTTTACCCATTAATGCATCTATAGACAAGTATTGAATTGTCATTTTTGCCTTACGGGTGAGGTTAGGGTCTCATTACACAAAGGTCATTAGAATTTAAACCGTCTCACTCAAGTTTGAGTGATTAAAAATTAACTGAATTTCATTGAAATTTCAAAGAGGATACAGGGTCCTGTTCCACTTATTTTCTGACTGAGGCAAGAGAGTAACTTATGTAGATAGGATCTCCTTATTGCCCAACATCAGGAACATGCCAGCCTCTGTTGACTGTAATATTCAGTTTCCATATTTGAAACATGGAGCGGGCAGACAAAAAATAAAGAAAAGAGCAGAATTTGATGAGACACCGGCGCAGGAGATGGAAGAGGCACGATATCGAATACAGTTACCTGTAGCATGTGTAAAGGAAGGGCATCACAAGAGGGCAGGTCAGGGAACACCAGCTGAAAGTAACAGAGTAACAAGGTTAATCATTGCCCTCAATTTTATATCTCTGGATTATGTAATTCTAATTATGTTCATAGTTTACAATATGAAATTTCCTTGTTGAAAATGCCAAGGACAAAGACATCTAGCTGGGTCAAAAGGGCAGGTTTCAATCTAGCAGTTGCAAGCAAGCAGTTGCCTTCGCAAAACAGGAGCACTCCATCATAATGAATGAATTGAAATTGAGCATCCACTAGCAAGCTTAGATGGCATAGCCAGCAGCCAACTCCCACGAGTTAGCCTCGAGCATCCAGTGGTAAGAAAGTTGCAGTCAGCACTCAGCCAAGACGAAACAATCACATCAATGCTTTGTTTAGAAAACTCTGCAACACAGGAGAGCCATAATCTGTAACTTCTATTTTATTTTAATACTATTTTAATGATAGTTTAGGGTTTTGATACTATAATTATCCTTGTTTTGAGTTCACTAGGCTAGCAATAGACAATGTCTCTGTTTGTTGTGGTCAGTTGCACCTTTTAACTTAATACTTGACTTTTATTGTTGTTAAACTGAATGATAATGCTCAGGCAATGGAAACTAATTACATAATGCTGATGCTCATTACCTAGTATCTCATTTAACCTTCCGCTGCTATTAGAGACATGCTCATTACATAATATCTCATTCAACATTCTGCTGCTATTAGAAACTGAATGAAAATGCTAGAGTTGAGGGTTGCTAAGAATGCAAAGTTTTTTTTGAATGATATTATTGCTAATGTTTTAGTTATCTATAGCATAGACATGATACAGGAAACAGGACATGATACGACACACACATGAGGATATAACTTTTCAAAAAAATAGGATACGACACTTCTTCGTGATGCGGAACAGAAAAAAAATAATTGCAAATAATATTTTATATTTAAATTCAGCAAAATTGATTAGCAAATTATTTTAATTAAGAGAAAATATTTTCTAAATAAATTATATGATAAATAAGATTTTTGAATCCCGTAAATTAAGATATTTTAAAATTAAAATTAAACTGGAATTTATCAATTTAGATTAGGGCGTCAATTTTAAATCAGATTCGAGGTTCAGGAATTTAGAACAGACGTCTCACAATTAAATCCAACAGTAATTGACACACAAAAATATCAGGTCACACAATTAGAGCCAAATAAATAATCCAAGTCAAGCGAATAATTTGTGTTGAAATCAAATAATCAGCTTAGTTGCGTTCGGGAAAGAATTTACCAGCGATTTGAATCGGAGAAGAGTCAGTGACGATGAGGTTAACTGATCTGGTTGCAGAAGGCCAAACGTCGTGCACAAGGTTTGAGATGATCGAACCAGTGTGAACGATGTTACAGAAAGAAGAACCAGCAGGATCGAGATCAACGTCTTGGGCGATGACTGCTGGCCGGATGTGGGCAGTGCCTGGCCGCACGGCTGGAGTTGCGGCGAAGGTGTTGCCAGCTCTCGTGGGTAGCTGGCAGGTCAACGGAGGCGAAGGTGGTGCGACCTTCAGAGGTAGGTGAGTGCGCAAAGATTTTTTTATTTCTCTTTTTTTTTTTTTGAAAAGTGGATAACTAGGCTAATTTGAGGATTCTCATCAAAGGCTAACCCTACCCTTTCCTTCACCGGAATATCGACCCCTTAACCTGGATCTAGACTCTGAGAAAACTCAAACATCATTTCATTCATCAAATGTTATTCTTTTACAATGCAATGCGACATCTTTATAAAGAAATTTGAAAATACAATATTGAATACAGGAAATAAAATACCAAATAAATAAAAACAAATATGAAACTAATTCTATTACAATAAAATAAAATCAACTTCAAATATGGTGAGTCTTTCAAACCTCTCAAATATGCTCTGAATAAAATAAAATCAAATCAAATCTAAATAAAGCTAATATGAAAATCTCTAATAGCTCTAATTAATTTGAATTTGAATTTTGATTTAGCACTTGACATCATTCTAGCCATCCAATTCAATGTTGATTTGTGTCCCCACCAATTCTCTCCAAGTGGGAGGTATGGGTCATGCGACTCATGTGTCTTCGAGTGGGTCAGATCAGCTGTAACATTTGAGCTTCCTGAAAAGGTAAAATTCTCCACCAAATCAAATATCACTGATAATTGAATTCTATTAAAATTACTTGCTCAACAAATTTATTCAATTAGCTTTAAATAATTATTGAGGTAGATTTTGGCTGTGGACTCTCGTGGGTAAAGCTACTCTCAAAGGGAATAAGAGGCCATTGCTTCACTAGGTATTACTGTTGTGTCCTAATAACCAATAATAACCAATAATAACCAATAGATCTGAAATATTGAAAGTATCAACTATTCCCATGATCTAATAATAATAATATTCAAATTTATTCAGTTGACCCAATTTAATAAAAGTTTTAAAATAAATTAAATTAGATATTTAATTATCTTAAATTATCATAATAAAATATTTAGAAAATTTTTCTACACTTAATTATAATAGCTCACAATTAATTTTACTGATTTTATTTATTTTATAATATATAAATAAAGAAACTGATACATGCAATGAACTAAAATAAAATGCAAATACAAATACTGACTAGACTCAAACTTATGATATGAAAAAAAATTAAATGTATGCAGGCTTGATTTATGGCCTTATTAGTGCCTACTGAATAATTAATTCTGATTATAGGCATGTGGAGAAAAGGTTAGAGTCAAGAGAGATGCGATACTTAATAGGTGCCATAAATTTCTCCAGAAATATCTGGCGAACCGTACAGCACACCAGTTAGATGTTCGTGTAGCTAACCACTTAGTTTCATGCGTCATCTGCCTACATTGGTCTATAGGTGTCGAGTTTTTACTAAATCTAGGATATGCATAAGTATGCTTAACTAGATCGAACCTATTGACCTCATAATGATTGTAATGATTGTAGCCTATAATCATCTCATTGTGATCGATAATGTCATCAATACAGTAAGCTGATTTAGTGGTTCTTATCGAATCTATGATCTATTTTTCTTTATGACTCAGCTCTATGATTATTTTCTCAACTTGACTTTCAACTTCTATCCCATAACTATCTTCCTCGTGCATCTCATCATCGTACTTCTCGTACTTCTCGTACTTCTCGTACTTCTCGGTTAAACTAGAATCTGCTATACAAATGGATATAGGCAACGAATCAAGTTTCAATACTTCAGAAAGAATGAAGGTCTCTGTAGAGAACTCATTCAATACTTCTTTCACGAGGAAACTAGATTGGTCACCTATAGTCTCAATAGGTCTGGCAATGGGAGTAGGAATTTGAGCAAATGGTACTAATCTAGGATTATGTTATTTAGAAATTATAGAGTTAACTCTATGGAATGAAAGAGAATAACTCTCACATAAATAAATTTTGATTTCATCTTACGTCTCAAACGGCCTAAACTTACCCAACCACAATAATCAAAATAACGATCTAAATTACTTTCCCATTCTTTATATGATAAATAATCTGAATCACCAGAAAAATAGGATTTTTTCGCGAATTCTTCTATCGATAGTCGTTTATTAGGTGTGGATATGCGGTCGAACCTTGCTATAAGCTTAGATAATATAGTTTTTATTTTAAAGTCCATACTTATACGATACTTATATTAGACAACAATAAATAAAATTATAATACAGAATATATAAAAATAATCAAATAAAATACCATGAGCTAAATCTAGCTTTGATACCAAGTTGATGCGGAACAGGAAAAAAAAATTACAAATGATATTTTATATTTATATTCAGCAAAATTTATTAGCAAATTATTTTAATTAAGAGAAAAAAAATTTTCTAGATAAATTATATGATAAATAAGATTTGAATCCCGTAAATTAAGATATTTTAAAATTAAAATTAAACTGAATCATATGACAAATAAGAATTTATCAATTTAGATTAGGGCGTCAATTTAAATTCAATAAATCAGATCTGAGGTTCAGGAATTTAGGACAGACATCTCACAGTTAAATCCAACAGTAATTGACACGCAAAGAAATATCGGGTCACACAATTAGAGCCAAATAAATAATCTAAGTCAAGCGAATAATTTATGTTGAAATTAAATAATCAGCTTAGTTGCGTTCGGGAAAGAATTTACCAGCGATTTGAATCAGAAAAGAGTCAGTGGCGATGAGGGTTAACTGATCTGGTTGCAGAAGGCCAAACGTCGTGCACAAGGTTTGAGATGACCGAACCAGTGTGCACGATGTTACAGAAGGCAGAACCAGCGGGATCGAGATCAACGTCTTGGGCGATGACTGCTGGCCGGATGTGGGCAGTGGCTGGCCGCACAGCTGGAGCTGCGGCGGCGGTGTTGCCAGCTCTTGCGGGTAGCTGGCAGGTCGACGGAAGCGAAGGCGGTGCAAGCGGAGCGAGCTTCGGAGGTAGGTGAGTGCGCAAAGATTTTTTATTTCTCTTTTTTTTTTAAAAAGTAGATAACTAGGCTAATTTGAGGATTCTCACCAAAGGCAAACCCTACCCTTTCCTTCACCGGAATATCGATCCTTTAACCCGGATCTAGGCTCTGAGAAAACTCAAATATCATTTCATTCATCAAATGCTATTCTCTTATAATGCAAGGCGACCTCTTTATATAGAGAGATCCCATAAAGAAATTTGAAAATACAATATTGAATGCAAGAAATAAAATACCAAATAAATTAAAGTAAATATGAAACTAATTCTATTACAATAAAATAAAATCAGCTCCAAATATGGTGAGTCTTTCAAACCTTTCAAATATGCTCTGAATAAAATAAAATCAAATCAAATCTAAATAAAGCTAATATGAAAATCTCTAATAGCTTCAATTAATTTGAATTTGAATTTTGATTCAGTACTTGACATCATCCTAGTCATCCAATTCAACGCTGATTTGTGTCCTCACCACTTCGACACGTTAAATAAATATAATAATATATTTATTAAATTTGAATAAAAATAAAAGAAATCATAAAATTCATCAAACATATGTCACATTCATTTTTCTTTTCAATATTTTTTTATATATTTTATAAACACTTAAAAATAATGATAACAAGTTAATTTAAAGGCATAGACAGATAACTATTAACTTAGTCAAAGAATTAACAACTTATAAATAATTAAATATATTTTTTAAAAAATAAATTCATTTGCTTTGATATTTTTTACTAATATTATGTAAATATAAAGCTACAAATAAGTAATCAATTTATAAGATCCAAAAATTATGTTAAGAATTAAATTAACAATATTATGACATAAATATATATATAAGTGACCAATTTAATAATAAATCTATTATAAAAAAATAAATAAGATGAATTAAAGATATCTTTATTCTTTAAATATGACGATACATTAAAGCATGCATGTTTAAGTATACAAATGAATTATCCAAGAAAATGAGAATAAGCAAACATATAAAGTAAATAATTGATAAAACAAGTAAGATTGAAAAAGAATAAACTTAATAAAGCATTATCGTAAAGTGTCAAGGAAGTGTCTCTCGCGTGTCCAATATGTTTTTAATATAAAATAAATTTGGACATGGATCTTAGTGTCTAACATATGTCTAGAAGTGTTCATAGCGTGCCAGTGTCCAACATGTGTCCAACACCGCTACAAGACTTTATTAAAAGTACCCATGCTTCATACGCTATCTGATAGAGACTCCATTATTAATTTTAATAGTATTTTGTTGTTTAGGTTATATGTTGTAGTCTGTTAAGATGTAAGACTTTTTTTTGAATGTTTTGTGATACCTGTAACTAAAGAGGATGAGGAGTGATCACCAGATGAAGCCCCAAGAGAATGAAATCACTGGAGTAAAGTGTGGCTCCTAGCAAAATTAGGTCGAATAATGCGTGGTGAAAGGAGCACATGAATGAATCATCCCACATCAGAAAGAGAGGAGAGATCCTGAGCTGTATAAGTATATAACGTGATCCCAAGTAGTAGATCGTCTCACATCGGAAAAGAGGGGAGATCCTGAGCGTATTAGTATATAATGTGGTCCTAAATAGTAGAGACACTTTTTAGGGGAAAACCGTAAGGCTAATGATAAGAAACTCCTTAGTTAAACGTACTTGGGTTAGAGTAGTACTGGGATGAGTTACCTCTTGAGAAGCACTCAAGTCACGTAATTCCCAGAAACTAAAGCGAATAATACCAATACATTTGGACCACAAAATGTTACATATTTAGTACAAATTCTTGAAATGAGAGCACAAAATAATGAAATGGCACAAAAACTTCTCCATTCTTTCTTATAACATATGGCAGATATATACAAGATTGTTTCTTAATCACTGTAACTATACAAGGCAAGAATCTATTCTAATCCCTGAAGTGTTTTTTTTTTCCTTGAATGTGTAAATCTATTCTAATCAATAATACATAATTTTTGGTATTACAAGTTTACAACTATCCAAAGATACCATCCTCCAAGAAAGGAAGCGATTACCGTCTTTGTGCCTTTCCATGAGACCTCAAATTCCAATGGATACTACCAATTCTCCAACACTCTCCCTCAAGCTAGTGAATAGATGTCAATCATTTCAGCTTGTTCCTGATAGATTTGAAACTTTGCTTTTTCTATGGATTTAGTCAGAATATCTACTTCTTGTCTTATGGAATATAAGTCAAGCTTATTCCTCCTCCTATTTCCCTCTTTACGAAGTTTTTGTCAATTCGCACATGCTTCATACAATCATGCTGGATTGGATTGTTGACAATGCTAATGATAGACTTACTATCACTATATAGGATAGTGGGTGTAGTAATTGGAAGTTGCAGGTCTAAAAAAATCCTTTCTAGCCATATTAGCTCACAAATTCCTTGGGCAATTACTCTACACTCAGCTTCAGCTCTACTTCATGCAACCATTGATTGTTCTTTTACTCTTCCAGGTCACCAGATTCCTCAATACTTTGGTGCAATAACCTATTGTGGAGTTTCTATCTTCATAAGATCTAGCCCAATCTGCATCTGTGAAGTCAATGATTCCTCTATCTTCATTTTTTCTGAAAAATAGACCTGTACTAAGCATTCCTTTCAAGTATCTCAGAATATGTATTACCTTGAGATGATGTTGAGTAGGTGAGTCCATGAATTGACTCATAACGCTTATTGCATAGGAGAGATCAAGTCGAGTGAGGTATAAATAGATTAGTTTTCCCACTAACCTTTGATATCTTCCTTTATCAACTGAACAATCGTTTCCTTCATTCTTTCCTTTCCATCCATGCTCTAATTGGCCTACATAGTGATCCAGCCCTACCTATTTATTTTAAAAGATCTAAAGATGTATTTTCTTTGAGAGAGATATATGCCATGTTCGCTCCATGCCAAGAGTATTTCATTTGACCAAGGTCTTTAACCTCAAATTTATATATTTTAGTTGCAGTTTAAGGTTCATAATTTCAATGTGGCAGATATAGACAAGATTGTTTCCTAATTAATCTAACCATACAAGGTAAGAAACTAATCTAATCAATAATATATAATTTTTGGTGTTACAATTATCCAAAGATAACATCCTTCAGGAAAGGAAAGTGATCACCATCTTTATGCCTTTCCATGAGACCTCAAATCTGAAGGGATACTACTAGTAGTTTAAGGGAATGTTGTTAATGCTTTCAGAATGAAGTTATTTTGATTTCATTGTTATAGTTCACGGATTCATTGTTAAAAACTGTTATCGATTATTGCTTCATTATAGTTCTGCTAGAATGCTGTCATAGTTTACTGCTTCATTTGATTTCAAACTGCTTCATTTGGTTTTCTTTAGTGTTCTGGTTTCAGACTGCGAATTTCAAACTACTTCATCTTCATTTGATTTACAGACCACATGCCTTTTCACTAGATTTCACGATTTGTCTAAGTCATTCATTTAATTTACATGCAAATTTAGAAGGATCTACAATAATATCTTACATATATATATTTTGATAATAATATCTTACATGGATATTAGTTCATCTAGAAACAGAAACAATGAGCGATTCAGTTGATAGATACCGTGAAAACACAATTATTTTAGCATGGCCATGATTCTCTTGCATTCATCGACACATTTTAATTAGCCTAGAGTCAGTAATGAGATCTCCCTCACATGAATGTCACGCCTTAATATTTCAATCTCATAAGAAATGTTGTTTAGAAAATCTAATTTCCAGTAAAAGCCATATCAGATTGATCATTTCCCTTAATTGAATGAATTTGCATGTTTTAGTTTAACAAGTGTAAAATAATAAGTTATGATTTATTTTCATTTGTGAGAAACCATCAGCGTTCATTTCTTTTGACATCTACATTTTATTCTCAAACTTCAATAGTGCATTGATGGTTGCACGATCTTTGCTAGAGTGTTGCATGCTAGAAGAACTCATTTCAGCGACATGAAAAATCAGGTCAGCATATGCCAAAGATAATTTCCAGTGAAAAGATTGGTTTGAGGCCTATTATGGGGATAAGAAGCACTGAGAATTATCGTAGAAGTTCACCCATGAAAACTCCAGCAAGAACGCTGGCGAAGTGCTTGGGTGAGGTAGTGAGGTGCAACAGTAATAGGATGAAGGGGAGAGTGAAAGTGCGATTTGAGTGTTAGAAGTTATTAAAGCATAGTGAGAGATTTTTGTTATCAAAAAGTACTCAATTGTAATTTTTGCACACTACCAAAGTTTCCTACACAATCCTACTTTCGTAGCTCAAGCCTGCATTATTATGACAAATTTACAAGTCAGGTCAGTTCAAATCATGGCGATAAACCTTGGACAAATAAAGTTTCTTTAATACAACTTCTATAGACAGTTTTCCATTCATAGACTTTCTTCAAGAGGTTATATGCTAAAATATAATAACATGAACCATAACTGTTTCTAATTGCAGAATTTGACAGTCATAAAAATAGAGTTTGATCAGTTCACTAACTAACAAGGCCCAAAAAAAATATTTGCCTTCTATGTTGTGAGTACTCTTTTCCATTCAATAAAAATTGATTGCGGTCTATATAATCAAGTTATAATGTGATTTCTGATTATCATACAATAATGAAGCCCTATTTTTTAGGAAGCTATTGATCAATTCTCTTGTAAAATATAATCACTAAAATGAAAAAAAATGAAGTTATTCCACAAGACAACAAAACACGTCAGAATTGTTGGAAAAACAAGATTTAATGAAAGTTGACTTATCAAGAAGTGGTACCAAGTACCACCTCTGGAAGTACCAGTCCCCAAACCTCCAATATTTTAGAGATTGGTGAAAGAATTTAGCCATCTGGATAAGGTTTCGTTTATTCTATCAAGCAAGAAATCTCAATCACATCCTCGGTCCCCAAACCTCCAATTTTGTCAGGAGTAGTGCAAGAAAATGGAAAAAGCAGCCACCTCCTGTTTGAGATTCCGCTGGGTCAAGTACATAGATAAGTCAGATTTTTGTCTTAATTACATTTTACAAGCACAGCTTTTATTTAAAATATGGTCACCCAAATGCGAATTTTAGACAAATATTTACAAAATGGCTATTCAGTTGAGTTCATTTTGTAAAAACCAATATTTGGGTGGTCAATTTGTAAATAAAAGTTTAGGGCCTTCAAATGTAATATTTAATCTAATTTAGGGCTTGTATCCAATTTCCCCAATTTCATTTGATATATCAAGCAGGAAGTCACAAACACTATTTAAACTAAGACGTAGGCAGCTATTTCTGCTTGAGTTACTTCAACTCTTAAGGCTAGCTTTAAGCATCATCTTTGCTATTTATTCCAGCAGCTGCCACCCGATTAAACCTTCTATTGGCTAGAATAAATTCTAAAAAAGGGTACCTTCATCCAAAATTTTTTATTATTCAACATCCGAAAATAATTCTATTGCATTTTCCCTAAAACCTTTATAGTGCTTAGCATCATACAACCATCCAATCCATTTTGTGTTTCCTTTTTCCAAAAAGCTGCTGCTCCCTAACTTTTATCTCACTTCGGCAAAATTTACTGAAACAGGTGACGTGCCTAAGAATTATTGCACAAAATATATGAACAATGACATTGTTATCTGAGAAGAATGGAATTTGGAGCAATGATAAATGAATAGAAACAGGCAATGAGTAAAAAGTCAAAAGATGGAACTGTCTGTTATAGTTCTTTTATTTGCACAAAGGCTTACCTTCTTATTGCTAGCAACAGCAACTTTTTGCTCATTGACAGAGTTGCAGCAAATTGCCTGCACAAGTTGTACAGATATCAACCAAAAAGCATTAATGCAAGTGCTCAATACTCAACTGAAATATTCTATGGACGCAGATTATGCATGCAGGATGAACATAAGCGTTCAAAAACAGAAAACAGCATTAAATATCATCTGCACGTCATCTCAAGCATTCAAACAGTTAATCTCGATAGAAATAAACAAGAATATACAACCTCTAGAAGTTCTCCAGTTCTCTTCACTATTTCCTTCGGTTTATGGAAAGCAGCATTCTCTAACTTTGGATTTGAATCTCTCCTTCTAGTTTCTAGAATAGCATCAGTGCTAACAAATTTTCTCACACTAAGTGATCCCATTGCATTAGTAACAGTATTGCTAACATTACGTTCAGATCTGCAATCCAAAACATCACTCTCGTGCTCAGTAAGATTAGCTTTCTGGAAATCTTTCCAGGAAGAAGGGAGATTCTTGCCACTGTATGTAAAGCTATAAATCCTTTCATTCAAAAATCGCCAACAAATATCCTTTGGTTTAACAGAAAGTTCCCACAAATTTTCTAGATACAATTGCCTTGCTTCATTGCTAGACTGTTGCAAGTTGCAAACTCCCTCACTTGCACAATGATGCAGGGAACTGGTTTTAAGCTGATCAGATTCCATCAACCAATCAAAAGTAGCAACAGGTGAAACCTTCGATGCTTTTACTCTTAAAAAGAAAGCAAGCTGCTTTACTAATGAAGAGGAAACATATTCTACTGATGCCATTATTAATCGAGCAACATCAGAAGGAAATCCATCCTGTGTGGTCATACTTCTTTTGTAACCCAACTTTTTTGTGTTAAGACATTTGCTCAATTGCTGGTTGATAAAAGTATTTTGGAGCATCCATAAGGAAGTTCCTATCAACTGCCACTTTTCATCTTCTGGGATGGAAAGTATTAAATACTCATTTGCATTATTTTGAGCATTTTTGCTTAGACATTCTTGCACATTTTCTGCTGGATGATTTGATGTCTGACAACTATTTCTCTTAGAGATATGATTTAGAAGATTCATTAATTCACCTGCAGTAATTTCAATAGAGTCATGATTCTGGGTAGAAGTGCAATAAATTTGGCAAACCATCTGAATTAGCCATTCTACATCTCTACTAAAGTAAGTGTGCGAAAAGTACATGATGTACTCCATGAAATCAAGAAGAAATCTTAAATTAAGTCCTTCTGTGACTAATAAATGATCATAGAACTTCAGGAGGGGTCTGATAGTTCTCAAAGAACATCTCAAGCTCTGCAAAAAAGGATGCCTCCTAAATAAACTAAAATCATTATAACTTTCAGCAATGAGGCTTCTTCCAGAAGTCAGCTTCAATGTAGAGTCAGTTAAATGGCAACGTACGACATATCGAGAATATATACAAAAGTATTCCTTGCTTGCCTTCAAAAGCAGGCCAAGTACAGTAAGATGCACGTAGGGATGGTCAATATGATGCTGATTGCCAACTTCATGCCCCCTAAAAACAATTCCCTGCAGCAATTGGTACCCAAGAAACAACAATCCACTGTTGCAAGCAAAGATCATTACCTGCAGCAATAAACCAAAAGCCCTCAAATTGAAACAAGTGTTAGCGTATACACACCCAATGAAAGGAAATAAATGAAAATTTCACATTGGAGGACATTCAGGTACCATATTAACTAAATCAGTCAGCTTAAGTGAGTATTTCCGCTGGAATATTAACATAGCCTCTTTCAACTTCTGTCTGAATTCCTCCACCTGACTTTCATCTTGGTCATCATGAGAAACATCTAGCTTTACTAAATCTGAAAAGAATATTAGATTTCTGCCTTTCCAACCTGGTAGCTCCTGCAGAAGGTCTGAAATGTATTTCATTGCAAGACTTAACCTAAAATTGGACTCCAAATGGTAAGCAACATCTTCCAGCAGCCAATCACTACTAGTAGCCACGAATGGGTTCAAAAGTTGATGAAAATTTGCTTGTGTTTCACGATGTAAGGAACTTCCATGATCACTTCCCTCAACTGGTGCATAAGCAGCAGCAAAGCATTCAAATGCCTCAAGCTGCATCCAGAAGTACATTCATCATAATCTAAACAATAGGTCATCCGATCTAACTTCATCAAAAAAAGACATTCTATTGTTCTAGTCATGATATTTTGCAGAACACAAGGAAAATAAAAAGCCAAGCATAAGAACATCTTCTCATTAACTTCTCAGAAGACTTCAATAATTCATGATGGATATCAAGGATAAAAAGACACGAACAAAAACACTATACATCAGGTAAAAGCTAGTAAATCACAGTAAGAAAAATAAACAGATGATTCACATTTCATAATAATGAATAAGAAAAGTAATGAAAGATCTCATCAAAGAAAATGATACTTGACATAGACCTACCGGCACCTATCAGACCAGTTTTAGGTTTAGTGAATAACATCAAGAGTATGCTTGTGCAAAAATAAAAGATTACTAAAAATAAGATTAAGCAAATATTCATTTCAAAGAAGCATCTCGCATACAACAACATGAATCCTTTAAGAAATTGCACTAAAGTTAGGGCATTCCTTGAAAGTGATGCATTGTATTACCTGAATACAATGAAAAGTGTGCAAAGAGCCACTGCATTGGCACCTAAATGTAGTGACCACCATGGACGGACATAGGTAAAAAAGTTAGTCCATAACACTAAAATACAAGGCACTAGAATAAGGCTAGGTACTTGGAATATAGGTGCTCTAATGAGTAAATTAATGGAGTTGGTGGATATTATGATATATAGGAGAATTAATATTCTATGTATACAATAAACAAATGGGTGGGAGAAAAAGCCAAAGAAATTGATACCTTAGGCTTTAAGCTTTGGTTCTTTAATAAGAATAGAACTAAAAATGAGACAAGTATAATTCTGAACAAAGTTTGAAAGATCATGTAGTGGAAGTAAACGGGAATGAAGATAGAATTATAGTTTTAAAAAATATGATCAATAAGATAACTATTAACATTATAAATATTTACACCCCCACAACTAGGTTTAGATACAAGTATAAAAGAAATTTTTTGAAATAATTTAGAAGAATTGATACAAGGAATACCTCAGAAGAAAAGAATATGTATTGGAAAAGATTTAAATAGATATGTTGAACTTGTTGCTAAAGAATTTAATAATATCCACAGTATGTATGACTTTGGGGAGACCAATGAGAAAGATAAAACTATTTTAGAGTTCTCCCAAGCTTATAATTTTATAATTGCTAATATGTTATTTAAGAAAAGAGATAAGCATATTATCACTTACAAAAAATGAGTCTTTAAGATCACAGATTCTTATTTTTTCAAAGAAAATGAGATCGCATAGAGTACAAAGATTATAACGTCAATTCATGCAAATGTTTGACTACCCAATACTACTTAATAGTCTCAGATCTTAGGATGAAGAGCCGGAGATAAAATAGTAAATTGAAACAATGTTCTTGAACTCGATAGTGGAATCTAAAAAATGATAATAAAAATATCTTTAAGATAAGGATTATAGAACTTGTGCAGTAAGATATTAAGGGAAACAATTATTAACTGCATCCACAAGGAGGCAAAAGACGTGCTAGGAGAATCTAAAAGAAAAACTCCTAATAATAAAGATACTTGGTGATAGAACAAGGTGTACAAGAAAAATTAAGGAGAAGAAAATCTATCGTAATGATTGATATAAATACAAAAATAAACAAAGTTGAGAGAAATACAAAATAGCCGGACAAGAATTCAAGAAAATAGTTTGTATTACAAAACATATGATATTTGAGGATTTATATAAAAAATTAGGTACTTAAAAAGGAGAAAAATAGATTTGCTAAGATAAGAGAAGAAACTAAAAGATTTGACTAAAATAAAATGCATTAAGAATGATAATCACAAAATACTTTTCAAGAAAGAAGTTAACTAATATGGATGGATTATTTCAAAAAAATTTTAATGATAATTGTGATAATATATTTGATCTTACAGAATTTAGCATTCAAAAAGAGAATATAAATTGCTATTACATTCATTGTATTAGTAAGATTGAAGTTTGAAAGGCTTAAAAAAAAATGAAATGTAAGAAACCAACAGACCGAATGAAATTCTAATAAATATTTGAAAATGTATGGGAGATGAATGAGTATCTTGGCCCATTAAATTATTTAATATGATTTTGAAAACTAAACAAATACCAAATGAATAAAGAAAGAGTAAATTAGTACCTGTTTATAAGAATAAAATGGTGACACAGAACTGTACCAATTATAGAGATATTAAATTAATGAGTCAAACTTTAAAATTTTGGAAAAGGGTGATTGAGCAAAGATTACATTGTAATACTAAAGTGTCACAAAACCAATTTGATTTTCTTTTCTCTCCTTGATAAAGTTTCAAGAAAAGTGCTTTAGAAAATTTTTAAAAAGAAAAAGGTTTGCATTACCTATATTCAAGTAATCAAAAACATGTATAAATGGGTTGTTGCTTGTATTCGAATACAAGGGAGTTTAACCAAAGATTTTTCAATTACAGTTAGACTACGCCAAGACTTAGCTTTAAGCCCATATCTTTTTGCATTAGTTATGGAAGCTCTAACTAGAAATATCAAAGAAACAGTACCTTGGTGCATGCTTTTTACAGATGATATTTTTCTTATTGATAAGATTAGAGAAGGGATTAAGGCAAAACTCGAGTTATGAATGAATATCTTAGAATTTAAAAATTTTCATCTTAGCAGGTCAAAAATCAAACATATGAAGTGCAAATTTAGTCAAGATAAAAGTACTTATATTGAAGAGATGGTAATGAATGATCAAGTTATTAGGAAAAGTGAGCGATTTAAATATCTTGGATCAATAATACAAAATAATTGTAAAATAAATGGTGATGTTATTGATAAAATACAAGCAGAATAGCTAAAGTGAAAAAATGCTTCTAGTGTATTGTGTGATAAAAAAAATTCACTCAAACTTAAAGGTAAATTCTATAAACTAATTGAAAGACCAACAATGTTATATGGTACTGAATATTTTCCCACAAAGCAAAAACGCAAATAAAATAAGTGTTGCAGAGATGATGATGATAAGGTGGATGAGTGGGTATACACAAAATGATAAAAATAAGAAATAAGTATGTTCGTGAAAAAGTTGGGGTAGCCTTAGTTGAGGATAAGCTCAGGGAAAGTCGACTTAGATGGTTTGAACATAAATCATAGGCCAATGGATATTGGATTTTACCAAAGTTAAAGGAGGAAGAGGAAAACTAAATAAGACATAGCAAGAAACTATCAGAAAGAATTTCACTTGTTAGGATATAAATGAGAACTTGTTATTTGGTAGAGTGCAATAGAAATAAAGAAATCATGTAGCCGACCCCACCTAGTGGGATAAATGTTTGGTTTTTGTTGTTGTTGTTGTTGGTATCATACATATTGTTATCTGCCACCCAATAATTAAGGATAGCATATAAGAAGTTTGCTGTATGTATTATATCAATATCTCCCAGCTTTTGAGAATAGGAACTTACAGCTGACTTTTGGACTATCTCATGTAAGTGCGTAGGTGATATGAAGTCTGAAGTCATTGAAAGTTTGATTTTACCACATATGCATGCATGATCCTTTAAAGTTACAAAACTATTCATTAATTAGGAAAGCATTTTGCAAACCTCTTTCATCACCCTGTCAACTGACCAGATAATATGGACTGGGACCCAGATTCTTTCAAACTGCCACGTTCAGAGGGCACTGATTTTTGACACACTTTTGCACATTATTTAGCCAACATATTATTCAAAGGACATGAAATTTTATTGGTGAAACCAAATAGTTGTTCGCAATACATTACTTTAAAACAATTATAGTGTAGAAAAGTAAAACATTATGGTGACCTGATTGGTTTAGGATATAACTTCAACAGGCTGGTTAGCTTTCAAAAAGACTATGATCTAACAATCTCTCATTCTAGAAATTATTCCTTGGCCCTGTTTGGCGTGAGGACCAAAACAGGACCAAAATGGTACTAATTTAAAAAAAAAATAATAATAATAAATAAATTTTTTAAATCATTCTACACAAATTCAAATATAAAAAATATTATTTTACTTTATATACTCAACAATTTAAAATAAAAATATCAACTTTATTTCACATTCTAGACCAAAATATTCAAATCGAGTATTTTGATCTAAGATGTGAAATAAAATTTATATTTTTATTAAAAATTATTGAGTATGTGAAGTAAAATATTATTTTTTATATTAAAATTTGTGTAGAATAATTAAAATAATGTATTTATTATTATTATTATTATTTAAACTAGTACTATTTTGGTCCTGTTTTGGTCCTCGCGTCAAACAGGGCCTATTAATCAGGAAAAGGTATCAAATTGAGCCCTTTCATTGGCTAGGTCAAAAACATATTGGATCTCAGAACAGGGTTAAAATCATAACTATATATCATCTTTTAGTAACTAATGAAGAAACTATAAATTATTTTGAAAATAAGTTATCGAATTTTAATCAATAAGAATTCCAGAAAAGTAATTGCATCATTAAATACTCATTATAGAACATGACCAACAGAATTATTTATTGAAAGCACTTTTTTTGATAAAGCTTTGACATCATTGCATGTACATTTATTTTCAAAGCCTAACATTGGATATAAGACGATGCATCAAAAACTAGCTTCCAAGGAAATGATAGATACTTCTTCATGTGGGCACATTAAGATGGAAAGGGAAGTCACTCTATGATCAGTATCAGACCAAAATGTACTTACAGGGAACCCAAATCTGTTCAAAGAATAAATATTCATCACTGTAGCAAACTTCAGCAGCACTGAGGCCTGGTAATCCCCAATTGCATTTTTGAAACTGTGTTTAGAAGCTAATATCACACAGTACCGACCAACATGCGGGTCTGCATGGCAAATGCGGCTGCATGCTCTAGCATTATCATCAATCCCTGAACACCATGAAGGACCAAACAATCTTTCTATAGACTGAGTATAGTTCCCTAGAGTCCACTGCAATCACAAATGTATAGTTACTGTAAGGATAAGCATAAATTGAAAATAAGAAGGGTATGAATACTCACTTCAAGAATGCTAGATAACCACCGGTCTCCTTTTTCAATGGCACTTGGAAGAAGGGTGTTTGATATTAATTGCTTCTCTAATGGCCCTCCAAATCCCTCAAGCAATCGACAAATTACAAGAGCAAGTTGCTCATCACCAAGATTCTTGGCACATAACGTGACAGCAGATGAAGGATCTCCACCCAAAAGAAAGAAGGCAACTGCAAGCTCTAGTTGATGTCTTCCCATTAGAACATAGGCATTCTTCAAGGCAGCTGCTTTGTTTTTCTCTTCCTACAAGAGTACAATAAAGATTAGCAGGTGCTGTTAAAATAGGAGTAACAGAGCTCCACATAATATAATAACGTATATAATGCCAACATTGTACAACAGGGAGGAGACTGCACTCTCACACTTGCTCCATCCCCACGCATTTCTTAATCATAGGTGATTTTACGGTTCAATTGTATACTATTCCTTCCAATGCCTCAAGAATAAAGATGAAATAAGAAAAATATTGAGCAATAAAGCATCTCTATATGGTTGAAAAAGTGCAACCTAAACATAAAATGTCATTCTGCAAGCATGTTACCTGAAAGTTTCGTGAAAGGAATCCAAACAAAATTTTATCTTTATCATCCTTGCTAATCTTAAACAGACCCGCCAAAACTTGGAGCCTATTTAGAGCTAAATATAACAGAGCAGAATCTTTGGGATCCTTCCTCTTCAGATACTGCAGTCTGGCCAGTTTCTCTATCTGTATCAATAAACAGTGTAATAATAGCAACAATTCCAAGAGTGCATCTTTCGATTGATCAAAAGTAGTAAAGAAGTTAGTTCATCTACAAAAGAAAATTGACTAGGAAGATATGAATGATCTAACAAAAAAGGCACTTGCTATTAACAAGGATAATTGAATAAGAACAAATATGGCAAATGTAATATTTGGATCTTAGTGAAAAAGGAATTCAGGCGGCATTAAATTAACAATTCCTCTTGGCAAATTGAAGTGAGAAATTAGTAGATCCAATTGCTCCCAAACTTGGAAGTCATAAAAATTTATCAAGCTCTAGCAACACAAGTTATGGACGAGATTCCTGAACAATAGTAAAGTGAAGAATGACAACAAATAAATTACAGAAAAGATAAGGGAAGCATTTGAGGTAATGTAATATATAAGAACACAGCAATAAATGTACTCAATTTAAATACATTAAGGTCAGATAACGGAGGAAAGAACCAGCAGAAGGTTCACTAAACAAACAAGCTCTGTGAAATTCTATAACCTTGGCAGTACAGGACAAGTGTATCCTTACCCTAGGCCGCAGTTGTAATACATTGGTGAACCAAAACCCCATGCCAAAACTCCGCATTTCTAGCCAAGAAGGATCAGTGGACAAGATAGAATTTGAAAGACTATCCTGACAATCAGAATGGAATGCCCATGCAACTATCCGTGAGTCAACTGCAAGTTCTTCAACAGCAGCTACCCTCCCCATCTTTCGAAGAAAATGCAGATGCTGAAACCTCATAGTAACCCAAAACCTATCCATTATAAAAAAAGGGATTGTCATAATAGAATAAAAACTAGTAATAGCTGCAACTTTAGGTTCACTTTGTTTGTAATAGTAAGAGAATGAAAGTTAGCAACGCATTGCAAATAAGTATGAATATCACAGCGTCACAACTTTAACTAACAATTGGAAATGTCAAATTGGGTGGAGCTTCTTCTAGCTCAATGGGGAGGGAGCTTGCCTGGAACCAAGTATGAATCCACACTACTACAATTCCCAATTGAGATGAGGGAACTGTAGTGTCAGGAGAAAAGAATTAAAAAAAAAATGTCAAATTGGGCATACTTATTAGTCATACACTAGGCATGTAATTTCAGGCAATAAAAGGTAACACTCACAACATTGAGTCATAAACAGCAAGCAGAAATATCAAACAAAAATATCAGGAACCAGGCTAAGTTTTGATCACATAAACATCAACAAGTAGTTGCTTTGTTCCAAAGAATGTAAAAATACTCTCAAAAAGTTTAACTACCCCATACAAAACCTCTATTTGACAAAATCCTTAACCTTCTAGGAGATAAGGCTATCCTTCCAAAGAATCCTCCTCAGCTTAGCAAAGTCATCGCAGAGGTCAATTCTGTTGCCTTCTTACCACTGCTTGATGGGCCTTTTGGCTTCATGGAAAACCTCTTGTCTTCTCCATCTCTTTGTTGGAGCTCTCGAAATCACTAGCATCTCCTTCAACAGTTCAAATTGACAATTGAACCCAGTGGCCACAATGATGGCATGGAGGCCTCCCCAGTTCCAACCTGAGCCCTCTCCACCTCTAACTACATTGACAACGCTATTTCCATCACCAATAGCTGATTTTCCTCAACCATCATTTTCTTTTTAGCGGTATCCCACATAAGTCACCACTTTCTCCCCACTCTTTTGGCGATACGCCGCCATCCCAGAAGACCATGAGTATCTTGCTTGTCTTTGCCATGGAAACAACAAACAAGTGCTATACATCTAAGAAGCTTTGATAAATTGCAAAGGACTGAAAAGGACAGAATGCTAAAGTCAGATTTCAGATCTCCCTACGTTTTTACAAATTTCCAAGCCACACAAATTTTCATGACATGGGAATTTGGAGAGCTGATATTAATACAAAAACGAATGAGACATCTGAGCCATAAACTTGTCCAAAGGATAAGCATCATCAAGGAAGACCATGAAAGTCAAAGTCAACAGGTCAAAACCAATCAACCCTCCTTGCAAACTGTCATGGAAGCTACTCAACAACTCAGAAGGATACCCCACTCCAAATAGCACCTTCTTGAGCCTTAAACCAGTCACGTAGCTTAATCCACGAGATATCCCTAAGCACCTGTCTCGTGCCCCAACTATAAGGCAGGCCACAGGACTAATGCAGTAACTCATTCACAAGAATGCTCACAGATACCACCATTAATCCAACGTGGCAACGTCCGACACCATTAGGTTGGATAAGAACCGCGTGCAATCTTTATCTCCTCAAAAAAATGAGAACCACACAGCTCGCTTTCTCTCAAGCAATAATCATATATAAAGGGCATGACTTGCTAGAAATGGAGGATAAGAACTTTCACTTTCAAAATCCTACTTGACTCCTAAAACTCTTCCTCTTTGTTTTGTCCTCTATTTCTAATATGAAGTAGTGTAGAGAGAATAGATTAATGGTGTACTGAAAGCCTTGTAACTAAAGAAGCACAGTAGAACCTCTTCAAGTCGCTTAGAGGCGCTATGGTTTTCCCTTGGTTGGGAGGTTTCCACAAAAGAACTTGTTTATTTTTTTTTCTATTTCACCTTTTATCCATTTTCTAATGCACAATGGTTGTGCCTCTCGAAGTCTTGGTCAAATAGGTCAACCTCTCCTAGTCAGCCACTCCGTCTGATGTTAGATCTTATCTATTTGTTTTGAGGGGATAGATTTCTACATTGAAACATGCCGACCTCTCTAAATGACCTTTTGGTACTTTCTCCACTTTTTCAGTTTGCATAAGGTTAGCCATATTCAAGATTTTGCCATTTTTGGCAAACTTTGGGCTAAATTTAACCAAAATCAAACTTAACCATGCAGCCAAAGGTTGTTGCAGTGTCAAAACTGAACAGTAAGCCATCACACAGTTAATTACAAAGCACAGTTAGAACTTAAGCTGAATTAAAACTTAGTTCTGTTTTTTTTTTTTGAAACGTTGAAGATTAGTTATTTGGTGACCTTTATATGTTCTAGCATTCTGATGCATTGCTAGAACTCATTTATCCTTTACCATTCAGGAAACAATAAGGTACACAACATTCATATAGAGCAATTTCACCCTTACATAGGAAACACACCTCATTTTCATAATTCTGATCAATGATGACAACATCATGACATGATGTAACCATCGATATTATATTGGTTATAAACTATCACCTACTTATGACAAGCATAATTACAAGTTCCTTAATTATCTAGCATCAAGGTCCCAAATCAAAAATTTTCATGCTGAAGATGGCGGCAGGTTTTCAACTAAGGAATGAAAATCTCTTTCTGTGCTTAATATGCATAGCTGAATTGGAAATGATTCTCGTTCTGTTAAGACCCAGCATTCACGTGCAAGTATATTATATTGCAGAAGCGCCAAAATGCTACAAAAACAAAATGCAAACAATAAAATGTTAAATTATAGCACAATAGATGGAAAATGAGGTGTTTGTTGTTGTAGTACCTTCGTCCTGGTTCATCTAAGGTTTCATATAGAGAATTGTGGCTTGTATCACTAATTTCAACTAAAATATCAAGAATTGTCATGATTTCAATGCTATCAATGTTTGCTAAAGCCAATAAACCATAAGACTTTTCAAGTGTGTCAATAAACTCCTTGATTTCAGATGTTCGAGTGGTCCAAGGAAATTCCTGACATGCTTCAGATTTGAAGTTTTCCTCCCCGTTCTGAAAAGCACTCTTTTGGAAGGTATATGATCCAAACGAAGTTTCTTGTCCCCACTGTAATATATTTTTGACTGGATACGCTGGAGGAGTTCCCTCAAGGTATTGAGATAAACATATATAGGGAATATTATGATGCATTCCAGAATTGAAGCATTTGGATGTAGTTGTAGAAGCTTCAGAAGATTTGAGTGAATCAGCAAGATGTTTTACAACAACAAATGCACGTTTCCAGTTACCTGCAAATAGAATTTTTGTTACTAAATACACATTAAGTCAAGTGACTCTCGTTCTAATTAATTGCCATACCATGGAAACAAGCATCAAATTGAAGATAAGCAGGCCACAATTAAGATAGTCTGAAAAGAGCTATACTTACTGAGAAAACAACATTTGAAAAAAATACGCCATATTACTAATAAATGGTTGAAATTAACAGCTAAGAGAAGGAACATGGCTTGAATTAGGATATAACCATAGGTTTATGAAAACACATGCATATTGGATATGTGATCTTATTTATGTATTACAAAACCAAAAATGTACTGTGCACGGCATTCAATTAAACAAAAAAAACTAACAAAGTTGTTTAAATTGCATTAAAATTTTACATAAAATTTGGTTCCTTCTGATAATTAATTTAAAAAAAACCAAAAAATAGACATAATTAAACTAGATTCCATGAGTAAGACAAAAAAAACCATCTAGGGTTTGTTTGTTTGCAAAAGTTAATTTGGTTGAAAAAATTTTTTGTTGAAAATTGTAAATAAAGTGAAATAATATTAGTTATTATATGTGAGAGATGAAATATAAGTTAGTTATTTTATATATATATATATATTTAGGAAGTGAAATAAAGTTAATTTTTTATTTTGAATTATGTGTATAATGTAAAAATATAGTTATTTTTTAATATTAAATTTTATATATGATGTGACATGCATGATTGCCTGCCTAAACAAACATGCCCCTAATTGTAAGAGTCAACAGTGAAATTGATTAGAATTCAGAGAGTATCTAATATGGGTGCATGAGGCACAAATTTAAGAGATAAAATGTTGTTGGCCTGTTTATAATCATATTCATTAAATACGAAATGTTATAGGCCTATTTATTATCATACCCATTAAATATGAGTATATAGTTGGGAAGAACATAAAAGATTATTTCATAACAATAGACATGATTTCCTAACCAACAATGGGCAAAGATAATTGAGAATTACCAAAGTTCGAATTTGAGATTAACTCTGATATTATATTAAATCTCAATTACCAACTAATCTAACCTTTAAGCTTACAGGTTATAGCTAAGAATTATTTTATTTATTTATAAATAGTCAAATCCGACCTAATACATTTCTGGACAACTCAATTTCGTCCTGACACATGTCAGATCCAGAACAACCAACTAACCTAACCTGCTTATATCTCAAAAATCTTCTAAAAATAAACAATTCATCTTTCAACTCCTTCATGATAGGTATTTCCTTTGACCAGTTGGGAAAATCTAAAAATTCACAACCCAAGCCAAATATGTGTAAGAAATGAGTACACTACTTAACTCGAAATTAACTAACATAGTGATTGGGTTTGTCCTAATTTTTAGTTTGTTAAATTTAGATTGAATTGTCGTGTCAAGTTGAACGCTGACATTTGTACCTTACATTCTGAATGTGAGGTATGTTTACCTAAAGTTACACATTACAATATCGACTAAAACCAACTGAAATGATTCTCCCTCTTACTTCTCCCAACTAACTCATAGTCCACTTGAGAGTATTGTGAAAAAGGAAAATTCTAAAGCTGACAGTCATGTGTCTGACGTTACTAGAAAGAAGGATTTGACAAATTCAAATCCTAATAAACTCTAAAAATAATAAAATAAAATAGACTAAAATAATCTACATAATTCATCTAACATCATAGCGTAGGATCTCACATGAGCTGACCATCAAAATGTCCCATCATAACATTTCCTTGTATTAGCAATGTTGTCCATAAAATGAATTATGTGAAAAGAAATTAGATTCAAGTGAAACAATGTGAAAAGCATTATACATAATGTTCACGCATAAACACACACAAAAACAAATATATACATATATATGTATGTATACGAATATATATACATAAATATGTATGTATACATATATATATACATAAATATGTATGTATACATATATATATATATATATATATACGTATACATATATATATACATATACATATATATATGTGTAAGTGTGTGTATATGTATATGTACATATATATATGTATGTATGTATGTATGTATGTATGTATGTATATGTATATCTGTTGGTACCACAAGCCACTTATTAAGACTTGATTGCATATACCCCATTTGCTTTATGCTCTAATTGCAAAGAAGGCCTCACTATATACTTTATTAAGATGTACCTGAATACAGATTTTGCAACAATGCCTTTGGATGATACAATTCAAATGATCCAAATAGTCTGTTCATAATGTCTGCCAAGTTATAGCACCTATTTCTAGCATGAGAATCTTCCTTTTGAACGAGATTTCTATAATAAAAAACACTTGAATTTCCATGTTCCTTGCGATCATATTGAACTAATACTTTGGCACCATCCACATTAATTCTAGTGAAGAGACCAGAACACAAGTTATTATCAGTTGTAGCATCGCATAAATGAGAAATGTCTTCATGGTCTTTACATGCTGCTTTAGATAGCCATTCACTATACACAGAAAATTGCTTTTCGTGAATAAGCACAGTTGTCAACTTAGGCCCCCACAGAAATTCAGAACAGGGAGCGCAAATATGTGATAGTGCAATACAACACCAAGCATCCACAGGTTTTGGTTTATCCAGTTCTATTAAAAGATTATCAGATCTTTTCTCAGAATAGATGCGAAATTCATTTGGCATACAGACACCGAGCAAAAGCATCCCATTTCCCACGGTGAACCATTTTAAAGAAACAACGGGCTCATTAAAAGATACTATGCCTTCGAGTACAAAGTTTCCACCACCTATCAGGTAAACTGGCATCCAGATGTGAAGAACCGTGGTGTTGCCATTTTCACCTGTGCAGACCGTAGCAATTTTACCACAACAGTTGGACAGTGAAACTGCATTAACTGGACCATCATGAGCAATGAATTGACCTACAAGAACCCAAGGTATGAACTCTAACTCGGAATATGTGGATTCTGCAGAAGGTGCTTGCCATAGCTGCAGTGTACCATCAGAACATCCAGTAGCCATTAGGCATCTAAAAGAGGTGGCTCGTGAATCATCAATAGAAGCTTCAACTTGAGCAACAAAATTCAACGAATGATCCAGAGTAATAATGGAGAAACAGATAATCTTACTTGTTTTTTCAGAGTCTGTAAAGCTCCATAAGGATGCATAAGTGGAAGCAGAATATCTTCTACCACTAGAAATTATTCCACTGTGACCATTTTCAACTAAAACTGCGATTTTGGAAGCAGAATTATTCAGAACATTTTCACCAGAGAAATCATCAGATTGCACAGCAACTTTCCAGCACATCGACTGAAACTTCTTCATCCATACTCCATAAAGAAAGAATTCATTAGGCAAAGAAGGTAAAGGCGCTGCAAATAAGTGACAGAGTGAACTATCTTGACTATTATGACCAACAACGGACACACTAAACAGTTTATGACATAAAATCGTTTCTCCTTCTGAAATTTCAATCATGAAACAGTCGATCCCATCAGCACACCCCAGAAGAAGCAGAGGCCTGTCATCAAAAACTAAAGGCGCCCAACCCAATGTCGAATATTTTAAATTAGACAAATCTTGTGACCTGATTTTCCCCAAGATTCTCCAAGGAGGATGAAAAAACATTTGCATGCCCGAGGTGAAGTTCGTATTTGATGATAGGGACCAAAAGATAAGAACACCTTTCGAATCCAACGTAACCGCAAGCTCAATCTCATAAGAATAAGGATGGATAGCTAATTTTAAGATGTTTGCTGCATGTCCATCTATGTTAATCACACCAGCTGCAAATTGAGAAAGGCATCTCTCCTTACTGACCTGAGCTAAGTACTTGTCATCGGCATCATCCATTGATGGGCTGTAAAAGTACCACCAGTCCAGTAAATTATCAGGTAGGAATTGAAGCAAAGAGCAAACAAATGGTGGACCAAACAGTTCATTCCTCAGAACAACAACTTTTACAAGGATTGGTCTTCCTTCAGGATGTGGAGACTTGGAGTCACATGTTTGAAGAACAGGAGGATACAGTTGCTTCCACAAGGTCACCCGTGGAAAGCGTAAAGGAGCTGTGTCATCTAAACAGTGAATTGCCCAGAACGTAACTAATTTCATAGGTCCAACACTGACTAACCATTCACAATGTGCTAGATCATGCTTGGTACTACTTGAAAATAAAGAATAACACTCTCCCAGAGGTTTAGAAATTTCACAGCCAAAATCTTCCGCCCAATCTATAAATATATTAATGCCCAGCTTTCCCTTCAAGCATTGTTCTATCTCGATAACCGAAACAACATGAAAAGATCGTGTCATCTTATGATCATTACTCTCTTTACTGACTTTCCTGGACCTGACATTGTCAATCTCACCCCACAACCTTACAGTTCCATCTAAGCAGCAAGTAAGCAGGACATTCCTTGTTTTCAAAGGCCTCCAACTAATCATAGAAACAGGTTGAGGATGACAAAGTTGGGTCTTCATTATTCCAGACTTCCCATCATGGTAACACACTGAAACTTCCCTATAATCCTCTTTTGACAATGTAGGTGAACTTTTTCCATCTTCTCCAACTTTCATTAAAAAGCAAGCAGCCGTAGCAATAGGCCCTTCAATAGACCAAGTTGCAGAAAGAAGAACCTGAGGAACATTTGCCACCCACTTCCATGCTATTTCCCATGAAGCAGCTTTCCTTCTATAGCACGAAACATCTTGGCCAGCTGCAATCAGCCCATCACCAGAACCAGTCCATTCAATTGCCTCTACCATTGAAGACTGAACGATGCCTGCTGTCTGCTTCCAACAGAGTGATCCTATAAACAATAGATTTGAATGAGAAGCATTCTAGAGGAACAGTTTAAAACTGAATAAATTTCCTTGACAGCATGGTAACTGACATAGATAGCATCATGGACAAGTTTCGGCATAAATAGCATCATGGACAAGTTTCGGCATAAATAGCATCATGGAGGAAAATTTGCTTTCATAACAATTAATACTATTGTCCATAGAAGAAAAGCATCTTACATCAAAAATGGACAGGATAATAAGATATGTTTCATAATTAATTGAAATTGTTGTGGGGAGGGAAAACATTGTCTTTTTCTTTCATACTAAGTTTGTTAGCATGCGCCACTAGGAAGGGCCTTAAATTTGTTTAGTGTATCACAGTAAAGTAACATAGGATTACTAAGATCAAGTATTGTTGGCCGAAAAGCTGTTTTATCAAAACCCTCCAATTCAACTGGACAGGCATTTTCCTATCAGATGAAAAATCTCTCTATCCTGCATATTAATCATAAAGGCAAATTGCATCTGGACCCCTAAGGTCAGATGAGAGTTGCAACTTTTTAAAAATTTTGATTTAGATTCCCAAGATTGCAAACATTTTATAGTTTTGGTCCCAACTAAAATCTAATTGTTAATTTTTTATTAGTATACTGTAAGATTTTTCTTATTTTTCAACTTTGTAATTTTTAGAATATAATTTTTAATATTTTTATTTTTATTTTTATTTTTATTTTTATTTTTATTTTTATTTTTACATTTTTAGTGTAAAGAAAGAAAGAAATCGGAGAAATTAAATTTTAGATTTTTGTTAAATTTTTAAAGAATAGTAAAAATAGAAAAGTGTAATGATCCTTTAAAGTATGTAAATGATTTAAACTAGTAAAAATGATCAAATTTTATGTTTTTAATTAAAAAAAGTAAAAAATGGTGAGATTCTGAAAGAGAAATCAAAACTGTAACACTTTCACAACCTCAGGGACCCAAATGGATGGAGATTTTTAAAAAAATGGAACTAATTTGCAATACTTTTTCGACATCAAGGGCCTGAATGCAATTTATCCTAACCATAATGTCATGAACCAGGGAACTGTATTGTCTATACTCCCATTATTTTATATTGGGGCTGGGAAATATACCTGCAATACTTGAAATTCTAATATGATTAGACTATTGTCTCATCTAATCTCAAGGTATCATCACTTCTCTCTTCAAGATCATCAAACTTATAATGCAGACACTCAGTCTTACTTCTGCATAATTTGCTTATAAGGCGCTACTCCAAGCTTTAAATCGTGTTCATATAAAAAGAAATCCATATCAACCTACCACAATCCTCCTTTGTCCCAACCTTCAACAAGCCATGCATAAATAATAACAAATCTCGGCATAGGTGGGTTTCACAATAAGAAATGCAATTTTATTAAGAAATAAAACAAAGAATTAAACTCGTGATTTTGTAGTGCAACTTTTCCAATTTGACATTAATTAACTCATTTAAAGCAAACACACTTTTGTTTTGCAATAGGATATGCGATTATCAAATCAATCAAGCCTAATTCTAAAATATGTCAGTCATTTATGAATATGCAACATACATGCTTTCACCATATACATAAACCAAAAATATCCAAAAAAAGGTTTGATGCTAGAATTGATGTCATGTCTGATGCTAGGTGTATAGGTTCAAAAAAATAAAAGGATGCAACTCAAAAAGATCCAATTCATAGTCAATATGTTGCCAGTTTGCCACCCCTGCTCAAAAGAGAATGCACAATTATTTTGAAAGGAGGTACATAGCAATAATGCCCAAGTTGCTGAAAGATTTATAAAACAATCCATCCTTAGTCAAAGAAATTACTTCGCTACACCAAATCTATCTGTAGCTACATTTATCAATCATACAAAAAATTAACCAAGATAAGTATCACGACATGAAATCCCTTAACGTTCATGATATTCATATTATACAATAGGACAAGAGAGATCTCTCTAGTAAGACAATAATGAAAATTCTAAATAATTGTACAAATGAATTTGTAGATGAATAATTATATAGCCTATTCATATACTGAACACAGTTACACAATAAGACAATTTAGATGTTGTAGAAAAAACACCAAACCACTAAAATAGTAAATTGCTACATTTAAAAGTAAATATGGTAATGCACAACATCAATAAATAAAAGTCTTTATTCCACTAAGTAAAGTCAACTATATAAATCCTTTATTTCCATTGCACTCTATCGAATAACAAATTTTCATTTATCTCCAAGTATGTAAGATCCTTTCTGATAGTTTCTTCTTCTGTCTTATTTGGTCTCTCTCTTCCTTGTTTTATACGGGAAAGATCCTATAATAGAACCCTTTTTACTAGAACTTTCATAAAACAATAATGTATATATCCAAATTATCATGGCCGACTTTTTCTGAGCTTATTCTCAATTAAGGATATCCCAACTTTTTCGCAGATAAATGCATTTTTTATCTTGTCCTTTTGTGTATACTCACTCATCTACCTTAGTATTCTTATCTCAACGACACTTATTTTATTTGTATGTTTCTATTTTATGGGCTAACATTTAGCACCATATAACATTCTAGGTCTTATAATTGTTCTATAGAATTTATCTTTAAATCTGAGTATAATTTTTTATCACATTACTCCACTTTATCTATTCTACCTGGATTCTACTAATAACACCGTCATCTACTAAACTGTCCTTTTGTATAATTGATCCAAAGTATTTAAACTACTCATTCATCTTATTAACTTGATCATCAATTGCCATCTCACTAATACAAGTGCTTCTATCCTTACTAAATTTGTACTTTATATATTTAATTTTTGATTTACTAAAACGAAAACCTTTAAACTCTTAAGGTATTACTTTATAGCTCAAATTTCAACTTAGTCTCATCTCTAGCCTTATCAATAAGAAGAATGTTATTTACAAAAAATACACACTAAGGCACTGAGGTACCTTTTCTTGAATATGTCCAATAAGAACCTCTACAACTAATTCAAAGAGAGATGAACTTGAAGTTGAGCCTTAGTGCAATCTAACTATAATAGACAAATTCTTAATCAAATCATCTTGTGTTTGAACACAAATAACTACTTTATACATATCTTTGATGACTTGAATATAGGCAGTGCAAACTCTTTTCTGCTTTAAAATTCTCCAAAGCATTTCCTTGGGACTTTAACATAAGTTTTTCTAAATCAAATATAGATTTTTTTTTCTCTTTCTAAACTTCTCCATTAAACCTCTCAACAAATGAATAGCACTCATAATACATTTACCTGGCATAAAGTTTCGCTAAGGTATCACAACGTACTCTATGCTTGAATACCTTTTTTCAAAGTTTTAAAGTATAGTAATGCACATCAAATGACAAAAAAAAAAGGGATGAGATTTCAAACTTTTAGATTCAAATGGCTAACAAAAATCATCCTTTTCAAGCTATAAATACTAATTTATTCACATATAAAGATCGTTTTCACTTTCCATAAATAGGTAGCAATAACTTTATTGTGAAGAATATTGTTTATCATTATTGTTCAAACGAGGCTGAAGGAAAACGTAGGCATTTAATTATGCAAATTGGAGATAAGAGCACCTATAGTGGAATAGACCGCAGTTACCATGGGCGCGCTCCAGTCGCAAGCAAAACAATAGAATGTGTTTCAGTTGACCAGACCATACTCTATCAGCAAAAGAAAATATAAAAATAAAAACACGATTCCACTTTCAAGGTACAAAATTCCACAGAAATACTACTACAACATTCACTGATTTTAAGAATACCAGTTCATGAAACAAAAGAATCGAGGGAGGGACTGTTCCGACCGGTATTGTTCTCAGGACGAGGTTCATAGAGCCAAATTGAATTCCCCAGTGCCGCAGCGATCTCACCCCCCGAAGGACGCACCGGGCACCAGGAGACGGCGTTTACGGGGGTGGGACCGTCAACGGTGCGGCAGGACGGGGGCTGGATGACCTGGCGGAAGAACGGGCCCACTAGGTTTTCGTTCTGGGAGAAGGGAGAAGGGAAGTAGGAGATCACCAGGAGGGAGGAGGCGCCATAGGCGATCCAGGAGGAGCCACCGAAGTCGTAAAGAAAGTCGATCGCCGACTGGCGGCGGTTCGGGGCTGATGGGACGAGCTGGGATCGGAGGACCGATAGAGGGAGCAGCTTCGAGACGTCTTCGACTCCGGCAGCGCCACCCGTTGCGGAGTTCTTGCCGCTCTCTGCAGGGGAACCACCTTCGCCGGACATGACGATTTCAGCGACTCGTTCTTCTTCAAGCTACAAAGCCCTGCCCGGCATTCCGGCCTTCCCAACCTCCATGGTCTGGTCACTGGAGAGCAACGATCCGCAGCCCAAATCTCCGTGGTGTGCACTGAGGAGAGATTAATGCAGAGCGAACTTTGCCAATGTTGGGATAAACAATTATTCCTGGTTACTCATTTAACACTTAAATGAATAATTATAAATTATTTTCAAATTTTATGCATTTTTACTCTTATAAAAAATAAAATTATTTTAATATTCAAAATTATATTAAAAATAAAATAAAATTAATATTTAATATTAAAATTTTTATATTATATGAAATTAATATTTTTCAACCCTCACTCAAACAAACTTAATATTCTTTTTCAACGAATAACAATTAATTGTGTTTCTAGCGCATTCAATAGATTTTAAAATGCTAATAAAAGGAATTCAAAGCATCATATTTATGCAATTGTTGCATCTAGATCCACGCCGGCACTTTTGCTGCATATACGTGAAGGCCTACGTGGCACTGATGCTAGGGGAATTTGATGATAAACAAAATTCGGAAAGGCACCTCTCGACGAAAGGCTCTTGCCAAAAAACTCATACCGAAGCACCCACGATAAACTGTTCGTGCATTCAAAGTACGGGACCCCATTCCCCCTTTAAGAAGCATGGTCTCCTTGTTTGATTTGTACAATCTGTACAATCAGGTCCTGTTTGGCATGAGGACCAAAACAAAATCAAAACAAGACCAAAATAGTACTAATTTAAAAAATATTAATAATAATAATAATAATAAATAAATTTTTTAAATTATTTTACATAAATTCAAATATAAAAAATATTATTTTACTTTACATACTCAATAATTTAAAATAAAAATATCAATTTTATTTTGCATTCTAGACCAAAATATTCAAATCGAGTATTTTGATCTAAGATGTGAAATAAAGTTTATATTTTTATTAAAAATTATTGAGTATGTGAAAATATTTTTTATATTAAAATTTATGTAAAATAATTAAAAATAATTTATTTATTATTATTATTGTTATTTTTTAAATTAGTACTATTTTGGTCCTGATTTGGTCCTCGAACCAAACAGGATCTCAAGGTCATGGTGCGCTGACCTAACAGTCATCATTGGCCTGATGCTAGAGATGACGGTCATTCTCCTGAAGTGTTTGAACCAGTTTAGATTATAAAATCTCATTATAACAAGAAAAAAAAACTGGTCAATTTAACCCCTCTATAATATCTCGTGATCCCAATGTAGAAGTATTGTCTACTTTGGCTTTAGGAAAACTGTGTGACGTGTGAAGATGTTGTAAGGCATATAATGCAATTGAAAGAAATATGTAACTTCTACTTAGTAGGAAAGTACTGTTATGTAAAGGAATGACGTGATAATTGTTGTGCGACCAAATTACCATGCTAGCTTAACCATCTATATGGAAGAGATAAGGCTAAGGACAACTTTTAATAGTTCTCGATTATGAATTATTCGATTGATCTTGAATCATCGAATAATTTGTATGGAGGCCGAGCCAACTTAGAGTTAAGGGGTCAAGCTAAACTATTCAGTTGAATAGCTTACTTGAATAGTTCAGTTGAGTGAGTGAGCAAGCTATCTAAATTGGTCCATCTCTTATTCTCTCTGCAAGCTATCTAAATCGGTCCATCTCTTATTCTCTCTTTCTTCCTAATAAAGCAATTAATGCTGCCTTATCAGATCATGCCTCCACAGTATAGTGTATAAGCCTAAGTAGGTAGACCTAAGCAAATAAGAGGAGTCTCCCAATATAAGTTGGCTGGTCAGTAAGCATATACTTAAAGAACTTCTCATTAATGAGATTATCTGCTCTATTTACTCTACTAAGTCTTCTCCTTTTATAAATATTCATATTTAATATAGAAAGAAGTCTTTTAGATTTTTTTCTCTCTAGATCTTATAATTCCTCTTCTTCTATTCATAATCTAAAGTTATTAGACTAACTCTCAAATACTTCGACTTATAAGGATTCAGTTAATCTTAGCTACTTAACTTAACTCCTCACACTAATAAACATCTTGCATAATCTCAGTCTCTCACCTCTTTTTTACAGTCTTATAGAGAAACCTCTTCTTCTTTTGCTACTTCTTCCTAACTTCTTCTTCAAGACTTGTAACTTAAGCCCTGTTTGGCAATGGACTAAAAATTATGGCTAAAATTACTCATGTTTAAAATCTTAAATTTATTTTAAAAAAATTTAAAAAATTATTTTATATCTCATCTCACACAAATTCCAACATTAAATAATCACTTTATTTCACATTCAACATAATTCTTAATAAATCAATTAACTTTATTTCACATCATACACAATTTTTAATATAACTAACTTATTTTATTTCACATCATACATATTTTTTAAAAATGGCTAAAAATTTCAATCAAATCTTTTTTTTCTTCTTATTACCAAACTTTTGTTCCATTTTTCTTAATCTTATTTTATATCATGATTTGGATATCTTTTGAAAAAATAACACATTCAGTTTTCCCATCACATATGGGGCTCACATGCATCTTATCTCGATTATATGTTTTGACATAATGTGATACGTAATGCTCTAGTTGATATTTTTAATTGTTATAGTGTATGATGTCGTCATCATGTTTTTTAGTTTTTCTGATAGAACAACAGTGCATAGCCCACGTAACTGGCCTCTAAAGGTTTTTGAGCCCATGATTATCGACTTTATTCACTAATTGAGAGAATATTATATCATATCATCCTCTCAATTATTTGACTAAAGCTAATATTTAAAGCTCCTAGTACTTTTTGGGATTAGTTTTGAAGGCTCCATATCATTTTCCTTTGTAGTGTTTGAGTCATATTGTCCATCTTGTAAATATTTTAGTTTGTGAATATCAACATTTGCCTGAACGTTATGGATATTTCATTATTGACATCTATCATTGTTGTTTTTTCGGATAATCTTCCTCATGGCGAGGTTGCTTGTTATGCTACGGCTTGCAAAATTGACAATTACATAGTCGCTTGTCAAACTTATGGTGTTGACTTTTAGTCATTCACATTTGATACATTTAATTATTTGGCTCTTATCGCTATTTCATTTTATACATGTGTGCTGCATCTTTAGAGTAAAAGTCAACTTGTGTGAAGCTTAATAATCTCTATTTTTATCTTCTCTTATATTGACTTAACCATTTAAAAGATATTATCACGTACTCTTAAAAAAAGTTATTATTACTCAATTCTGCATACAAGTTGAGATGTTTTTTAAATTTTTAGTTTATTTTTAAATTTTTTGTATTATTTAGCTTGAATTACTGACAAATTAATCCTTGAATTAAACATAATCATAATTCAATATACTTTCCGCTTTCCTAAATCTTTTCTGCGAACCAGGCATTCACAGTTTTACACGAAGGAGAAACGTACGGCATTTCTCTCTCTTCCTCGTTTGCACCATTTGGGCGTACACACAGTAAGGCCTTTTTTGATTTGAGGCATTTTTTTAGCCTAACATAAATTTTAACAGTAAAAATTAATTTTACTACACATCTAATACAAATATAAATTTTAGAATTAATTTTATTTCATATTTTAGCCACTTTTAATATTAAAATAATTTTTTTATATTAAATTTTAAAAATAAGTTTTTTTAATCTAAAAAAAATTCAAACAAAGAGGTCAACGTGCAAATGGTGCACTTAAGAATGTAAAAAAACAAAAAAAAAACTCTTTCCTTCTAAAAAAAAAAAAACATACCTCCTTCCGTTAGGGCTAGGCGGAAGAATCTGCGCGATCTCGTTTTTCTCCTCCAGTTCTGATCAATTTCCCATCTCGAAGATCGAGGAAGGAGAAGTTCCCGACGAAAATAATCTAAACTCTATCTCTAGCGACACTTGATTTTACGGAGCGAAGATGGTGCTCGCGGAGCTGGGCGGGAGCATATCCCGGGCGTTGCAGAAGATGAGCAACGCGACTATAATCGACGAGAAGGTTCTTGGAGAATGCCTTAACGAGATCACACGCGCGCTGATGCATGCTGATGTTAAGTTCGAGATGGTCCGGGACATGATGGCCAACATCAAGCGCATCGTCAACCTGGAAGACCTTGCCGCTGGCCACAATAAGCGCCGCATTATTCAGCAGGTGACTCTTTTTTTGTTCAAATTGTTTGAGATTATTCTAAATACCTATGTTTGTACTGAATTGATCTCATTTCTAGCCACTTAATTACGAGTCATAAGAAAATCGAGTTAATTTCAAATCAAGTAAAATGCGAGCAAGTTCTGATTTTTGAACAAAATTTTCACCCCTAGGGGTATAGTAATTTTTGAAGTTAATGCTCACAACTAAGTTGTATCTGTATGTCTCAAGCTATCGATGCCTTGTAGGAAATGTTATCAGTACATGGGAGCTCATAGTGTTCTACAAGTCGCAAGCATGGCCATTTACAATGGGATTGTTTGATCTTGATGGATAAGTTTTTTCATTCTCAAACATCACTTTCTTCCCATTGAAACTTAAATAGTAAGTTTGGCTACAGAAACTAGGACTTGTTGATGTTCATGGTCAAGTTATGAATAACGATTTCATATTGACTGCATGGAGGATGCAAAGATCAAAAAGTAAAAAATATGTAAACCATTTTGGTATCTATTGCTTTAAATTTTAAAAAGTACTTTTACACTTTTTCAATTGTCTGGTTCTTTAGTGAAAGCATATGCTGAATGCTATAGCACAACTTAGACTAAGGGCTCATTGTGCATTCTCACTCATCCTCAACTTTGATGATCATATGGCCAAGAAAGTGAATAGGAAAGCCATATGCCAATTCAGACAAGGGGCTGCTGCTACCTAAACTCTACCCTTGATTTGCTTTGATAATCAGTTGAATTGAGAGTGAACTAGGTAAAAAGGAAATGGGGTTTTTACATAGTATTGCACCCTTTTGCTGTGCAAGAATTTGGAGAAAGGTTGCGTTTTCCAGTACACTTTTGTCTCTATTTTGTTATATCATATTGGGTGTCAGTCATTTTGTTTTCCTGATTATGATATTTTTTCAAGTTTGTCGATGCTGTTGTGTAATCTATTCTGTCCGACCACGAATTTCCCTCAAAATACTAGCATTTTGGGATCTGTGGGTTATTCTTAGTTCTTGGTTTGGATTTGTAAAACCTCTGCATTTTATTGCTGCATCACAGGATAATCTAGTATTTGTCCTATCTGACTTTCTTACCATTTAGGCTGTATTCAATGAGCTTTGCAAGATGATGGATCCTGGAAAACCTTCCTTCACACCTAAGAAAGGGAAACCAAGCATCGTAATGTTTGTAGGTTTGCAAGGTAAATTTCATTAGCCAATTGTCAATATATGCCATGATCTTAACTTATGATGTTCTTTATTTCTGATTCTTTTTCACTATATTTATTATTGTGAAAAGAATCAGAAATAAAGAAATAATGTTGGCCAAATGATTAAACCTTTCAGACAATTCACTGGTAGTGCAAGTTAAATATAATGCATTTAATACATTCTGAAATATTTATTACAAAGTTGCTGAATTAACTTGACAACCAGGCTAGCTTGAGAAGTTGGATTACATTTTATCTTTGCGGAATCAACAGCAATTGTGTTGTTTGAATCCATTTCTGGCCCAATTTTGTAAATCTAATCCAACATCCCCGCAAAAGATACATGTGCATGTACATCATTGCATAAATTATAACTTAGTGTGGTCTAAGTGCTTAAATCATAACCTAGTGGAGAATTGTTGGTCATCTAACTTTAAAAACTCTGAAGCTACATTCTTTACTCTCTTGATATCCAGGTTCTGGGAAGACTACAACATGCACCAAGTATGCATATTATCATCAGAGAAAGGGTTTCAAACCTGCCCTTGTTTGTGCAGATACATTTAGGGCTGGAGCTTTTGATCAGTTAAAGCAAAATGCAACCAAAGCCAACATTCCTTTTTATGGAAGGTATTTGCTATTGCAGTAACTCTGCGTTTTTGGTTAAAAAGTGGGACATTGTCCAATTCAGTATCAAGGGATGTCTTCCTCTCTTGTGGGAAAAGAGAGAGGTAAACTAAACTACAATTATGATTTATCAGACCATTATGTTATGTCATAAATACTAGCACGTTATCAATTCTAGCTGGCTAAGCATATTGGGAAAATCTAGCTGGTTATTCACAATGAAGAATATCAACTACCTTTGAGAAAGTTTGTGAAAACATCAGATTAGGTATTCAATAATGTGTGCATGTGTGCACACTAGGCAATAGCTCAACACAATCATGGAGACAACCATCCACAAGGCGATTTGCTAATTACAAGCACGTCAGTGATGTAGAAAATGTTTTAATACTAATTGATGTAGAACAAGGGGGAAGAGGAAAATTTTGAAGAAAGGTAATAAGTGGAGAATGCTAATTTTAATCATCCATAACTACATATTATAATAGAATTAATCTTATTTATAAAGGTCTAGTCTTGTTAAACAAAGAGATAAAATCTAATAAAATAAGACAATAAGTACCACTAATAATAAGGATACTAACTTTGTTTAATATTAAAATTTAAATTCTTACAAAGCTACTCAATATTTAAAGTTTAACAAACTATTACCTCTTTTAATAATTAAATAAATTAAATTCCATTTTAGAATCATATGGATTCACATTATTCTTCTTCGCTCTGAAAGAGTTTGAATTTGTTGAATTGGCATGTATATGACTCGAGGAGAAGAGGACCTAGCACTTGTGATTTTTCCTTTATGAGCCAACTGTCATTGAGTTATTCCTTCGATACAAACCTTCCTAGAAGAGCAAGACGTGGCAAAAATAAGGCTCTAATGCATATAGGGCATATAATAAATTTTTCACAACTAAAGTATATAGGGGGATTGGGTGGGTAGGAGAGGGAGGCAAGGAGGTGGTGGATTTAGGCTTGGAGGAAGGATGACGACGTACGAGGGAGGGAGGTAGGGAGGAAAGGGGAGAGGTAAGGGGCAAGGGTGAGGGTGAGGGCGTGTTTGGAGAGGGCATGGGTGGTTGGGCATGCTCGTGGGCATGGAGAGAGGGAGGGGGGAAGGCGAGGGCATGGACGGGGGATTAAGAGGAGGGAGGTAGGGCAATGGGATCGATGAATTTGAAATTTGTCAAAACTCGGATTGCAAAATTGTAGATGATCATGAGGGTTGTATGGCGAAGTTTTGGTACTAAATGATGTGAAACATGCTCAAATATGAACTGATGTAGAATGCATAAAAGGAAGAAAGGATGCTAGAAGATACGAGAGACTCTTAGAAGAAAAGGAGAAGACTAAAAAAAAGTTGGAGAGGACTAGAAGAAGGGGGCAAGTGGAGAATATTTTTTTTATATAATCGTCTAAAGCTATAACCATTATAAAGACATGATTATTCATAGAGGTCCATTTCACATATATAGAGAAAATGAAGACTACTACTAATAATAAAGTCCATAATGACATCAATTCTCCTTAATTCTTGAAATACTAATGAAGATAAATACTATATATTTTAGATTGATTGTTCTATGTGAGCAACAAACAGTGTTAATTGTCAATGATGAATAGTAAATAGTAATTGTAGTGGCCTAAGCTACTATGATTCCTTGTCAAGAAGAGGCACTGAGAGTCCAATACATGTCGAGTAATGTTTTTCTACCTTATAAGCAAAGAGATTACAATCACAATCTTTTATTAGTGCGTCATTATGGATATCACACGTATGATATCATATTTAGAAATTTGGCTTGTTAGGCACATAAGAAACGTAATCTAGTGCACATGTGACCCATTTAGCTCATGCAATAAGTTTAATAGATTTTTTTGTATATTGTACAATGTAATTGCACTTGATGTTTTTTGTATCCTCATTTTGTATATTTTACTTGCAATATGAAAACAATGCTTCTTCAGCTATATGGAATCAGATCCTGTCAAAATAGCTGTAGAAGGTGTTGAGAGGTTCAAAAAGGAAAATTGTGACTTGATTATAGTTGATACAAGTGGACGACACATGCAAGAGGCTGCCCTCTTTGAAGAAATGCGCCAAGTGTCAGAAGCAACTGTGTGTATCTTGTCAACAATATAAAAATTTGTTGATTAGCAGAGCTTCTATTTTCACATGCATTACCTTTGCTTTTAATATTTGTGCAGAGACCTGATCTTGTGATATTCGTCATGGATGGTAGTATTGGTCAAATGGCATTTGCTCAAGCACAAGCGTTTAAACAAAGTGTACCCGTTGGAGCTGTCATTGTGACCAAAATGGATGGGCATGCAAAAGGAGGTGGTGCCCTTAGTGCGTGAGTGCTTTCACTTTTCATTTTAACTTGTGTTTTGTTAAGTTCAAGATATGTCATATTTTCTTAGCTCTCTTATCTAACCTTGATAGGATTTAGTGGCACTCAAGAGTGGAGGATGAGTTGGGTATAAATGAAATTAAACGAGGATGCAATAATTAAAGTTCTGAAATATACAACAAGCAGAATACAATGTTTTTTATGGTTAAAACAAAAAATTGACTACATCCACCAACAAGGGGCCCCATTTACTTGGTGGATTTTAGGGCTTGCACAAGCCTAAAATCCATTTCTAACTAAAGAAACCAACACTCACACATGACATGAGTCTCATTGAATACTTAGAAGATTTGAATTAAAAATATTTCAAGATATATGTACAAAGATGAGAAAATTTATAGTTGTTGATTTGTTCTATGAAGACCTTATTTGCTTTTAGAAAAATACTTGTAGTCAACCCATACTCAGTAGAGCATTTCTTTGAATTTTATTTTTAATGGACAATGCTCTTTTAGCTCTTTTTAAAGGCTTTTACAGATTGAAATGAGTGAGACCAAGAGAAATGAAAGCTTCTTTTGAATGATTCATAGAAAACGAAAAATAAAGATAATTATGACATCTTAAAATCTTGTTATTACATCTATAATGTAAAGAAATTTGAAATAAGATATTGCGTAAGTCAAACATGTTAGAGATATCCCAATGCAAGGTAAGTTTATTACTTTAATTACTGAATCTGCCACAAAATATTATGACACTGTGATTACAGATATATTTTGCAAGGCTTTGAAAAGACTATTTAGATGGAGTAAGTCAAAACACCTTGATGGACAATTCCAATACAGGAATGTAATCCTTTGTGGCTCCAATCCTTTGTGGCTCCAATCCTTTGAGATTTCAAAGCGCTAGAAGTTCAATTACTATGATGAAAGACTGATCCCGTACAACACGTCAAGAAGTTTGAGTGTCGTAAGAGAAATACTACCAATTTCTTTTATTTATGAAATAGATCTATCACCAAGTGTGATATTAGTATGGCATGTTTTCTAATTTTGGTGAAAGAGAAATTACTATACATATGCTCAGAGGCATTTGAATCAAGAATCCAAAAATTAGGACTAGCAGTATAAGAGAAACATATTGTCATGTGCTTCTCTAGGCCAAAGTGGTTTCAAGCTGATTGTTACCTTCCTAAGAAACATGCAACTAAAGTAACTCCTCGACCAGAACAAAGATAGTGTAGATGCATTGGAGGTTGGCTACTAAGTTGTCCTTCATAAGTGTAGGTCAAACAAACTTATTAGTAAAGAGGCGTTGGTATAGGGGATCTTTACGTGAATTGAAGGGAATGATTCCATGATCCACCATCCATCTGTAAGAAAGAGGTGAGACTATAGTTGAGGAGATAAAGGTTTTTCTCATAACTAGATTGGAACAAGGATGCGAGAGAAGGAAGTGATTGAGAAGAGACTTGGCCAAAACCACACTATTGTTTTGCAAACAAGAAGGATAACTTAGTAGAATAATGAATTGGAGGGTCATTGAATGAAGCATTCAACTATCACTACCATCAAAGCATTCCAACTTGTCCCAACAATCAGTCTGACCCTCGAAGAGTGGCACAAGGCAGTAGAAGAGAAAATAGTGCAGCGCCCAGTCTAAAGCCCTCAACATAGGATGAAGTTAAGTATAAAGATTGTTGGAAGCCTTGGAGTGAACGGATACAGCAAGCATGAGATTTGCTAGGAAGAAGCAAGGATGGAAAGCTAGGGCAATGGCGAAAGCAGTGCAAGCAGTGGAGAAGATAGAAGAGAAGGATTCATGAACACTTAGCTGGAGCTTTACCATGATTGTTGTAGCCCGCTCCTTGAACTCCACTACCTTGTTGTCATCATGATCAAGGGAACATTGGTGGGTGTTTGTCGATCAGTGTGCTGATACCATGTGAATGTTGTGAGATAAAGATCCCCTTGTTGGTCTTATGTTCCTTTCCAAGTATATACAATTAGGGTTTATACAAATTACATATGAGCCCCAAGGATTTTTTTTCATAATCATATCCAGGTCCTTAACAACTAATAATGTCATTAGAATTTCATTAAAAATTATAGTCTCATCTTTGTGTTTTGTCCAATGAAATTTGCATTTAATTGTTATTGTATTTATCAGATAACCTGTTTAAAGCTTTTCAGAGTTCAGATTTTCCTGTTTTGCTGAGATACTCTGTTGTGAGCCCATGGTTTTTCTGCCTCCTAGAGCTTCAGTAAACATTCAATAATCGTAGTTCTTAATATGCTATGCTACTATCTTCAGTTGGCTGCTGGTGGTTTTATCATGCATGCTTTCTGATTAGGTTTCTAGTGTGATGTTGATTTACACATACTGGGAAGCCTAGTACTTACTCCATTTATATTTGCAGAGTTGCAGCTACAAAAAGTCCTGTCATATTTATTGGAACCGGAGAGCATATGGATGAATTTGAAGTTTTTGATGTTAAACCATTTGTCAGTCGTCTCTTAGGTGAGATTATCCTTTGGTTATGTTACTTCAATTTCTGGAGGAAACTAAACCATATTTTCTGTTAAATCTAGGTATGGGCGACTGGTCTGGGTTTATGGACAAAATTCAGGAAGTCGTACCAACAGATCAACAACCAGAGCTCCTCCAGAAGCTCTCTGAAGGAAGTTTTACCCTTAGACTTATGTACGAGCAATTCCAAAACATACTCAAAATGGGTCCAATCGGCCAGGTTCGTAAGCTACCATTTCCCTGTTGTAATGTCACAGTTATTCATCTATGATTTACCTCTGCTTGAATGATTGAGCTTTTCATAGGTTTTACATTTTGTAATGCTCTTATATTTTAAATTCTTTGTTCCTCGAACATGTTAATGTTAATAAAGTCTTTAGCTTTTGGTATAATTCCACTAGTAGTTGAAATTTACATGGAAACAGGTGTTCTCTATGTTACCTGGATTTAGTGCAGAGTTAATGCCCAAGGGTCATGAGAAAGAAAGTCAGGCTAAGATCAAACGTTACATGACAATGATGGATTCCATGACAAATGAAGGTAAGTGGCGCAGTTGTGTCTCTACTATCTTTTGGATATAATTAAGTTGCTCTTATTACTTATTTACCTCCTAGAGATGAATACTAATATACGCCGAACCTAACTTAGATGAATCATTACAATTCACTATCAAAGTTTACGCCCCTGAAAGATGTATTAGCTATATTTTCACCTCTTATTTGGGTAAATATTCATCAATTATGGGAATGATAGATGCAAATATTCATCTTTAGAGGTTAAACGAGTAATAATGCCACCCCCAAGCTTTTGATGTCATGAATGAATTTGTTCATGATAAATATTTTGGTCATAAAGATGATGTATAATAAGGAGAACATGAAGAATATGTTGAAAATTCTTCAGCCGGATGAATATGTAAAAGATAGAAGTAAACAAATGGCAAAGCTCCAAATAAACACCAATACTACTACATTGTAAATTGAGCAGCATATTATTACTCTAAAAGTGAATATATGCATGTAGTGACTGCCATTTTCTCACCAACCTGGACTACAATAAAAGTTCACCTTTGTGTGACAATATATTATAGAATCTAAATCTACAATGTCTAATTTCGGATGAGGCAACCAAACCAGTACCTCAAGTCTAGTCTCTAAAATTTATCAACGCAAAGTTTAATTTTTAATTAGGTTAAAATTAAATTTGAATAAAGATATTTTTATTGAAGATTGTGAATAATGTGAAATAAAATCAGTTATTATATTGGGATATGTGAGCGATGTGATATAAATTAGTTATTATTTTAATATATGTGTAAGATGTGAAATAAATTAACTATGTAATGCGATATACCTGTTTAAAATTAAACCAGATTAATTTTAACCTGCCAAAGCCCTAAAGATGTTTATTTTAAACGAATAACGTTAAGGATATTTCTTGAACCTTAAGGATTTTGCAACTCATTTGTAACAATGCAGAGCTGGACAGTACAAGCCCGAAGATATTCAACGAATCACGAACAATGAGGATAGCAAGAGGCTCGGGCCGGTCCGTGAGGGACGTGATGGAGATGCTGGATGAGTACAAGAGGCTTGCGAAGATCTGGAGCAAGATGAAGGGCCTCAAGATCCCCAAGAAGGGTGAGATGAGCGCACTGTCGCGTAATATGAACGTACAGCACATGAGCAAGGTCCTCCCGCCGCAGATGCTCAAACAAATTGGAGGGATGGGCGGCCTACAGAGCCTAATGAAGCAGATGGGCTCCAAAGATATGATGGGAGGGATGTTTGGAGGTGCAGGTGATAAATAGAATAATCTTGGGATTAGATTTCACATTTTAATTAGACGAGCAGGAGATGCACTTTGCAAGTTTGATTGTAATCTTGTTTAAATGTTTAATATTCAATTTTCATTGTTCATAATTTCAGCACATCATGCTATTTTTGCACACTTTTCAGTAAACAGTGGATAATTTTATTACTCAGCTGAACTATTGAGTTTCAGTAATTTAATTGGAACTGATCCGAAAAAAACTCACTGAATTTCAAATTCAGTAGTTTTGATTAAATTTCAACAGTTTTAATTAAGATTCAATCAAAATGGCTGAAACTTTTTTTTTTTTCAAAAAAATAATATTAAATAATAATTATTAATAAATTAAATTTAAATTTATAAATTTTAAATAATTTAAAAAATTAAAATTATCAAATTATCATAATTATTAGAATAATTACTGAAATTATTAATATATTTATTTAAGAAAAATAAAATGAAAATTTCTTCTTACTCAACAGATAACGTAAATGATGTAGGAAACAAAATCTAGATAGCTGAAGAATTACTAAAATATTCCTAAATAGAATGTGTGTCCACTCGTCAATAAAGTTTCACTGTGCAATAAGCGGGCCCCACCTTATGCAAAATGCTGTGAATAGCATTAAGATCAGACGAGCTACCGGTAGGCGTAATTGAACTGTCTGGTAGATAAATCAATCGTCCGGTTATGCCTATTAGAAAGCTAAGTATCCTGATAAGTATTCATCAAGAAAAGTATATATAATTTGAAATTGAGTATGTAATACATCTATATACATTTTCTCCAATTGATACGCATCTGATCTCAAATAATATTTAATTTTTTAAATCAATACTTACCTGATACCTACTTTTGTCATCTAGAATAAACCGTCTGGTCAGGTAGACTAGAGGGTTCAAATTTTTACTAGATCATCCAATCTCTTATGATCGAACAGTCCATTGCAGAAATCAAATAATCTAGTTAAATGCTTGTGGTGTAATGTCGTTCACGATATTTTCTATGCAGTAGAGCCCTCTCATCTCTTATGACGTGGTGTGATAGATGAAAAAACTGGATTCAGTTGATTTCATCATTTTTAATAAATTCGATTGAATATAAAATACCTTTACAATTTACTAATCACTTCTTTTTTTTTTGATGGAGCATTTACTAATCACTTGAATGACTTATTTTGTGGACCAAATGTTAGCAAACCTTGCTCCTAACGATTTAAAGCAAAGAAAAGTAACTAAAACTTAGAAATTTATTGAGGCAGACAAATAGGGGAAAAAAGTGGGGCAAGGAAGAAGAAAGTGTGGAGTTGATTTGTAACATCTTAAAATTTAATTGGTAGATTTAAAAATTATAACTGATTTGAACTCAAAATAAATAATTTTAAATTTAAAATAAATAATTTTAAATTTATTTAAAAATATAAATATTGAAAGATTAAAATACAATTTTTTTCTAAAAATAATTGTATAAGAATGGGCTGTCAGCTGCCAGCAGCACCCAGCTCACCTCTTTTCCCTTTCCCTCTGTCATGTGGCAGACAAAGACATTAAAAAAAAGAGAAAAAAAAATTAATAAAATTGATGTTGAATTATCTCCGAGCCTCTCCATGCCTCTGCCGCTGTTTTTCTGTCAACTCCAGCAAGCAGCAACCACGGCTGCTACCGGAAACAGAGAGAAAAAGAAGAAATAGAAGACGAAAAAGAAGGAGAAGAAGGAAGAGGAAGAAAAGGAAAAATTAGAGAGGAATTTTAAGCTTTGTTTAAACGATAAATCAGTAGGTAATTCTTTCCTTAAAATTGATGTTGAATTACTATTATGTTGTGAAGATAATTTAACGTTACGAGAATATGAAAAATTCTGATATTATGCCGTATATTCTATTATTTGGACATACAAATGAGATGGATTTGATGATTTGTGAGGTGATGTGGTACTAATGAATATTTGTATACTAAAATCCGACGAGGGCGGAAAGTTGCCTATTATGTGTTATTCTGATGAGGGCGGGAAGTGTACGCCAGGTGATATCCTAAAATGAAATCTCCGATATAAGGTGTGGCTCCTATCAAGGCTTCTAGAATAACAAATTAAAGAAACTTTCGTCAGGCTTCTAGGTAAAAAGGTATGAAAATGACAGATCTACATCACTAAATAAAATAATATTATATTATTATGAAATAAAGCGAGTTTAATAATATGTGAATTATAATGATAATTTTTAATATGAGGCATATTATGTTTTATATTTATGTGAAATATTATTGAGCATTTAATGATTTACTTGTATTATTCTAATTTGATATCTGATATTTTTGATTATTCTTGTGATAATTGAGATATTATTTTACCTACAGAATTTGTATTAACAAACTCCTGGCATTTAAGTACGACGCCTCAGTTGCTGGTGGCTCGGCTCAGTGTAAAGAGGACGGTCGAATGCCGATAGCCGGAACATCACATGATACGTCATGATTTGCTCTTAAATTTGAGTCAAATGTTAAATGCTTTTACTTTTATCTATGAATATGTATATTTAAGGATAAAAACGTGGAAACATTTTTGAATACGTAGTTTAATAGTGGGGCTAAAGGGCCTGGATCCCAACCTAAAAAGCCAAAATTTTATACTTTCAAATGTGGGGATTTGCTCATAATAAGATCCCTAACACAAGGACAGAGATGTAATTTTAAATTATTTATTATTATTAAATTTAATTTCTTACAAATAATTAGATAAATGTAATTTATATAAATATATACCTAGACATGATAAACATATAATAATGCATATATGCATTTATATATGTATATATACATGAATATATATATATGTGTGTGAATAATGATAATTTTAAAATAATACTTTTAATCTAAAAATAATAATTAAGGAATAACTGTTTTTTGAGTAAGAAAAAAGAATAACTATTTCATAAAATATGAAACAGAAATTCCTATAAATTAACTATTAGATTAAAGTAAAAATAAGAAAAATCATTCTATAAAAAATAAAAATAGAATGAAATAGTTATTCTATTCGAGTAAATGCACTCTTAGACTTAGATACTACAATTCTAATGCACACTCAAGACGGGCCCAATTGTAAAGCTATCACGGTTATCGATCTACGACTTCACTTCTTGCTTGCCCAAAAATAGAGATTGTCCACAGGTTTGACTTTTCATAATGCATATATTTTAATTTCCTTCCTGAAGATAGATGTTCATGCCATCAAAGGCTTTCATTAGTTATAAAAATTTTACTCCTTTCAAAAAAAAAATACATATGACCTCTAAAAAAAAATAATTTTTTATGCATTTAATTCTAAAATTCTAAAATTAAATATTTATATGTATAATTTTATATTGGAGTTTTTACATACAGGACATGAAATTTACACAAAATTATATATTTCACCATCAATTCATAAATATTACCACTATCACATTATATTCATTTAAATTTTACGCATTTCACATATTTCATATACTTTATAATATTATATGTAAATTAAAATGCATAAATTCATTAATATTTAAATTCTAATATATATATATATATTTTACTGTAAACACATCAATTTTCTTACTTCAATTAAAAATTATAGTCATATGGATTTAAATTCGACACCCTAATTGAAAATTTTAAATAGGATAAATAAATTAAAATACATAAATTCATAAATATTTAAATTACTATTTATATAAATTAATTTATTTATAATATTTAATTAATATATTAATAATATAGTTAAGATCAAGACCAATTTAGAAATGTGATATTCACCATCAAAGAATATAGTGTGAAATATGTGAAACGCGTAAAATTTAAATGAATATGGTGTGATAGTGGTAATATTTATGAATTGATGGTGAAATGCGTAATTTCGTATAAATTTTATGTCCTGTATGTAAAAACTCCTTTTATATTTTAAATGTGCAGTTACAAATTGCTACATTATAAAGAAAAGTAAACCTTTTTTTACTCATTAATTTTAGCATCCCCTCAAAAGAATATTAACTGATTTTTATACAATTTGCATTATTATTTAGTATAATGATATGATTATGGCAACAAAAAATGTAAGAAAAAGTGCAAGAAACTAACAAATACCTGGACAAGGATGGGATCAGATGCTCAAACGGACCGGAGGAATGCGCAGCCTACAGAGCCTTAAAATGAAGCAGATGGGGAGCTCTGTGAGTACGAATAACTATCACAAACTTGTTTCAGAGAATGGTATTCCTGCAAATGTTATGAGAGCTGAAAATTCAAGAACTGATAAGATTTCAGAGGAAAAAAAATATATATATATATATATGAAATATATATTTCTGCAATTTCAAAGAAAATAAAACTATCAGAAATATATTTCTGCAACATCATGAATATGTTAATAAACAAACAAATGTGCGATTTTATACAAAATGTGGTTGAGAATTAAACAACAACAACACAAATTGGAATAAATGCACAATTACTTGAAATAAAATAATAGTAAAATTTGAAAGCTTCAAGAGCACGGAAAACAGCACAATATACTCACCCTAACATATACACGATTTTCTCATAATATTACATGAGGGATGAAAGGGAAGGGGGGGCAGGGACTTCAGGATTTAAAACCCAGTGATGGCCACCTCTTGGTCACCTCTTTCTTCATCTTCTGGGAGGTAGAAACGATAAGGTTTTCAAGCGATTTCTGCTTCCTGCTCCTTGATCTGCCGGCTTCTTTGAGTAGCTCGGTTAACCGCCGCCTCTCTTCCTCGACGTCAGGGTTTGCAGTCCCGAGTCGTTCTTCTCTAACCTTCAATACGTGTTCCAGGAGCTCGATGGAATCTTCTACCCTGTTTATCCGTCCAGTACAAATAGTGATTGGGGGCGTTATTATCAGAGTTTACAAAGTAATTTACTGTATTCTAAAAATTGATGCAGGTAGTTTGCAAAACTATCATCTATCTCATCACAAAACTATTCTAAAATGCCAATTTATGGCATATATCAATAGCAGTAAAATATGAAAAAGGGTAAGATTAGATAATAAGTAAAATAAAAATTAAAAAATAGAGAGAATGCCATTCATTTTAAACTCTCCATAACCACATACTGTTTAATTCATAAAGGTTTTGCGTGATTTATATAGTTGTCAAGGGCTTCGTCAGAATTGAGTTTAATCACTCATTGGATAGGAAATTAAATTTTTGCCTGTTAATATTATATAATTAGACCTATTTTTAAGTTGACAAATGATTAGCCCAAAGTGGTGGACACATATGGAATCCGTTATGGTCGAACTTATTAGAAACAAGCCAGCTAATTCCCCGTTTGGTTTAGTTTAGTTGAGTTGAGTTGATTCATGACTAATCGAGCTTGTTTGACTAAGTTAATTAGTTTGAATTTGAAAATTATTTGTTAAGTAGACTTAGCTAAAAATAAGGGATTTTATTTTAAAATGAAATTTTATCTAATTTTAAAATAAATTATTTTTAATTTTAAATTAATTTTTGTTTAGTCCCACTTCGCCAAATTATAGTTGTGGCATCGAGAATTTTCCTATTTATAAGTTTGGAGTTTATACATTTTTGTTTACTTGATGAATAAAATTAATTCACCATTTTTTGTTTATGCAATTTGAATTATGATTTATGAAATTTAATCGATTTTAAATTCTAAAAGGAAAGGGGGCAAGGCCATAGGGTGAAAATCCTTAAATCCCTAATTTTATTCTTCCCTTTACTTTCCAAATCCTAGTCACCAACGTCCTGCCGCATCAAAATGTGTACCACTAAATTAATAACGAGTAAGGTTAAACATCCCAAATAAATAACCCCAAATATTGAAGCCAACTAGAATTTCTTATGTGGCAAATTGGCAATAAAGCCACATAGGTAAAATTAACTTTTGTCTATGTGGTATGATTGCTACATAAGAAACCAACTTTTGTCCATGTGGCATGATTGCTACATGAGAATCCTAATTGGATTAAAGTCTGGGTCATTTATTGGGGAAATAAAGCATTTTTCATTAATAATTATGGAGTAGATATTAATAACCAAAAAATTCAGTAAATATACCCTCGTTTTCATAGACCAAATTAAACTCTTAGCAAGTTAAAAAAAATAAAAAAAAATTGAACTCTTATCAATCACCATAAATGCGTGGCTATTATTTCATCAATCTATTTTTCTTAAAGCATGACAATCAAATTGGGATTTCTTGTGAGTGAAGTGATTTAGGATTTCTTGTTTACACAGATAGAATGCTAAGATGGCAAATCAAATGAATGCTACAGCTTAAGAAGGCTAGAATCACAAGGATGTAAGAGTCTCAGGACTTCAGTTTTTACCAAAAAAAGCTAACTGAAAGAAAAAAACCACTATGGTACAGAATAAGACCACCATTTAGAAACCAATCACCAAAGCATGTCAAGGAGTCAAATTGAATTGTTTGATAAGTAAAATGAAAATAGATATTATAAAAGAATTCCCTTTCAAGGCTCCAAACATATTTCGCATTAAAAGACTAATTAACCAAGCACTCTACGCTTGGTAGCAGTACACTTAAACTTGAAGAAGAATATAATAAAAAGGAGATTTAAAACAAGGCAAATGCTTAGCAAGAAGCTCAACCCATTTCCCAAAGTTTTTGTTGCCAACACATGGAAGTTTCAAGCTTCATGAAAACTATTCTTATTAGAATCACAACCTAAAAGTTTAAGCTAGGTCACTAGGTCATTAGAGATTTAGCATGATATCAAAAGTAAAGGTCAAGCATGAAATAAAATAAAAAATAAAGGTAAATTGCATCTGGGCCCCAGAGATTAAGTGGGTATTACAAATTGGTCCTAAATTTTGAAACATCTCGATTTGGGTCCCTCAGGTTGTAAAAATATTGTAATTTTGGTCCCTCTCATAGAATTTTACCTTTTTGCTAGTCATCCCTAATTTAAAACGTAAAATTTGATTATTTCTTGGCTACTTTGAACTTTTACACATTTTAAAAGACCATTATACCCTTCTATTATTATTATTATTCTTTAAAAATTCAATAAAAATCTGAAATTTAATCTCACATCTTTGCCTTCACTACTCTAAAAGTTTAAAACTTCAAAATATAAATATTAATATTTCTAAATTATATTGTAAAAAACTAAAAAATTAATTATGAATAATTTTATGGCATGATGGTAAAAACATTAAGAATTATATCATAACTAGAACCAAATGACAGCATTTTTACAAACTCAAGAACCTAAAATGACATTTTTAAAAAATTGAAAACAATTTGCAATTAACAATTATGAATAATTTTTAAGGTATGATGGTAAAAAATAAAAGATTGTCTTAATTAAAACTAAATGACAGTGGTTTTACAAACTCAAGAACCCACATCGAAGTTTTTAAAAAATTGAAAACAATTTGCAATGCCCTTCCGAGCTTAAGGGCCCAGATGCAATTTACCCTAAAAATAATAATTAAAAAAAAATGATGAATGAACCCATGCTGCAAAATAAATAAATTTGTGCATGAGGGGCATGTAAGAATATAAGACTATTCTTAGTCCATAACCTACAAACTTACAATTTTAGGATAGTTAACAATATAAAATTACAAGTTGCAAATACAAAACCTAGTTTAACATATAAAGTTCCTGTTGATACCCTAACTTGCAAATACACAAGCTAGTTAAACATGTCGAGTAATTTTCATTAACAAAAGCTATACACTCCATTTTTTATTGTTGTTTACTAACACATCAAACATGATTATATAAATCTATTACATATAATCATATCTCCATGAGTTTTAAAACTCGTTTGGTTGGTGCCCAAAAAACCTCCAACTCTCCTAAAAATATTTTCATCAATATTTTATATCTATTTCTTAAAAACATATTTTATATTTTATTTAACATCATACACAAATTCAAATATTAAAAATCAACTCTATTTCACATCCTACGTAAATCTTATTCTTAAAAATTATCTTTATTTCACACTATACACATTTCAATTAAAAAGTTAATTTTATGAGCATCCAACATGATTTTCAATAATAATATAACTTTACTCCACATCATACTCACTCTATTTTAATAAAACTAAAACATTCCAAAATAAGTAATGTTACACATCCCCTATAAATAACTCTAAACTTTGAATCCAACTAGGATTTCAATGCCATTATCACATAAGAAAAAAAAAATACTTTTGTCTATGGCACCATTGTCACAAAAATATCACATAGAAATCCTAGCTAGATTGCAAGTCTAAGGTCACTTATAAGGACCACAAAATATTTCTCTTCCAAAATATACTCTGAACATACAAGGCCTTAGTAGGCGTAACCAAGATGTCTAACATACATAATGAAGCGAATCATTGGGATCATTGCTGTGGGTAAGATGTGCTGCAAAAACTAAAATTTTGATCCATTCCTCACCCCTGCCATATAAGATAATTTCAGGATAATGTAACGATCTAAAAATGTAATAATGAACTTCAAAATAGGAAAACCTTCTCCAGCACTTGACGACCAATTAATATTGAAAATTTACCGATATCATGCCATTGATGTCAATTTAAAGATCAAGATGAAAAGACAACGAATTATAGAATGGCTTTCTTGCTAATTTTATTTAACATACCTTTCTGAAAAACAAGAGGAAAATACTAGTTGGTATAATAGGATAAGATGTATGCAGTTTGGTAAGCACACTGCAAAGCACATTTTAGGAAGTAAACTGACCAGTTCTCTTTCAAATTTAATTTATCTTTTGCAGCCAATTTAACCATTTAAAAATAATTCTGGGACCCCTCATACACCTCGCTGTTAGGTTGCTAGTTCAACAGATCCTAAGGATATATAGCTAATATGATGTAGGAAGTTTGGTAAACGGATTGCCTGTAAAATATTAGAATGCAAGCCGACCAGTTTCTTCCCATTCTTTCTATTGCTACAGCCAATATGGCAAATTGAAGGCTAGAGCGATTTGTGAGGCCACTCTCTAGCCTGAGTACATGTAGCTTCAAGCCCATCTACAATTACAAAATTTCAAGTGGAAATATTTAACAAACATTAAAAAATTAGATATTTGAAGTTTGGTACGAGGATTTCCTAAAAGATGCTAAAAAGCAATCAGAATAGTTTTCTTCACAGCTATTTTCATTGATGCAGCCAATTCATTATTCAAGATTAGAATCTTAGAACAATGAAAGAACCCCCTTTCCAACATGGGTGCATCTACTTTCGAGCCAAACTACTGTGAAACAAATTTAAAAAAGACGAAAAAGAAAGGTATAGAAATGAACCTAAGCTGGACAAACAACAAGTTGAATAATTAACAAGAAAATGGAAGAAAGAAGGCTTCCAACTACCTACCTGTCCCATTCTAATACATACTCTAACCATCTGGTTTGCACTAGAAAATTCATAACATTTCTTTACTATCCACATAAAAAAAAACATCACGAAGAACAAAGGCAGAATAGTCTTTTAGAAATAAACCCGCCGCCATTGGAATCAGAATGCATACAGTAATAGCGAATTCATAAATCCTCTAGGATGATATTGAGTGAATAGGAAGACAAAATTCATAGAACTGTTTATGATTCTCCCTTATAATTAATGGAACTGAATGGAAAAAGAATCTTTGTAGCCATCCTCAACTAGTTCAGTGTTAAGATTTTGTTGCTATTAGTGTTACGCATCCTTATATATGTAGATAACCAACAGAAAGATGTATCATTGATACCCTGATTTATCCATCTATAAAGGAACACAGAGAATGATTGCAAATATAGGAGTTTCCACTGCAATAATTCCTGCTTTAGGCATCCTTATATTAAAGTTTATGAAGCATACAGAAAAGGGATATGCAATGAACAGTGTAATATCTTCTTTAATGCACCTTGGCTACAGTTTTCTACTTGTAGATCTTTTTAAGTGTGTCAGGGTAGAGAGGGGAAGGGGCCGTTTGATTAAGTTTTATTTAAAAGCAATTGTACTTACAGACTTCGCTGCCAAAATCTAATGATTTCAATTAGACTTTCCAGAGGAATACACATCAGATGAGTGGGTGAGTGTGAGGGAGCTGGGAGCCTTGTTTTAACCTGGTGATATACAAAACTAACAACCAGACCAAATCTACTGAACAACCCCAAATTATAAAGTTTTTTTTTATGATAGATAAATTATATAAGGTTTGATAAGAGAATTTCACCTAAGAGGACAATCATAAGTTGAATACCCAACCTATTCCCAATTTAGACATATCAGGATTAATCAAGTGGAAAAAGTAAAATTATTACATCCCTTTACTCAGCAAAGAAAGACAAATAATTATGGCAATGCCACCCTAAAAAAAAGAATGACAGATAATGTAAACCACTGAATGATGAAACGGAAAACATAAAATTAATGAACACTGACACATAATAAATAAAGCTTTAGTTACCTTCCCATGGCATCATATGTTGCAGCAAGATTACTGTACACTCCCAGGGTATCCTGATGGTCTGTCCCATATTCTTGCTCCAATATTCCTTTTGACTCCTCAAATAGCTCCGCAGCCTCATCAATCTTAAATAACTGCACGCAAGCCAATCCCATCTGATTTAGCACCATCCCAAAGAACACTGATTTTTTCTCACCAATAGCCCTCAGTTTGGCAACAGCATTTTCGAAAGAGTTTCTCGAGTCCCCATATCTCCCCACAATGTAATACATCACACCCATCTGCGCTTCTATGCCTGCTACCGTGCTCCACTGCCCGAGAACATCCTCTAACAACTTGAGACCTTTCTGCAATAACTTCAGTGCCTCTTCTGGCTCCTCCAGTGCTTCATATAAGCTAGCAATTTCCATAAGACCGCCAGCAATGTCCTCTGGTGCTGTCCCTGGAACAGGCTTGGCGTAGATCCGGAGGGCATTTTCACAATAAGATTTTGACTCACGGAGTTTTCCAGTTCTGTAATAAAGATCAGCAAGACGTACAAAAACCAAAGCAACAGATGTATGGTTATCGCCTTTGGTGGATTTCATCACTGTAAGAGCCTTTTGGTAGGAGAATACAGCCTCGTCGTAACGACCAAGAGCGAGGTATGTATTGCCAATGCTAACATCGATGGAAGCAACTTCACCATCATGGCCGTTGGCAATCATCGCCATGGAGGCCAAGACAAGGTGCTCCAATGCAGCATCGTAGTCACCCTTAGCATCGCAGATAATGGCCATGAGGCGACGATCAGCAGCCTCCTCCATGGAGGCCGGCGCGCTATGCTCTCGATGTATTTCAAGGGTTTTCTGGCAGAGCTTTTCCGCCTCATCAAACTGCATCGCTTGGACATGAGCTTCCGCAAGGTACCTGCAGGTCTCCGCGACACGGGGATCGGAGTCGCCTAGGGCTTCGATTTGGATCTCGAGGCCCCGACTGTAGCATTCAATGGATTGATCAATGCGGCCAAGCATGGACTGCGTATCACCGAGTTGCATATAACCAGAGAAGGCAGCGAGGGCGTGCTCCGGCCCTCGAGCCACATCCGGCACTGCCACGGCCCGCTCAAGCACCGGCACAGCCTCCTCATACCGCCCAAGGCTGCAATATATCGCTCCCGTTACATGAAGGCTCATCGCCAGTCCCAGGCTAGGATCCCCGCTCTCCACCGCGCATTTTTCGAAGGACTTGGATGCGCGGATGGCGTACTCGAGAGCTTTGACCGGTCCCTCGCCGGAGGCGATCGTGTCCCGTGCGAGCTTCAGAAGAAAAGGGCCTAGATCCGGGTTGTCCAGTGACAAATCGTCGAGGTGCGGCTTCTCCAGCGCCGGCAAGCTCCGCCGCTTGCCGCTGGAGGAATTCCGCTCCGGCGAGGGTTTGGCACGGGATGACGAGGACGGAGAAGGGGAAAGCGCCTTCTTCGGTGCTGGTGACCGGATCTTAGGATTCCGTAGCTCGGAATCGTCCGCATTACGCCGGATCTGGGAATCGGCGGTCTCCGGCACCGAGATCCGTAAAGGCGCCGCCTCGTGTGGGGAGAGGAGACCCGGCATGTTACAGAGAGGCAGCGGATCGCGACGAGAACAATGTGATCCGGCTTGCAAATTAGGACGAGCGATTACGATGATGGTGGGGAGAGCGAGAGAGATTATTAGGATTATTGCTCCCCACCATTACCAGCTGTTGCTTCCAAGGTACTTCATTCCGAATTCATGACGATGACCGATAAACGCACGCCTCTTTCTTCCGAATATACGCCTTTTCCCCACTTGTTGTGGTTTGTTTACTATTTTAGCCCTCGGAAACTACGGAATATCGAGAGTGCCACTGTGGTGTCAGGGGTGCTGAGCTGTGTGATGCGGAAGATTCCATATTTCGACGGGTTGTTAAAGACGTCCGCATCCGCCACCTAAATGTCTAAAAAAAAATTAAATTAAAAAATAAAAAATTATGTGCGACATGTGAAACACGTTAGCCATTTGCTTGCGAACAATGACGCGCTGCACGGCTCACCCAAGGCCAAGGCCAGGACAGCTTGTCCGATTAGGCCACGCTGTTAGCGTGATCAGACAGTTCAATCGTTAGTTTCATCCGTTTTTGCTGTTATGCGCTGGCCTTGGGTGCGCCACACGGTGCATCACTATTCATAAACAAATAGCCGACATGTTTTACGTGCCCGTACCTAATAATTTTGCAAATGCCTAAAGGTCATGTTTGGACGTGAAATAACGGGAGGGAGTAGGTTATTATCTTTGGGAAAATAAGTACTAGGCAAAAAAACTGACAAAAAAATATTAAAACTAATTAAAATTTTTATATGGCAGAAGTATTATAAAAAAAAATCAGTTCTTTTAGTCTTATTAGAACTTGGAAGTTACTTAAATGTAATTAGTGAAATTACAAAATATAATTTTTTTTTTGTTCTCGCAGTTAAAGAACAATACTTTGTAGCTCATATAAGCAATTGCAAACTTTTAATCCAACTAAAATTTCAATAGTGCCATATAGACAAAAGGTTTAATTTTAGTTATGTGGCACTATTTTCATAAAATATTGATTGACTTTAATATTTAGAGACATTTATAAGAGATGCGTAGCATTACTATTTTTTACAGAACTTTTTAACATAATTTTTCATTTAGGTTTCGCTTATGAGAATGAAGTCGATGTACTATAAGTCAAGGAAGCTACAAAAAAAAATTTGAGAAGGCACGTTGAAAAAGGGTTCTTGCCGAACGAGTCTCTGAGACGATGATCCACTAGTAAAAGAAGAGAATGATAAAAATTCTTATCAAAACAAAAAATTTTTGATAAAGTCCAGAGCTTGACTAAGATATCTAGTCGACAAAGCACATTCATTAATATGGACTATTATAGCTGTAATTCCATGAAAAGAGAAAATTTGGAAAGTAACGATACTTTTTCTAACCCAATAGAGAAAAGCTTGCATGACTAATAAGTGAACTCAGCTTCAAACTACACAGTGATAAATTTTTAGTAAAGTGGGAAAAACTGTATATTTATAAGTAAATAAAAAAATCCTAGAGATAGCGCAAATATAGAAACTTTATCATCATTATAACAAGTTGGTAACAAGTTATATGAGATAGCCTTTGTTTGAAGGACTTCTGTGAGTTGTTAATAAGTTGGTATCAAATTAGCACTAATATAAATCTGAATGGACGAAAGAGAAGACAAATCATCGTAAAGAGTGATCTCATATAGAACAAAAAGAAACCCACCAACATCAGTTAGGTCCAATCAAGAAAAATGAATATGAGTGAAGCCTTTGTTTGAAGGACTTCCGTGAGTTGTTAAAAAGTAGTACAAACCTTAAACTACCTCAAATCTTAAAAACTTAGATAATATTTATCCAAAAACTAATTTTATTCCATATCCATGCATTGAAATACAACCTCCAACTTTCTCTCGCATATTACACAAAATCTCAACACAATTTATTAATAACTAAATGCGCAACAACCGAACGGGCGTTATTTTTAAGAGCTATGGGTTCTTGCCTCCGATCCCCGGCTTTCCTTTCTGTGGTGGATCATGCTTATTGTTTGCTCTCCCATAATCATAGTCATTTGTTGCCACTAGAACCTTTCTTGCATGAATCTGAAAAAAAAACAATTCAAGAAGAATGATAAGAATATTATTTTAAATGCTTCCCCTGAAAAAAGAAATTATTTATTTTTGTTCTTCCAATCATTTGAAATCTTGTTCGTAATAAGTGATGGACAATTTCAAAGTACTTTTGGTATCTTTTTCGGAACCGGGAAGGCTCGAATAATCATTCTAGTGTGAGACATACGAAAACTTGAGAAAATGAAAGGAAAATAAACAAATCAGCAAAGTTAGCAAATAAACTACACAGTCTTTTCAGTTCCTAACACCACAGCAACAAGATATTTGTCTTTCTTTCGTTGAACTTCCCCGAACATCGACAAGCAAATGTGTTCTAGCTTAGAAATCACAGTAAATCTTGCACATTAATTAAGGAAATAATCTCACAGAATGAACTAAGAAGAGCAACTTCATGCACATTACACTGTTCACTTGATATGCATGCTGAGCAGCTCCAGCTTTCTTCAAGCTTTCAACATAAACTGTAGCATTAACGATCATTAAAACAAATCAAGCTACCAAAATGTATGATCTGCACAGAAAATGAAAGGAAACTAAAAAACCTGGGGGAACAATTAAAGTAAAAACTACAATGAAGAGGATGAATAATATTTTTGGAAGCCTTGGCATAGCTGCAGTTCAGAAAGAAAGAAAAAAAAACAATGGAATTCTGCAAAGTGGCTTGACAGAGAGACCCAACAATGGCTCCTTTTATGGTGGGTGGGTTAGCTGCTGAAATTCCATGGTCAACCATAAACATCATAGCTACATTGAACAATAATGAAATCCATCATCCCCACCAAAAGAAGTCAACTATGCTAATTGAATTTTCTCAAAATTAGTATCTTCCATTACAGATGGCAGTGATTTTTTACCTATTTACATAGGCAGTGGCTTGGTTAAGGGAATCCACCGGAGCCGTAGCGAAAGCGAGTCTTCATAGGGCGATTGTCACTGCTTATGGACCCGAACCTGGGTGATCTATCCATGACCAGGATGAAGCTTGGGTGAAACTAAGTGGAGGTCACCGGATCTGGTTCCGAAGGATGAGCCGGATATGGACAGTTCCAATAAGATTTCATTCTTGAACAAAAATCCATTTTTTGATTTCTTTCATCTATTCCATGACCGGAACAAAGGGGGATACGCGTTACACCACGATTTTGAATCAGAAGAGAGCCAACAAAGTTGAGCTAGCTAGTTTTAAACAAACAAAAAAAATGACGTGAAAATTATACATATGATTTGCTCCACATGATGGTTGGCTTTCTTAATTTCCTCCTGAAATTATGAAATCTGTAAAGAAATCTCCAAAAAAAAAAAAGTTGACACAGCTCACTTGAATAGCATTTTTCGGTTTGATTTCGACCCGAATCTCAGTCTGAACCACAAAATCTTATCTAGAATCCGAATAGCTTCCATACATAGATTTGGCTCGTCTCAAAAGTTATCCCCCTTAATAATAAGACACTGATCACCTACTAGATTTAACACAGCTCTAGTATATTTGCAACAAATAATTGGCCCTCAGTCATGGTTAATGTTACAGTAGGAGATTTTATTGGTCATCAAATGCTTGCCATTGATTCAATACACAGCAGTCAATTTACCTCTCTATACCCACATGAGAACAAGAAAAATCTTGATGAGTGAGAAATGACTGACCTGGTACAAGCAGAGCCAAGCAAAGTGGAAGTGCATGTCAATTTCAAATGCTTTTCATTTTGGGTTTTTTTTTTTTTTTTTTTTGTAAAGTTTGCATGGAATTTGAAAAAATTTTCAGTTCTTATAAATTTTGGGAAAATTTTGGTAAAAAACCAGTGAATTTATATGTAAAATTGAAAACAAAAAAGGCCTTCAAATGCATGTCATTTTCTGTAGTATACTATTGCTGAGCATCACTGCATTCCTGTGAGAATCAAGAACAAGATATGCACAGTGAAAGTCATTTCACTAAAGCAACCACCTTCATGGAGTTGACCATCCGTGCATCACCCGTATTTATATGGGGACAACTCAATTAGGCCACCCAATATTTTGTAGTAATGAATCACGCATATATCAAATAAAGTAGACAAATACGGCCTTTTTTTTTTCTTTAAAAAAGAAAATAGTGGCCTAGGGCGGGGTAGGGCTCTCCTAACCTAATGAGAAAGAAACTTACTTGGGTACTAGAGGGCATCAGGCTCAAATTATACATAGAGTGTTGGGAAATTGTAGTGTTCAGGGGTAATAAAAAAGTAATGGCCTAGGATGAGACCATGTAAGATTAGGAGCATCAAATGAGTTCTTGGATTTGACTTGAAACTGTTGATTAGATTTGATCGACCCAAACCTATCTTAGGTCATGGTTAGAAAGCAGATCAACAACTGGCTCGAACTCGACTAGTAACTATATCTGGTTTGCTTGAATCTAACCCTGATGCACATGAGGTCTAGGCCAACCAACCAATCGACCAATTCATAGCTAAAAACTTCTAAACATATGTAACTTGGATAACTAATGGTCTGAGCTAATAGGACCTACCAGATGCGCAAGCAAAACAGAACATACAATAGGTCATAAATAGATCATTCCAAATTTCGCTGAGCTTGCAATCTTGTTTTGTTTAGGGAGTCTAATTCAGCCAATCTTAGGCACGCATTACTATTAGTGGCCAATCTGGATTGTATCGCAAAGCGGAGCAAAGGGAGGTCCACCTCCAATGGTAGTACAACTTATGTACCAAACACCAAAGAGTATGGTGTCACTTTAATTGCTATCCTAAATGTTATTCGGTAGGCCCACAGTGCTTTGACCAGTTTATCATGTCATTCTCTTTTATTTTAGAATAACAACTTCTTCATTAATTTGACTAATATTTTGTTGAAGGCCTCTGCTAGACCATTTGCTTGTGGGTTATAGATAGAAGAATAACGCCAATCGATTCTATATCACTCAGCAAATTTTGCTATCTGTATGCTCTTGAAGGCTGGCCGTTGTCTGAGATTACCTTACGAGGAACCTCAAAATGATAGACGATGTAATCGCAGAAGAATTTCATAATATTATTCGCTTTCACTTCTTTGAGCATGATTGCTTCAGCCAATCTTGAAAAATAATTAGTTGCAGCCAAAATATAGCGATGTTCGACTGATAATGGCAGATCAATGAGGCCTATTATATTTGTTCCCCAACTTTCAAAAGGTCGGGAAGATATTGTCGGATGTAATGGGTTTGGGTGCTGATGAATGACATTTTAATATACTTGACATTCATAACATTTAGTAGCATAGTTAATATTATCTTTTATTATAGTTGGCCAATAATAACTTATTTGTGTAATTTTTATTAGTATTTTTGGCTCTGATTAATGGGCCACACATAAGCCTTCATGCACTTCGTTAATGACTTTTCTACCCTCTTCTGGACCTAAGCGTCGTAGTCAAAGTTAGTTGAAGGATCTTTTATATAGAACCTCAGACACATGGGTAAGGCGCATGACCCTTTTCTTTATTTAAAATGCTAGTGAGGGCTCTTACGGGAGTCTACCATCCTTAAGAAAATTGATAAGGGATTTTCTCCGGTAATGTGTGCTCTAATATATACAACTATCCTTCTGAGTTTTGGCTTGCATCCCTCTGCTTCATCTTATTCTAAGTTTCTTTTGATTTCTTGTTGCTTATTTTCATATTGGAGTGTATGTCTTTCCTTGATATTGAACATAATAGAATGTAAAATTCTTTTAATTCGCATTATTATTAATATGAGCTCTTCTTTAGTAGTCACCATTTCCTTGGCCAAACAAGCTAATGCATCTGCTTGATTGTTCTCTGTTCGGGATACTTTCATATTTATAGCTAACATTATGAATTTAGAACAAACACATGCATTTAGATACTATTTATTTACATATAAAATTCTTTTAACTGAATACTTGTAATTATACAACCTTTTAATACAATTTCAATACATTTAAGATAAATAATAGTATTTATATGACTATTTAAAAGTATATATCAATTTATTTCCACTAAATGCATATTTAGAGACCGATTTGTTATATATTAATATATTTTAACTTAGTTTATGGATGCTACAAGTATTCATTACAATATTAACGAATTTAAACTGAATACATGCAATTAGATATTAATCCCCTATATATAAAGTATTTTAATTGAATATTTAGAGTTATACAATAATTCGATGATATTCTTTTGTATTTGAATGAAATATTATGATTTAGACATCGATTAGTTGTATATCAACATACTTTAATAGAATACTAATAATTTAATAATTATTTATTATTAATCAATATATTTTACCCTAATAATTATATTTAGTGATTAATTTATTATATATCAATATATTTTAGGTGAACACTAGCGTTTATGCAAAAATATAATAATATATTGATATATTTTAACTAAATATATACTTTTACAAGCTAATTTATAATGTATCGATGTATTTTAATTGAATATACAATTATTCATAGCTATTTCAATGAACTTATATTATATACATGCATTCATATACTGACTCGTTATATATCAAGTTATTTTAAGAAAATATCGGCTATTTAATAACTTTTCGATGCTATTTTATTGTCTTTAAATGAAATACAAATATTTAGATATTAAATCATTACATATCAAGGTATTTCAATAAAATATAAATAATTTTATAACTATTTATTAATATATCGATGTATTTCAACAAAATACATGCCTTTAAAAATCGATTAAAAAAAATCACCATAGTTTAATTAAAGATCAACCATTACATAATTATTTGATAATATATTAAAGTTTTTTAACTGAATATAAGCTTTAAAGATCGATTCATTTCATATAAAGTTGTTTTAACAAAATACTTGCAATTATTTGAAATTTATCAAAGTTTTTTGATAGAATACACGTAATTTTACAACTATTCATTGAATATCAATATTTTTATAATTAGTTAAAGATATAGCAAAGTAACTACTTGCAATTACTCATTATATATCGAAGTATTTTAATAGGTACTAACAATTTTATAACTATTCATTAATATAACAAACTATTTCTATTGAATAATTGTATTTAGACACTGATTTTATATATTTCATCATATTTTAGTTGAATATTGGTAATTATATACCTATTTAAAAGCATATCGATGTATTTCATCTAAATACATATTTTAGAGATCAATTAGTTATATATCAATATATGTTAACTGAATATCAATATTGCTACAGTTATGCATTATTGTATCAACGAACCTAAACTGAATACATGTATTTAAATATCAGGTCTTTATGAATAAATTTTTTTTAATAGAATATTTGTAATTATACAAAAAGTTGCTAATCTTTAATTGTATTTGAATAGAATACAATGATTTCAACACTGATTTGTTATATATTAAGATATTTTAATAGAATATTGAAAGGTACTGATTTGTTCTATATTAAAATATTTTAATAGAATATTGAAAGGTTTACTGCTATTCACTATTATATTAACATGTTTTAACAGAATAGGTACTTGTAGCAATTAATTCGATGCAGATTAATATGTTTCTACTGAATACCCGTAATTAGACAATAATTTGATGATATTTTATTGAATTTTAACTAAATATATATTTTTAGAAGCCAAATCAGAAAATATCACTATTATTTAACTGAATATTGATAATTATACAACTATTCATAACTATCTAGATGAATTTATGCTGAAAACACAAATTTAGATATTGAAATATCACATATTAAGTTATTTTAGTCGAACTCTTGTTATTAAATAGCTTTTCAATACAATTTTATTGTATTGAAATAGAATACTAATATTTAGACACCAATTTATTTCATATCAAAGTATTTCTATAGAATACAAGTAAATTTACAACTATTCATTGATATATCGATGCATTTCAACTAAATGTATGCATTTATTTATCGATTCAATAAAAATCATAGCGGTTTAACTGAATACAAATAGTTATATAACTATTTTATGGAATATTAAAGTTTCTGAAATGAATATATACTTTTAGAGATCAATTCATTACATATTATGATATTTTAAATGAATTCTTGCAATTATAAATTTTTCATTACAATTTCAATATATTTGAATAGAGTACAAATATATGAATGTTGATTTATTATATATCAAAATATTTTAATAGAATACCTATAATTTTATAATTATTCATTTATATACCAACAAATTATAATGAATACTTACATTTAGAGATAAATTCGAAACATATCATATTATTTGAACTGAATATCAAAAAATACATAAGTATTTAAAGGTATATAGATGCATTTTCACTAAATATATGCTTTTGAAGACCGATTTGTTACATATATATTAATATATTTTAAGAGAATATTGGTAATGCCATAACTTTTTATTATTATATCAATGATTTATGCTAAATAGACATAGGAATTTCTGATGAATACATGCATTTAGATACCATTTTCTTACATATCACCTTATTTTAATTAAATACTTACACTTATACAATTTTTTGATGCACTTTTAATATATTTGAACAGAATATTAGCATTTAGATAACGATTCATACAGAATATAAAATTATTTATTGATATATCAAAGTATTTCTTCTTAATACCTACATTAAGTATCCAATACTATACATATTATGATATTTTCAATGAATACAAGCATTTATATGATAATTTAAAAATATATCAATTTTTCTCCACTAAATACATACTTTAGAGAATGATTCATTATATTTTAATGTATTTTAACTTAGTGCTAATGATGCAATAAGCAATTATCACAATATTAATAAATTTAAGCTAAATACGTATATTTAGATACCAATTCCCTGTATATAAAGTTATTTTAATTAAATATTTATAATTATACAATAATTCAATAATATTTATTTGTATTAGACCAAAATGCTATGATTTAGGCAACAATAGGTTGCATATCAAGGGACATTAATAGAATAATAATAATTTTACAATTATTTAATATTATATCAATATATGTTTAACTAATAATTATATTTAGTTATTAGTTAGTTACATATCATGATGTTTTAGATGAATGCCATCATTTTTGTAATAATGGAATGATAAAACGATGTATTACAATGAAATATAGACTTTTGAGGCTAATCCATAATATATGGACATACAATAACTAAATAAAGAGCTATTCAAAGCTATTAAAGTTTTTTAATCAAATATAAGCTTTTAAAGATCAATTCATTACATATGAAAAAATTTAAACAAAATATTTGCAATTATTTGAAATTTATCAAAGTTTTTTAGCAGAATACAAATTTTACAACTATTTATAAAATACCAAAATTTATACAACGATTTGAAGATATATCAAAGTATCTACTTACAATTATTTATCACATATTGAAGTATTTTAACATAATATATATGGACAATTTCACAACTATTAATTGATATATTAAACTATTTCTATTAAATAATTTTTCTTAGACATTAATTTGATAGATATCCTCAAAGTTTAATTAAATACTGATAATTATAAAACTATTTAAAAATATATCGATGTATTTCAAAAATAGACATGCTCTTAGAAACTGATTAGTTATATCTCGACGTATTTTAATAGAACAATATTATTGCTACAGCTATGCACTGTTATATCGATGACTTTAATCTCAATATATGTATTTAGATTTCAATTCTTTACGTTTAAAGTTTTTTTAATAGAATATTTGTAATTATAGAACAATTTGATGATTTTTTAATTTTTTTCAATATATATTAAAGTAGTTTAATAGAGTATTAAAAGGTTAACAGTTATTCAGTGTTGTATCAGTGCGTTTTAACATAATAGACACTTGTGATTAATACGATGCAGATTAATATGGTTTTACAGAATACCAACAAATATGAAGTAATTTGATGATATTTCGAAGAATTTCACCTAGATACATATTTAGTGAGATCAAACAGTAGCTCTAATTGTTATTTAATTGAACACTGATAATTATATAACTATTTATTACTATTTTGATTAATTTATGTTGAATACATAGATTTGCATGATGATATGTTACATATTAAGTTATTTCAGTTGAATTCTTATTATTAAATAGCTTTTCAATGTAATTTCATTGTGTTCGAGTAGAATACTAACATTTAGTCAATGGTTTATTCCATATCAAAGTATTTCTTAAGAATACAAATAAATTTATAACTATTCATTTATATATTGACGCATTTCAAACAAATGTATGCATTTATTTACCAATTCAATAAAAATCATAGCGGTTTAACTGAATACAAGCTATTATACAATAATTTTATGGAAATTTGAAGTTTCTTAAATGAATACATACTTTTATTGATCAATTCATTGCATATTAAGATATTTTAAATGAATTCTGGTAATTATACAAATTTTCATTATAATTTCAATATATTTGAAAAGAGTACAAATACTTACATACCGATTTGTCACATATTAAATTATTTTAATAAAATACTTATAATTTTATAATTACTCATCTATATATCAATTACATATAAATGAATACTTATATTTAGGGACCGATTCAATCCATATCATATTATTTGAACTAAATATCAAAAATTGCACATGTATTTAAGCATATATAGATGTACTACCACTCGATAGTCTTTTGGAGACCAATTCATTATATATTAATGTATTTTAATAAAGCACTGGATACAATACTATATCGATGAGTTAATGCTAAATGCACATATTTAGATATCAATTCTTCACAGTAAATTATTTCAAACGAATATTTGCAATTATACAACTATTTGAGGATATTTAATTGTATTTGAGAAACAAATATGATTTAGGTGCCACTAATACACCAATTCATTATATACAATTATATTTTAATTGAACATTTATAATTATACAACTATTTATAGCTATCTTTATGAGTTGATGATAAATAATTGCACTAAGGCTCTGTTTGGTAATAAGAAAAAAAATTAGTTAAAATTTTTAGTCATTTTTGAAAAATATGTATGATATGAAATAAAATAAGTTGGTCATATTAAAAATTGTGTAGGATATGAAATAAAGTTGATTGATTTATCGAGAATTGTGTTGGATGTGAAATAAAGTGATTGTTTAATGTTGGAATTTGTATGAGATGAAATATAAAATATTTTTTTAATATTTTTTTAAAATAAATTTAAGATTTTGGTCATGAGTAATTTTAGCCATGATTTTTAGCTCATTGCCGAACAGAGCCTTAGATATCAACCCCTTACATATCAAGTATTCGACTGAATATTCATCTTTCCAATGTAATTTCAATATATTTGAAATAAATACTAGCATTTAGATATCAATTCATCTCGTATAACAGATAACAATAATTTCAAAGCAATTCATTGATATATCGAAGTATTTCCACATTGTACATGCATTTAGCATACAATTTAATATATATCCTGATATTTTCATTAAACACTAGTATTTATATAACTATTTATAGATATATCAACTTATCTCTGCTAAATGCACCCTATCGATACAAATTTATTACATATTAATATATTTTAACATAGCATTATCGATGCATTAAGTATTTGTTGTAATACCAATGAATTTTCGCTAAATACACACACATAGATACTAATTCTCTATATATATAGTTATTTTAATTAAATATCAACAATTATATAATAATTCACTGATATTTGTTTGTATTTGAATAGAATAGTAAGATTTAGACAACGATTAGCTGCAGATCAACGTACTTTGGAAGAATTCAAGCTATTTTACAACTATTCATTGATTTATCAATGTATTTTCATGTAGGAATTGCATTTAGTGTTTAATGTGCTACATAACAAGATGTTTTAGGCAAATACAAGTAATTTTGCAATGTTGTAAGGATATATCGATGTATTTTGACTAATTATACACTTTTGTATGCTAATTCATAATATATCGACATCTTTTAGCTGAATATACAATTGTTCAAAGCTATTTCAACGAATTCACGCAATATACAGGGATTTAGAAATTGACTCGTTACATATAAAGCAACTGTAAGGAAATATTTTTCATTTAATAACTTTCTAATGTTATTTCATTCTGTGTGAAAAGAATTTTTTTTTCTGTGTGAGAAGAATACGAGCATTTAAATATCAAATCATTACATATTAAGTTATTTCAACTTAATGTTGATAATTTTACAACTATTTATACATATATTGATAATACATGTCAAATTGTTTAAATGAATTCCAACAATCATGCAGTTATTCGAAAATATATAAGATTTTTAAATATTATTTTATTACATATCAACTTGTTTTAGCAGAACACCTGCAATGCTTCACCATATATCGAGCTATCTTAATAGGATATTGACAATTTTACAACTATTTTTTACTATATCAACCAATTTCCACTTAGTAGTTTTATTTAGATGCCGACTTCATACATATCTTCAAATTTAACTGAATGCCAATAATTATACAGCTATTTAAAGAAATATTTATGTATTTCGAAAACAAATTTGCTTGTAGAGACTGATTAATTATATCTCAACGTATTTTAACGGAACAACATTATTGCTACGGCTATGCATCGCAATTTCGATGAATTTACTCTCAATATGTGCATTTAGATTTCAATTCCTTACGTGTAAAGTTTTTTTAATAGAAACTTATTAATTATACAGCAATTCTATGATCTTGAATTGTTTCTTCAATAGAAAAACAACGATTTTGATACCTATTTGTTATGTATTAAAAGTTAATTGTTATTCACGATTAGATCAGTGTGTTTTAATAAAATAGACACTTGTAGCAATTAATACAATGCAGATTAACGTGGTTTTACAGAATACCAACAAATATGAAGTAATTTGAAGATATTGCGATGAATTTCAACTTGATATTTCATAAATCAGACCCTAAAAGAGCCTATTCTCTTAAAATTGATTAATATACTGATAAATAGATGTGTAATTATAGGTATTACATTAAAACCTAATCCAATGTCCCTAATAGATTACCAAATATTAATTTTCGATTAAAATACATTAATATAGCAAATATTTGGTGTGTAATCAGAGTATTATATTAAAAAACCTTCATATAGATAAGATTAAAGTCAAATTGCATACATTCTCTTCAAATACATTAAAAACTAATTGAATACTTATACAATTGCTTGTATTTAGTTAAAATAACTAATTATGCAATGAAATCGTACTCTAAATACTTGTACTCCACTTGAATTCAACGTAATGCAATGAATACGTGCAAAAATATCACTATTTAATTCAAATTCATTAAAATGTCATAAATCAGACACTTAAAAGAGCATATTATTTTAAAATTGATTGATATACTGACAAATAGATATGTAAGTATAGGTATTACATTAAAACCTAATCCAATGTCCCTATAAGATCGTCGAATATCAATTTTCGATTAAAATACATCAATATAGCAAACATTAGGTTTGTAATCAGAGTATTATGTCAAAAAACCTTCATATAGACAGAATTAAAGTCAAATTGCATAAATTCTCTTTAGATACAATAAAAACTAATTGAATACTCATAAAATTACTTGTATTCAATTAAAATAACTAATTATGTAATGAATCGTACACTAAATACTTGTACTCCACTTGAATTCAACGTAATGCAATGAATACCTGCAAAACCGTCACTATTTAACTCAAATTCATTGATATGTCATAAATCAGACCCTAAAAGAGCCTATTCTCTTAAAATTGATTGATATACTGACAAATAGATGTGT
>KZ451999.1:3091762-3204003 GCA_002786265.1 Apostasia shenzhenica
TGAGTATTCAATTAGTTTTTATTGTATTTTAAGAGAATGTATGCAATTTGACTTTAATTTTATCTATATGAAGGTTTTTTAATATAATACTCTGATTACACACCTAATGTTTGTTATATTGATGTATTTTAATCGAAAAATGATATTTGGCGATCTATTAGGGACATTGGATTATGTTTTAATGCAATACCTATAATTACACATCTATTTGTTAGTATATCTATCAGTTTTAAGAGAATAGGCTCTTTTAGGGTATGATTTATAACATATTAAAGAATTTGAGTTGAATAGTAACGTTTTTGAAGGTATTCATTGCATTATGTTGAATTCAAGTGGAGTACAAGTATTTAGAGTACGATTCAAGCAATTTATTTATATATCAAAGTATTTCCACGTTATTCATGTATTTAGCATATAATTTAATACATATACTGGTAATTTCATTAAACACTAGTATATATATGATTATTTGTAGATATAACAACTTCTCTCTACTAAATGCACCCTATCGATATCAATTTATTACATATCAATGTATTTTAACATAGCATTATCGATGCATTAAGTATTTGTTGTAATACCAATGAATTTTCGCTAAATACACACACATAAATACTAATTCTCTATATATAAAGTTATTTTAATTAAATATCAATAATTATACAATAATTTACTGATATTTGTTTGTATTTGAATAGAATAGTAGATACAGATTATTTGATTTAATGGATTATTTTCAATTAAGTTCCAACAATTATACAATTATTTGATGATATATTAAAGTTTTTCAATTGTATACAAGCTTTTAGAAATCATTTCATTACATATCAAGTTGTTTTAGTTGAATATTCACAATTTCACCACATATCGAAGTGTTTTTACAAGATATTGATAATTTAATAACTATTTATTAATATATCAACCTATTTCTATTGTGTAGTTTTATTTAGATGTCGATTTTATATGTATCGTCAAATTTATCTGAATACTGATAATTATACAACTATTCATCAATGTATGTTTTTACCGATTCAAAAGATATCATAGTGGGTTAATAGAATAAAGAAGTTGTACCACTATTTTATGGTATGTCAAAGTATTTCAACTTAATGTATTTTAACCTGGTTTAATAGCAGTTTAATAGCAATTTAGATTCCGATTTATTTCATATCAAAGTATTTCTAAAGAATATAAATTAGTTTACAATTATTCATTGATATATTGATGCATTTCAACCAAATGTATGCATTTATTCATCGATTCAATAGAAATTATAGCAACTGAATACAAATTGTTATACAATTATTTTATGGAATATCAAAGTTTCATAAATGAATACATGTTTTTAGAGATTAATTTATTATATATTAAAATATTTTAAATGAATTCTTGCAATTATATAAATTTTCATTATAATTTTAATATATTTGAATAGAGTACAAATACTTAGATACCAATTTGTCATATATAAAAGTATTTTAATAGAATGCTTATAGATTTATAATTATTAATTTATATATCAATTATTTATCATGATTACTTACATTTAGAAACCGATTCGATTCATATCGTATTATTTGAACTAAATATAAAAAATTGCACATGTACTACCACTAGATACATGCTTTTGAAGATTGATTTATTATATATTAATGCATCTTAATAGAACACTTATGATTATACAATTATTTATAGCTATCTCTATGAATTTAAGATGAATACATGTATTTAGATATTAACTCATTACATATCAAGTTATTTTAATTGAATATTGATAATAATGCAACTTTTTAATGCAATTTCAATATGTTTGAATCAAATACTAGCATTTGATATTAATTCATCTCATATAACAAAATAATGATAGTTTCAAAACTATCATTGATATATCAACATATTTCCTCTTTATACTTGCATTTAGCATATCATTTGATATATATCTTAGTATTTTCACTAAATACTAATATTTATATAATTATTTATAAATATATCAACTCCTCTTCACAAAATGTACATTTTAGAAACTGATTCGTTTGTATTAATGTATTTTAACTTAGTATTGTTAATGCAATAAGCATTTATTGTAATATCAATGAATTTAAGATAAATATACACGCATAGATATTAATTCTCTATATATAAAGTTATTTTAATTGAATATCTGTAGTTATATAACAACTCGATGATATTTATTTGTATTTGAACAAAATAGTATGATGTAGACATCGATTGGTTGCAAATTAACGTACTTTAAAAGAATTCAAGCTATTTTATAATTATTTATTGTTATATCAATATAATTTTATCTAGCAATTACATTTAGTATTTAATTTCATATATAAGAAGATGTTTTAGGTAAATACAAGTAATTTTGCAAAAATCTGGTGATATATCAATGTATTTCAATAAATTATACTTTTTTTGCTGGCTAATTTATAACATATCGATGTATTTTAATTGAATATACAAATATTCATAGTTATTTCAATAAATTTATGCAATATATAAGGATTTAGAAATTGATTCGTAACATATTAAGCAATTTTAACGAAATATTTCCTATTTAATAACTTTCTCATGTTCTTTCATTACATTTGAGAAGATTTAAACACTAAATTATTACATATTAAGATATTTCAACATAATATTAAATTTTTTACAACTATTTATACATATATTGATAATATATATGATATTATTTAATAAAATTCCAACAATTATACATTTATTTGATAATATATCAAAGTTTTTCAATCGAATACATGTTTTTAGATATTATTTTATTATATATCAAGTTATTTTAGCAGAATACTTGTAATTATTCACCACATATTGAAGTATTTTAATAGAATATTAACAATTTTATAGCTATTCATTGATATATTAAACTAATTTCATAGAGTAGTTTTATTTAGACGTTGATTTCATACCTATTGTCAAAATTTAATTAAGTACCAGTAATTGTACAATTATTTAAAAATTAACGATGTATTTTAACTTAATACACGTTTTTAGATACTAATTGATTATATATTAATATATTTTAACTGAATAATATTATTGCTACAGCTACATATTATTATATTAACAAATTTGAACTGAATACATATATTTAGATACCAATTTTTTACGAATAAAATATTTTCAATAGAAATTTTGTAATTATACAATAATTTGATGATCTTTAATTATTGCTCAATACAATACAATGATTTTTAAACCTATCTATTATATATTAAAGAATTTTAATAGAATATTGAAAGATTTACTATTATTCACTGTTATACCAGTAGGTTTTAATATTATAGGCACTTGTATTGATTAATGTGATATAAATTAATATGATTTTACTAAATATTTTAATGATATTTTCATGAATTTTAACTAAATACATACTTTTAGAAATCAAATCAGTAGATATCATCGTTATTTAACTGAATACTAATAATTACATAACTATCCATAACTATTTCATTAAATTTACATTAAATACACAGTTGTAGATGTCAATATATTATATATTAAGTTATTTTAATTAAATACTTATTATTAAGTAGCTTTCTATTGCAATTCATTGTATTTGAGTAGTATACTAGCATTTAAATACTAATTCATTACATACAAAATATTTCTATGAAATACAAATAATTTGATAACTATTTAACAAATACAAAAAGTCATACAACTATTTTATGATATATCAAAGTTTCTCAAATGAATATATATTCTTAGAGATCAATTTACATATCAAGATATTTTAACTGAATTCTTACATTTATATAATTTTTTGTTACAACTTTAATATATTTGTATAAAGTACAAATATTTAATATCCGATTTATCACATATCATAGTATTTTAAAAAAAAAATTATAATTTTATAATTATTCATTTATATATCAACTATTTATAATTATTATAATTATTATATCAACGTATTTTTACCTAACAATTGCATTTAATGTTTAATTCATTATATATGAAGATTGTCTAGGTGAATACCAGTAATTTTACAATAATGCCATATCGATGTATTGCAATTCAAGATAATCTTCTGCAGCCTAATTCATAACATATCGACGTATTATAATTGAATATACAACTTTTCAAATTTATTTTAATGAATTCATGCAATATACGTGCATTTAGAATTTAACTCGTTATATATCTAGCTATTTTAACAGATAATATTTACTATTTAATAACTTTTTGACATTATTTCAATGTGTTTGAGAAACATACGAGCATTTTGACACCAAATTTTTACATATTAAGATATTTTAATATAGGGATAATTATCTGCATGCCACATAAATCTTCATGTATTACGCCACACACACTTTCTTTTTGTGAAGAAAATGTGTGTCGTGTAATATTAAAAGATTTGTGTGGCATGCAGGTAATTGCCCCTTTAATATAATATAAATAATTTTATAACTATTTATTCATATATTGATGTATTTTAATTAAACAAATGCTTTCAAAGATTCATAACATATCATATTAATTTAATTGAGTTTTAGTAATTCTACAATTATTTGATGATAAATCAAGGTTTTTCAATCTAATACAAGCCTTTAAAGATTAATTTATTGCATATCGTATTATTTAACAGCATACTTGCAATTATTCATCACATTTTGAAATATTTTAACATAATACTGACAATTTTATAATTATTCATTGATTTATCGAACTATTTCTATTGAATAGTTATTCTTAGACATTGATTTGCTACATATCATCAAATTTTAATTAAATACCGATAATTATATAACTATTTGAAGACATATCGATGTATTTTGAAAAAAATATGTTTTTAAAGACTGATTTGTTATACATCAACATATATTAACAGAGCAACATTATTACTACCGCTATGTATTGTTATATCAATAAATTTAAATTGAATATATGCATTTAGATTCTAATTCTTTATGCATCAAGTTTTCTTAATGCAATGTTTGTAATGATACAGCAAATTCGATGATCTTTAATTATTTCTCAATAGAATACAATAATTTTGATACCAATTTGTTATATATTAAAGCATTTTAATAGAGTATTTAAAGGTTTACTGTTATATCAGTGTGTTTTAATAAAATAGATAATGTAGTGATTAATGCAATATAGATTAATATGGTTTTATTAAATTTCAGCATTTATGCAGTAATTTGATGATATTTTGATGAATTTCACTAAATTCATATTTTTAGAAACTAAATTTGTAGCTATCATCGTATTTAACTGAACACAGATAATTGTATAACTATTCATAGCTATTTCGATGAATTTATGCTTAACACAGAGATTTGCATGACGATATGTCACATATTAAATTATTTTAGTTGAATTCTTGTTATTAAATAGCTTTTCAATGTAATTTCATTGTATTTGAGTAGAATACTAGTATTTAGACATCAATTTATTTCATATCAAATATGTTTAGAGAATATAAATAATTTTTGCAATTATTCATTGATATATCGATGTATTTCAACTAAATATAAGCATTTACTTACTGATTCAATAAAATCATAGCGGTTTAACTGAATATAAGCTATTATACAATTATTATATGGAATATTAAAGTTACTTAAATGAAAATATGCTTTTAGAGATTAATTCATTATATATTAAGATATTTTAAATGAATTCTTGCAATTATACATGTTTTCATTATAATTTTAATATATTTAAATAGAGTACAGATACTTAGAAAGTCATACTTTAAAACTTTGAGAGAGGGTGATCGAACAGAGGTTACGCCATAATAGTAAGGTATTAGAGAATCAGTTTGGCTAATTCATTATATATCATTATATTTTAGCTAAATGCTTATAATTATATAACTATTTAGAGCTATCTCTATGAATTTATGAAGAATACATGCATTTTATTGATTCCTTACATATCAAGTTATTTTAATTGAATATTTGTAATAATGCTAGTTTTTTATGCAATTTTAATATATTTGAACTAAATACTAGTATTTAGATATTGATTCATCTCACATAATAGAATAATAATAATTTCAAAGTTATTCAGTGATATATCGAAGTATTTCCTCTTTAACTTATATTTAGTATATCATTCGATATATATCTTTGTATTTTTATTGAATACTAGTATTTATATAATTTATAGATATATCAATTTCTATCCACTAAATACACACTTTAGAGATTGATTTGTTATATATCAATGTATTTTAACTTTGCATTATCGATGCAATAAATATTTATTATAATATCAACAAATTTATGCTAAATACACACATTTAGATACCAATTCTCTATATATAAAATTATTTTAATTAAACTGTTGACGTAGGATGTGGCGATCTCAGGAAACACCGAAGAGAGAGAGAGTTCCGGGAGACGGCGGCGCGCAAAGGGGGTGAGCCTGTTAACGGAGGCTCAGGGAGAAGATTCAGTCCAAAGCAACTAGAAAAGCACACAGAGATTTAAGGTAGTTCAGGGAGGAAATCCCCTACATCCACCGGTCGGTCAGCGAAGGAGTTTCACTAATAAGAAAAAGATAGCCCTGAAGGCTGTACAATGTTCTGGGAAGAGGAGAGGAAAAGGAAGAAGAAGGGGGAGACGAAGAAGGTAAGGAGCTCCTCAGTTGGGGTCCTGATACAATGAATAATTGTTTTCTCTTTTTCTCTCTGTCTATCTGCTGATCTCCTGTATCTCCTGTATCTCCTCAATCTCCTCAATCTCCTCAATCTCCTGGATCTCCTCCTCTTCAACTGGGACTGGTCAGCGGTTTTTATAACCGTTGGCGTGCGTAGCTTCACCCTGGTTTTCCGTAGGTGGAAGGATGGCTTGGGCTCTGAGCGTCGCTCGCCTGTCGCTGGAGGAGTCCGCAGCAGTACTAGGATATAAGAATCCTTTAATGCTGGTACTTTTCTGGGGAAGAGTATCTGTACGGAAATCGGTGGAGTTAGGTAAAGCTGATTGTGATAGGCGTTTACCTCGTATCCTCGTGCCCGAGGTTACGAGGGTTTATCCTGGATCGTCGTGGACGATGGTTGGTTGAATCCTCGTGCCTGAGGTTTGACCTGGGACAAGGGTCCTGTAAAACTTGAAGCTGAGTCAGCAAATCAATCAAGTACAGGCCTGTCAGGCACCACGTGTTCGACCAGGATGCAGTGCAGGAGCCACGTGTTAACATAAATATATGTAATTATACAATAATTTGATGATATTTATTTGTATTTGAACAAAATAGTATGATTTAGACACCCATTGGCTGTAGATCAACGTACTTTAAAAAAATTCAAGCTATTTTACAATCATTTATTGTTATATCAACGTATTTTTATTTAGCAACTGCATTTAGTTTTTAAGTTGTTACATGTGAAGATCGTTTAGGTAAATACTAGTAATTTAGTAATATATTAATGTATTTCAATTAAATATACACTTTTGTAGATTAATTCATAACATATCGATGTATGTTAACTTAATATACACCTGTTCAAAGCTATTTCAATGACCTACCGTAATATACGTGCATTTAGAAATTACCTCGTTACATATTAAGCTATTTTAATAAACGTTTGCTATAAAACAACTTTTCAATATTATTTGATTAAGTCTGAGCAAAATATAAGTATTTAGATACAAAATCATTATATATCAAAGTATTTCAATATAATATAAATAATTTTACATATATTCATTCATATATAGATGAACTTCACCTGAACACATGTTTTTAAAGATTGATTTAATACATATTATATTAATTTAATTAATTTCAATAATTATACAATAATTTGATAAATAGAAACTTTTAGAGATCAATTTATTACATATCAAGCTATTTCTATAAAATACTTGTAATTATTTATCATATATCAAAGTTTTTTAATAGGATAGTAATAATTTTATAATTATTCATTGATAATCGAACTATTTCTATTGAATAGTTATATTTAAATACTGATTTGATACATATCATCATTTTTTAATCTAATGCTGATAATTATATAACTATTTGAAGACATATTAATGTATTTTAACTAAATATACACTTTTAGAGACCGATAGTTATATATCAATGTATTTTAATTGAACACCATTATTGCTATAGCTATGCATTGTTATATCAATGAACTTAAATTGAATATATGCATTTAGATATTAATTCTTTACATATAAAATTTTATAATAAATATTTATATTTAAACAACAATTTAATGATCTTTAATTTTTTTCAATAGAGTACAATAATTTTGATATATATTTATTATATATTAAGATATTTTAACAAAAAATTGAAAGGTTTACTATTATTCATAAGTTTTTTGAATAAATACATATTTTTAGAGATTAATTTATTACATATCAAAATATTTTAACTGAATTCTTATAATTTCAATATATTTGAATAGAGTACAAGTATTTAGATGTTGATATGTCACATACTAAAGTATTATTTTAGAATACTTATGATTTTATAATAATTCATTTATGGGGCATTTACATGGCAGATACAGAAATTGGGTTAATTTACGGATTTCATCATAAATCTCAAAATATTACATTATCACACCTAAAATAGCTATTTTTTCATTTTTCACATCCTTCAGTAAATTCTATTAGAAGATTTAATCATATTTAAATCTCAATAAAATCTCAGCCATTGAACGCATCATTTAATCACTGACCTTCATGTTAGGGCATCACGGAGCTGCATTGGTTCCGGCAGCAGCGTATTCACGAGAGGCGGCAGCGTATTCATGCGAGACGGTAGCGTATTCTAGCAGAGCTCACTCTGCTATTTGCATCTTCTTCTTATGCGAGTATCGCGAGCGGGCATCGGTTCGACGCTCGCTCGCGATGCCCGCGTAAGAAGAAGATGCAAATAGCAGAGTGAGCTCTCTATCCTCATGAGCTAGTCTTTGAAGTATGGTTCTCCTAAAGTTCATATATATATATATATAATATTATATAAACAAAACCTCCTCTTTGGTGTGGTTCTAGCACTCGAATGTGCTGGAAAAGTGAGAGGACATGCTACCAAGAGGCAGACGACATGGTCGAGTGATTGTGTGACCTTTGGAGATCAAGACCGTGCATGGTAAGCATGGCAAGGGGATTCAATAGCTGAGTTGGGGCACAGATGATCGGGCCTATATTGATTTTGGGCTAGCTTGGAATGGGCTGAATTTAATAAGAAAATAACAAATTAGTTCTCTAATTTTAACCCCAATATAAATTGATCCTAAACATCTTTCACACTGCTTCCATTTAACCTGTTGAACCATTTTGAACTAATTAACCCAAACACTGCTAAACATTTTTACAATACATCAAAGTGGACATTTTCATCAGCATAACTAGTTTAATTAATTGACTCAAATAAATAAAGTACATCTGATTCAAAATATAAATTGAATAACTATAAATAAGCTAATGCTTTTTATCATGACTAAAATACTTTTGCGTCACTTTCACACTTTATTTTTGATCCCTTAAGTTAGTATTACAATGTATTTCTTTATTAGAATCGAGTAAGAAATTATGCATCCATTATATTATTTTAGTTTTGTATATAATTAATTGATGTAGAGACATAATAACGAGATAGCGCCATCGATATGGTCTTTGCATCCAAGCAAAAATTGACATATTATTTATTTTATTATTATTTAAGTAATAAGTATTTTTATTTTATATTAGTCACTTAGACTTATTTATCAATGGAAATTCCTACTTTGATGGTTTATATTTATTTTGAGTTTTATTTTGATTAATTTAAGCCAATTGAATTCAAATTGAATTATTTATGTTAAGTTTGGGTAAAATTAAATATAAATTAATCAAATTGAGTTGAGCTTGATTCAATTGGACTCAATTATATTGAATTGAGTTTAATTTAAATCAATCAGGTCTTTTTTAGGTTAAATTTAGTTAGTTTGAGTTTGGCTTAAGTTCATGCCAAATTATATTTTGGTTAAGTATATTATCAAAGAAAAAACAGTAGGCTGAATTGAACTTACGCGTGAAGAATCAAAATTAGGAGGACTCAGTGGTAATTATTTATTCAATTTAGCCAAAACCCTAATCGGTCTCTTGTCGGCGCAGTTGTTTGCAAGCTCGGCCACGACGCCTCGCCTCGCCTCGCCTCGCGGCCTTCGCCTGCACGATCGCCCGTCTTTTCCGGAACAAGTCGCCGAGAGCCGGCGCCTCAGCATTGGACGAGAGGCGTCTCCCCATCCTCTGCCTTTCTATAAATTCCTTCAAAGGGGCTCGAATTAAGGTGCCGTTGAGATGATGATTGAGTTGAAAAGCTGAGAGAAAAAATGTTTTTCTTTCTTAACGATTTTGGGCAGGTGGCCATGGATTCGGCGCCAGAATAGCAGCGGCTGCGAAAGTGTTGTTCTTTTCTTCGGGGTGGTGTCGGTTCGACTCTGATTCCACGCAGGTGGCGCCGGGTTCGGTTTGTTTCAGATTCGGGAGTTACTGCAGGGGCCTGTGGCTGCCATTTTAGGATACTTGAGGTTCATTAGTATTAGGGCTTTTTTCTTTCTTGAATCCATTTCAAATCTGTTATTTGCTCTGAACATTATCTCTATTTTAGGTTTCCGTTTGCTGTAATGAACAATGATCTTGATTCACTTTCATCTGGACACTCTTTGTTTTAGCAAGTTGAGCTGATCTTTGACTCCTCATGATAAACACCAAACTTAAATATATAACATAAAGGAGCTTAGATATCAGAAAAATTGCACCATGGTTGACTTCTGTCATGTTAAGCATGCTTTATTTTGTGATTATTATTGTGTCTTGCTATGGTTAATTTTGCATTATTCTCATGTTAAGCAATCGACTTTCTCTGCAGTATGTGTACCTAAATCTATGAAAATATTTAATAAATAGTTGATAAATCATACATATAACAATATTGAACTTGCTTTACTGTTTCATGTCTCCACCTGAACGTCCTGCTTGCCTTACTCTTCTACCATTTCTTTTGGTTTGAACTACTCCTGGTCTAATCACTATTGGTAGTTCACTGTAAGTTTAGTTCCTATTAAAATACCTTAAGGATTGGAATTGCTCTCCATGTTTAAGGTATATCAAGTTTGTTATGCATAAGAGAAAATCTTTTTTAAAACCTGATAGTTTCCTGTCTAGTTATATGAGTTACTGGATTTATTTAGACATTTTACCAATCAGCTACTCTATGAAACTATACGTTAATATGCAAGTTGGTCTAATTATGGATTTTAGTCTTGATTATTTCAATTCTATGACATTGCATAATTTTCATGATTAGGTTATTCGAATGCATGTCATTCAGGTTAACTATTGCATTTTCGTTTCTAGTAGTATACTTGAAATGTTAAATTAGTATTTTTTTTTAAATCTCCGAAATTTTTGTTTAAGTTAGAAGCTGGAACTAAATGTTAAAATAGAACTTGAAATCTATGACATCATATGGCATATTTTTATATTAATGAAGCATTGCATTTTAATTCTAATAGTAAGTCAGACATTTGCTTTTCATATACATCTAGGCACGAGTTCATATTGGTAGCATTAGATTCACTTATTCGCCTGCAAGTGAATCCCTTATTGCATCACCAACTCCATGTGTGTGGGTGACAGCTCTGTAGTAGAGGGATTATGAAATGGATAAATGAAACTTTCTTTTCCTGTATCTCTCTCATCTCCCTCTCCTTCTTTTACATTTTTTGATTCGACATCTATCGATCTTCGAGCTTCTCACATCCAAACATTGTCAGCAGTGCCCAAGACGGATCAATCACCGGAGGTCATTGGGGAAAAGCAAGTTGGTATTTTACGGGGTTCTTCCTCGTAACCTTCTCCACTCACATCATTTAGCAACATAGGTTTCTCATGAAGTTTGTTGGATTAATAAATCTGCAATCCGTGTTTAGATTTACTATATCTACTCAAAAGGGGTTTTAGATGCATTACAGTAAAAGTTATTTTTTAAAGAGGCTAAATCTCATGCCAACGATTGTTGACGCTCACGACTTTCTAAATTCATCTTTTTGTTATACTTCTAATTCAAACATCTGTTTAACAGATGGTAGCCACATCTGAAGGAGATGACAAATCAAGGCCTATCTTTAGAGACATCCGGAGGTATTACTGTGAGTATTGCGGGATTTGTAGGTCAAAGAAATCTCTTATAATGTCTCACATGCAGTCACACCATCAGGTATAGGAGTATCATAGCTGTTTTTGCGTCTTTCTTGTTGCCTTATCTTCAACTTGATTGGCTGTGATCCATTTTGATTTTTATCAATGGCATATTAAAACATTTTTTATTCTTCATTTATGCTTGAAATAGCCATGGTTTTATTATATTGTACATGATGTTTAGGAATCTTGTAATTGTCTTGATGGAGTGTTCGGGATAGAATCCTAGCTATTATAATATTGAGAAATTGAGATCTAATGAACTTTGTTATTCTAGGAACTAAAGGCTGATTGATTGCATTAAAAATTTAGATGTGCCATATTTTCATGCATATTATTATTATTTTTGGATAACTTATGCATATTATTTTTATCATTGAATGAATAGTTTATTTTCTGTTGTGATGTTTCTCTGAAATTTTGTTGGAGGTCAATGCTATTCTCACTCATAAAATTTTAAATTGGTTAATATGAGTTACATGGTAATTTATAGATTTTGAATTCTGCGATGGTGATGCAGGTATGTGAGTTTGGGTGATAGATTCTTGAATTCTTCATCCTACTTTAATAGTGTGCTGCTGTATGTTTGTTCATTTTATATATACCTTAACTTAGGACTATAAAGGTAAATTACTGTTTCGAATGATGCTTGGTTTCTCTTGCGTATGATGAACTTCAATAAAAGAGTTCTTAATGATATAAGTGGTTTCAGGTTTTCACCTCACCTGAAATAAGGCTTTCTACATCACTAAAACTGTTAAGTTGATCTATATGAATAAGATTTTACAATCAGCTCATGGACAATTGATTGACTAGGTTACAGAGTTTACTGTTGCTTGAAGATCAAGCTGCAAATAGTTAGATTGTTTGCATCATTTCAAATAAACTAAACTGAGTTGGATAGGAGTCTCCCATTTCTTGAATTTCAAGTCCATGGCACTTGTTTTTTAATGCATTTATATTTTCACCATCTTAACATGTCAATCAATTAGTTAGATTGATTGACCAATGAACAATTTAGAATACCTTTAAACTGTTTGGGCCTCATGTCTTTGTCAGCTATAACCTCAAGCCACTGATGATCTTATTTGAACTTGTAATGGTTAGTAGCCAATTAGCAAAAAAAAAAAATTGACAAAACTAAAGTTCCGTTGACATGTTTTCTCTCTACACAATTGTAAATATATACTGACGTATGTCTTATTAGAAGATTTAAGCTATATTTAAAATATTGGAGGTTGTATATGAATTCCAAAGATCTATTTGCTTTAGAAATCTAATTCACATTTGCTGAAATTAGCTTGTATACCCTCTAATTATAGTATAGAGATATTGCATATCATGATCAAAGGCCTTCATTTTTTAAGGATTACGTACTTAAATTAACCATTCCACAGTTTCATCTCCTTCATTCAATGTGTTAAATGCCAATTATGTAGATACTTTGAAAAATTGTAGGTTGAATTGAAAAAGGTTGCAGTTAATGAAGTCCATGCTCAGAAGCAAGAATTAAGGCAGAAGCTATGTTATGCTTGTGAGGAGTGCGATGCAATTTTTAAGAAGCCATCTTATTTACTGCAACATAAGCAAAGTCATTCTGTTGAGGTTTTTACTTACTACTTGTCTGCTAAGAAGAAGTTTAAATTTTTATTTTCTTTTAATGCAATACTTATATTTGATGTTATTCACAGCATCATACTTCATTGGGTAAATAGCAACTGGGTCCCTCAAGTATTATGATGTGGCAATCTGGCTCTTTACTTTAAACAAACGTGTAAATAGGTCCTTTCATAGTTACAGACGTTAGAAAAATATGACATTTACTTATTTACCTTTGAAAAAATAAATTTTTATTTATATAAAAAAATTATTTTTTTATTCCCTTTTTTTTTTAAAATGAAGATGCTTTAATGGTGGCAGACAATAATTAGGGCCAGGCGAAGGAGTTCACCGAGCTGTCGACTTGTTCGGCGAAAGCAGCGGCGAACTTGTCTGGCGAAGGCGGTGACTTCCTCGGTGAAGGTGGTGACTTCCTCGGCGAGCGCAACTTTTGACTCCTAATCCAGCTGCATTGTAAGGGAAATGAGCCAATTCCTAGAGTTAAAAATAACAATGCAAAAACACACAAACACACACAGAAATAGAACATCATTGAACATGGAAAATGAGCTAATAATGGTTTTAGAATTATACTAAAATGTACTACAAGCATTAGTTATACATACCAATATAACCCAACATAAAATCAAAGCTTTTCAAGTTATATTAAGCTTATATAGAAATCCAAGTTTTAAATACCATAACATTAGAGTTAATATGTCGAAGCCAATTATTTTGAAGATTTCACATGTACTATGAAATTAACACTGAACTCAAGTTTAAATATGACGACTTAGATAACAAGTAGTTAATTCAATTGTATGGATCACACAAATAATACATTGGAGAATATATGATTTTGAAAGTAGCATTTCATTCATAGCAGATAAAATTATGAAGATAACAAGTTACATTTCAATGTACTTATGCATACATCTGCCCATTTGCTTACTTAAACAATCACAAAATTAAAATAAGGCAAATGAGAACACCACACAAAATAATCAAATATATATTTTGTTGTTTCATCAACTCAAGCTTCAGCTTCATAACTAGCACATCTTTAACAAGCATAGCTGCATCTCCATCACCACTTGAATTAGACATATTTTTTTGACATTGCTGCTATGCTTGTTCAAGTGGTGATAATCTGCTAAATACAAATAATTGCACCTAGTTGAATAAAGCATTTCAACAAATATTTGTGTTTAGATAATCGACTAAAGAACTTAAAGAGGAGAAAAAATTTCATAAATTATATAAAACAAAAGTAAATTTCATTGAATTATTTTGATGGTAAATACCAAAGTCCCTTAAATGTTTTTTGATTTGAGCAGACTTGAAGATGGTGGCATCAAAAAAAAATGGAAGATGAAATTAAGTCATTATTTCTCACCAAATCTTACCCTATAGTAATCTCATTGGAGATTAGCTTACTGGAGATTCGCTGCAGAAGACAATCGATGCCTTCGCCAAAGCAGTTGACTGTTGTGCTCGCCGAGGAAGTCACCGCCTTCGCCGAAGAAATCCACTGCCGCCTTCGCCGAAGAAGTCGCCGCCTTCACCGGACAAGTTTGCCGCTGCTTTCGCCGAGCAAGTCGACAGCTCGGTGAACTCCTTCGCCTGGCCCAAATTATTGTCTGTCACCATTAAAGCATCTTCATTTAAAAAAAAAAACGGGAATAAAAAAATATTTTTTTTTATATAAATAAAAAATTATTTTTTTAAGGGTAAATAAGTAAATGTCATATTTTTCTAACTTTTGTAGCCATGAAAGGACCTATTTACATGTTTGTTTAAAGTAAAGGACCACGTCATAATACTTGAGGGGCCCTGTTGCATATACTGTAAAATAAGAGGGACCCGGTTGCTATTTACCCTACTTCATTTTGTTTGATCCATTCTCCTACATCTAGTTGTTCTTCCAGTCTAATGACTTCAGTCACAGAAATATGTGGGATATTTATTAAAAAATGTTTGATGCCTTTTTGTTGATTGTTATTTAATGTACATAGGTCAACAAAATGTTCAAGATACTATCTTGTTTGTAAACATTATAATTGTAATTTCAAATGAGTAATTCAAGGAAAAAAATGATTTTTTTTGCAACAGATAAACAGTATGTTTGCAAGTTATACTTTACAAAGAAGCTGTGTTTACTAAGTTTCAGTTAAAAGTTTAACTGTTTATGAGGTTTCTATGCCTTCTTTTTAGTTCAGACAAGGTAGTTGTCCTTGGCACGTGACATTTGTTGCTCGTCTTCCAGGATTATCCACCCCATTGCATTGTAGAATTCCATGTTAATGTTAAACTTTAGCATTTTTGGATAAATCTCTTAGTTTTGGGTAAGTATATTTCTGTAGGTTGGATGATATTTTTGCACAAGTTGCATGTAAATCACTGGGATTCTGGGTTAATCTTGTAATAGATGAATTGGTTCACTACTCTTAAGGAAGTTGCATGCTTCAAGTTCTTTTAACTGTTTTCTCTTATTCTAGCTTATGTTCCTGGAATATATATATATATATATATATATATTATTGATTTATGGTTACCTTTACATGTGATTCATTGCCCTGCAGTGCGTTTCTTCTATTCTTTTGAACTAATGGAAATGCTTTTGCAGGATTATTTGAAAATTACTTGGAAAGTGTGAAGCATTGGATCCCATAAAATGACCTCCAAAATGCAAAGAGGCTCCCTTCTTTTCTTGAATGGACTAGTATCAGGAAGGGCGACCTCCTGAAAAGCTCCATCAAGAAAGCCTCAGTCACGCATCATTCTTCTAGAGGTTTATTACTTTTGAATGTGTTCTAAGTCAGAATGTTACTTTCTTTAGGCCCTATTTGACGTGAGGACTAAAATCAGGATCAAAATAGTACTAGTTTAAAAAAGAACAATAATAATAATAAATAAATTTTTTTAATTATTCTACACAAGTTCTAATATAAAAAATATTATTTTACTTTACAAATTTAATAATTTTTAATAAAAATATCTACTTTATTTCACATTCTAGACCAAAATATTCGAAGTAAAATAAAGTTAATATTTTTATTGAAAATTATTGAGCATGTGATATAAAATAATATTTTTTTATATTATAATTTGTGTAGAATGATTAAAAAAATTTATTAATTTATTATTATTGTTTTTTAAACTAGTACCATTTTGATTTTAATTTTGATCTTCGTACCAAACAGGGCCTTAGTTTTAGCTTGATAATTTTTTTCATGTAATTCATTAGATTACTGGGACAAATAGGACCATGTCTAGGAATTGGATGACAGATGCTTGAGTAGTTTTCCATGGTAAAATCTTTTCCATGTCAGCCTTTGTTTTTTCCTTGTTAGCCAACTTTCTCAAAGTCGGTACATGTTCAACACCTAATCCTATATATGTTGAGAAGCCAATCTGTAATATAGGTTTCGTTTCTCTAAAGAACCAGAAATTTACTTTGCCTTGTCATTTTGTATTTGTTGGCTTGCTGCTAATATGTGTTATGCTGGTTGCAGAGGCTATTCACTTGTCCATTGGAGGATTGCCATTCTAGCTACCGGCGAAAGGATCATTTAAATCGACATTTACTTAAGCACCAAGGGAGAATTTTTAATTGCCCTACCGAGAATTGCAATCAGAAGTTTTCATATAAAGGAAATGTGATAAAGCATGTCAAGAATTTTCATGATGATAATGCCTCATGTGAAGGTGAAAAGAAGCATGTTTGTCAGGTTCCTGGATGTGGAAATGCATTTAAGCATGCATCTCAATTATGGAATCACAAAGATTCTCATGGTAAGTTTCCTCATCCTTTCTTATGAAGGGAATGTAATAATTAATAAATTATGAATAAAAATGACATGATGGTTGTTCCCCATGTGAAGGTGAAAGGCTGCATGTATGCCAGGAACCTGGATGTGGAAAAGCTTTCAAGTATCCTTCCAGATTAAGGAAGCATGAAGATTCTCATGGTAAGTAATACTTTTCCATATGTTAATCCTCTATCAAGAAATCCATCGTATTATTAGAAGGTTTATAGTTTTGACGATTGCATTTTCTCCTTTTTTTTTTTTTTTCTTGTGACTCTCATATTCTAACCTTCTTCTGTGGAAGTGTCATACTACTGCAATCTGTTGTATGTTCTCTTATGAAGTCTTATCATTTAATGTACAGTGAAACTGGAGTGCTTGGAGATTATCTGTGGGGAACCTGGATGCTTGAAGTTTTTCACAAATGCTGAGTTCCTGAAGGCTCATGTTCGATCTTGTCACAAGTATTTCAAGTGTGAGGTTTGTGGGAGCCAGCAGCTGAGGAAAAACTTTAAGCGGCATCAAATTGCACACAAAGGCTTTTTAACAGAGAGACTCAAATGCCGTTTTGATGGCTGTGACCATACATTTTCAAATGTAAATTCAAATCCTTCAAAATTTTCATTGCTCCTTTTATTTACATTTCTTCTTCAGTACTTGCTGGCCAATTCATCATCTAACATTGCATTCAATTGATTTTAATATTCATGATTTCTAGTACTTTCAAAACTCTGTTTCTGAGTTATTGAGATGTTGGGAAGTGTGAATGTTCCCTGGGTTGGTCTTATACAAAAAGAGATGAAGTTTGATACGGTCAATTTTGAAACCATTTAAGTCAGTTCTCTTTGAACTTATCCTTAATTGAGGCAAATTCAACCTTCTCACAGCTGTACTCATTTATCATCTTCTCATTTCATATACATATCCTATAAGCTATAGGTTACAATGTCCTTTTTTTCCTGGTTTTAGATGTATGCCCTATTCAACCTACCCTTTTGTATTAAAAAGTCTGCACTCCTAAATTCTTCTTGTATATTTTGTGCAATATGACTGTAAAGATGGAGATTTAATTTTAATTAAAATAATAAACACCTAAATCTCGTAATTACATTTAGAAGATTGAAGTGTTGTAAACAATCACTTTCATTTAACTGTTATTTGTAATATCTTTTACCCAAACCTTCATTTTCAAAATAGGTATTCTTTATCATAAAAAAGGTAATCCTGATATAAGCATGACTATTTTTTGGGTGTTGTAAATTTAGAGATTTTTATTGTCACGTGTGTAAATGGAGAAATAATATATGAATTTAACCAAAGTTAAGTTGGGTTAACTTAAATTTATGATGATAAAGAAAGAGTGTAATTTTTGCTATATATAATTTTTTAGCATCTTGGGTGTATACATTAATTTGTCATTTTGTACCTGTCTTATCCTGTTTGTTTGGCAGTTGAAAATTAACCTGATTTAATTTTAACCAAGCATATCACAATCACACATAAAATTTAGTATTAAAAATTAATTTTATTTCATATCCTACGCATATTACTAAAATAATAACTAACTTATATCACATCCGTCACATATCCCAACATAATAATTAACTTTATTTCACATCATTCACAATTTTCAATAAAAAAATATCTCTATCTAAATTTAATTTTAACCTTGTTAAATTTAACCTTACAAACAAACAGGCCAAGTCTTACAAAAATTCTGAGATTGTCATATCTTTTAGGTGTCTTTTTTGCGAAGGTTAATCTTGCATGAGGATATTCTTTTATAGAGGATTGTGTTTGATGTGAAATAAAGTTATTATTTTGGTAATTTTGTATTATTGTAAAATATACATAATTTTAATATTAAAATTATGTATGATATGGTTAACAAAGTTAATTTTAATTTGGTTAGATAAACAAATGAAGTTAGAGAATCTTATAGTTCAACGTCTCTTTTGGATTTTTTACACACTGTTTTCAATTATTTGCAAATGGCTATTGTAGTATTTATATTCCTTAGCTTCTATGTTTTATGTTGCAGAAATCAAACCTCAATAAGCATGTTAAGGCTATTCATAAAGAACTGAAGCCATTCTCCTGTCACATGTCTGGATGCGGACTGAAGTTCACTTACAAGCATGTGAGAGATAACCATGAAAGGACTCATATTCATGAGCAGGTATCATCTTAAGAAAAAAGTGAAAGGACCCCTACTCAATAAATTATGTATAATTTAGAATCTTAGCTATAAACGCTACTAGTTTTTTCATTCTAAATGCATCTTAGGAGGCATTTAGTTTGATGTTATATAGATATTTGTATTATCTATATGTCCATGTCATATCTAAATTTTTGTTTGTTTCGTTTAATATTAGGGTAAATATTCTCCAAGTTCTTGAGTTTAGGGGGTAATGTCAAGTAGGTCCATGATTTCTAAAATGTTTTAATGACATCCCTGAATTTGACATTAGTATTTCAATTAAATTTTTTCATTAAAAAATTAAAAAAAAAACTTGAAATTATTATACCTTTCCTCTTTCTCCCACCCCTCCCATCTTGGCCGCAGAGTCACTACTGTGGTGCGCAGGTGGCTGCATAGGACCGTTGTCACGCATGCAGGTAGCTTGGTAAGGCCGACGTCGCGCGCATTGATGTGCCCTACGTGCACATGAACCGAGCGTGCAGTTGCCCTGCACTTGGGCAACCATGGGCTTAGCAGCCTTGCGCATAGAGGCCTTGCATGGTGACGGCTACGCCTACTGGCGTAGTAGTTTGCGTAGTTGCCTGTGCATGGTAACAACCTTGTTAGGCTATATGCGGGTGACTGCTTTTGTTGACGATCGCTGCAAGCACGGTCTAGCAACTAATGATGGGAGTAGACTGAGTGTTTTTGTTTTCATTTTATATTAAAAAATTTAATTTAAAAATAATTTTTTTTAAAGGATGATGAAAGAATAACGCCACTGCTAGGTCTCAAATCCCAAATGAGAAATACGGAGGGTTTTGTTATGTAGTCGATAATTAGCCTAAAATTTATCAAACAAACATGATATGAATCCTTTAAGATATTGTACTAAAGCTAAAGCTAGAAAATTCCCTAGAATTGACGTACTGTATTACCTTAATATAGTGAAAAGTATGCAAAGGTGGTTGTATCGATGCCGGAATGTAGTGATACATAAGGGTTCTCACTTCGTTAACAGATGCAGATAAAAAAGTTAGTGTAAGGCTGTTTACACCTAGATTCAGCATCGCATCTTGGCCCTATACGTGACATCTAAAGACCCTTTCAATTTTTATTATTTGTTGTGTACGATATTTAGTTTATTGGTCACGATATTTGACTAATCATGCGTTTTCTTTGCAGGTCTCGAACCCCAGCCCTGAGGGTTCGGCATCCTATGACCTCGGTCATGATATTTGGGGCTTTAGCACCCCTAGTAACATCGGTTATAAGGGTGTTAATATGGTTCGAAGATCAAAAATTGATTGAAAATTAAATTGATTTTAGATCGAATCGAAATTGAGTCGATCTAAATGAGCTGACTAACGAGACAAAAGTTCGGCTCAGTAATAATTTCGAGCCGATTTTGAGTCGGGATAGGCTCGGCTCGATCTAGCTCGAAATCGACTCGAATTAAAATACATTTTATATTATAATACATATAATATATATATATATAATATTTGGGGTGTTAAAAATATCCGAAACTCGAAACTCTCTCGGAACTCGTTCGATTTTTGAATCGACTCGAAATCGGTTCGAAAATTTGGAATCGAATCATGAGCTAAGAATTTTGGCTTGAAGTTCATTTCGAGCCAATTTTGAGTTGGCCCTAGCTCGCTCGAAACATGATTCGATTTAACTCGAAATTATATATATAGCATAATATTAATATATTATATAAATATATACATAAATAAAATGTTACTTTATATAACTTAGTTAGTGGTTTAGTGGTGGAGTAGAGGAGATTTAAGGTTTATTTTCCTCAAGGTCTAGGGATCAAATCCTCTTATAAACATAACAATTCAACATTTTTTTTACAATTCCGAGCTGATTCGAATCATGATTTGAGCCGGCTCGAAATCGAGTCATTTCGAGCCGAGCCAGCTCGAAATCGAGTCATTTCGAGCCGAGCCAGCTCGAATCATATCCCATTTCGATTTCGGACCGATTTCGAGCCGAGCCGAGCTCGAAATTTTCGATTTCGAGTTGAGTTTGACTCGCTCGAAATCGGCCCGATAACGGCCCTATATAATATATGTATATAATATATATTAAATATAATATGTATATATATTATAAACCGAGTCGATCTAGAGCCAGATCGAGTCGAACAGCTCGAGATCAGCTAAAAAAAATTGACATTTCGTTCATTTTCAAGCCGGCTCGAAGTCGATTAGAATTCGAAGATGAATTGAAATCGGCTTAAAGTCGATTGGAATCAACTCGAGCTGGCTCGAGTCAATTCCAGAGCCGGCTCGAAGTCGATTGGAATCGACTCGAGCCGGCTCGAAGTCGAACTCAATCGAGTTTGAGTCGATTTTAATGTGATCGATCCGATTTCGAGCCGGTATTGGCTCGGCTCGAAATCAGATCTGTAACAATCTTAATCGGCTACGATGTCCGTTCACCCTCAGCTGTCAGTCAGTCCAGTGGAGATTTCCATGTCATCACAGATACCACTAAGTGAAAATTCCGACCGGTCGCGGAAACCAAGAACTTGTGTTCCCTTGCCACTATTGATTATTTTTTCGGAGCTGGCAATAGTGGGACTGCCAGTATGGATCTAATGAATATAATATCCAATATTCCATCCCGAAAAATCCGCTGAGCTCCACTATAGCTCACTTATAAATACCCCTGGGCAGAGCCCTCAGGGGAAAGAGAACTAAAAATCAACAGATAAAAAAGAGAATCAGAACTCTCCGAGAAACATCAAGGATGAAGCTTGTATTCTTTATTTTTTCTCCTGTATTAGTCCTCTGACCAAAATCTTTTTAAGTTTTAGTGGAACCTTTCTCGCTGACTCTCCGGTGGACATAGAAGAATTCATCCCTGAACCACCTTAAATCTCTGTATGCTTTTTTAGATAATTATTATCTCTCTGACGTTGAACTTTTGAGCTAGAAATGTTGCATGCCGCTAATTCTCAGGACTTCATCTCTCTTCGTGAACATCTTCTGGTGCTTTCAATGAGACCGAGAAGATGGTAGGCAAGACGTGTAGAACCAATTCTCTGGCCCAGAATGCCCAGCCTGTCGGAGAACCTTCTGTCAGAGTCCCCTGGAGATTAGGGTTCGACCTCTGTCTTTAGGCGTCGCGTTGGATCGACTTCCTCATCAAGGGGAACCAGGATGACAGAGCTACATGAGATGTTGGCAAACCTCACAACCATGTTACTGGACTCGCCACTCAGCAGACCCAGGCGGCCAACGTTGTTGCTGACCCGGTCTTACGACCGGTCGCTGCAGCTCCTGCTCCCCTTCCGCAGGTCGCGGTGGTTCCTGCCCCACTTCCGCCGGTCGCGATGGTTCCTGCCCCACTTCCGCCGATTGCGACAGACTCAGAGCAAAGGGGGGCTCACATCCACTCAAGAACTCCCTTTGCTCCATCTTCTGGTTTCTCTCATCCTTCTAAGAAGGTTCTCCCCCACCAGGAGGCTAGACATAACCTTCCACCTCTTCCTTCTTGCCCACCACTTCCTCAACTAGCTTTTTGCCCTTTCCTAGCCGGAGGAAATCCATTCTTTCCTGGCATTCAGGCTCCTCAATATGGGCCTGACACCTTCTTTGATCTCCTTGACAACAATGCTCTTTTCTGCGACGCCATTCGTCAGGCGCCTGCTTCGGAAGACTTTAGGCCACCTTGTCTTAAAGCCTATAAGGGCACCACAAACCCTTGCGAGCACATCCAAGGGTTTGAGGCAGCCCTTCGCTATCGCCAACCAGACGAGGCAACGAAGTGCCACCTCCTTCATCAGGACCTCTGCAAAAGGAGGCTGTCCAATACCCCCAACTAGCATATGCCTCTTAGGGAGGAACCTCCTCTAAGCCTCGGCTCCCAATGTCAAAGAGCTTGTCTAAACCTTTAAAGCCATAGAAAGGAAAAACAGCTGAACCTCTGATGTTCTCCTGGTTCAAAATGCTAACATCTACTAGTGTCTGCAGGAGTACATCAAAGGCTGCCTGGCTCTTGACGTAGTGCCTTATGGTCGAGGAACTGAGAATGTTCACATCTCTCCTCACTGTCTCTTCCAGATCCTCCATGCGCTGCGCTCTCCATCCCCGACTCTTATCTATCAGGGTGCGCATTGAACGTATTTTTGACTTCATCAAATCATTCTGGCAACGGACCTCAAAGGCAGTATCTTTCATTAGGAATGACAATAGGGCGAGTTTGAGTCGGGTTTATATATACCTATACCCACCCCATACCCGTTTCCACCCCGCCCCGCCCCTCCCCTCCCTGCTCCTATTCTAGTTTTCACAAACCCTTATCTGCCCCGCTCCGTTTTCTCACTAATGTTAATGAAAATCGAATTATTTTACTTTATTTGAAATAACAAAAAACATAGCCACACGGTGAATATTACGCTATAAAAACAAAGTCTTACATTTTTTCATTTTCAATGCACTCTTTTTATTTGATTCTATATAAGCCTATATAAGAACATATGCATAACGGGGCGGAGCGGGTCGGGGCGGGTATAGTTGATTCATAACCGAACCTGCCCCATTTCATAACGGGGCGGGGCGGGTTGCGGGTCGCGGGTAAAATTTTAGTTCCCATACTCATCCCATTAGGAGCGGGTCGGTGCGGTTTAATCGGGTACGGGTACAAATTGCCACCCCTATCTTTCATCTTGTCCTTTGCCTTCTTGGCTTCCATCACTTGAACTTTGAGGAAGTTCCGCTCCTTTCTTAAGGCTTCATTCTCATCATCCAACTTCTTTATTCTCTTCTGGAGGTCCTCAACATGTGCTGAGTGGGCTTGGCTGATCTTAGAAATTGTGCGGTGGAACTCTCCCATTGCAGCCGACAATGATGGCACCGCCAGTATGGAACTAGTGTATATAATATCTAATATTCCATCCCGGAAAACCTGCTGAGCTCTACTACAACTCACCTATAAATACCTCTGAGCAGAGCCCCCACGGGAGAGAGAGAACAAAAAACTAACAAGAAATCGACAGATAAAAAAGAGAATCAGAACCCCCCGAGAAACATCAAGGACGAAGCTTATTTTTGAGTTTTTCTTAATGAGGAGGGTAAAACTATTTTGGAGTTTTTCTTAACTTATAATTTTTTTGATTCATAATACTTTTATTCAATAAAGAGATTAAGTATATTATTGCTTATAAGAATTGGTCTTCAAGAACATAAATAGATTATTTTGTTATAAGAAAATGAGGTCGCTATAAGGTCATTTAAAGTGAATGCTTGACTACTTAACATTGATTAATAACCTTAGATTTTAAAATGAAGAGCTATAAAAGAAATCGTAAAAGCCGAAATAGTATTCTCAAACTCGATGATGAAATCTAAAGAATGATAATAGAAATATCTTTAAGACGAGGATTCTAGAACTTGGGCAGAAGGACATTGAAAGTGAAGCTGATTTTATGTGATTGAGAGTTGCTAATTGTATCTGTAAGATCAAAAAGAATATGTTACAAGAATTTAAAAGAAAATCTCCAAACACTAAATATACTTGATGGTGAAAAGAAGATATATAAAAAATGAATAAAAAAATTATTATAAAAATTAATATAAATGCATAAGTAAAAAGAATTTAGAGATGTATAAAGTTACTCGATGAGAATTCAAGAAAGCAATCTATAATAAAAAAATATAACTTTTGAGAATTTACATAAAAATGACACTAAAAAAAGAGAAATACATGTATAAGTTTACTAAGGTAAAAGATAAGAAAACTAAAGACCTGACTAAAATAAAATATATTAGAAATGAGAATCGAAAAATATCAATATAGATGGATGACAATATAGATGAAAGAATTATTCTAAAAAGCTTTCAACAACAATTGTGGTAATACAATTGATCTTATTGAATTTAGCTTATAAAAGGATAAAAATTGTATTTACATTTGACGTATTATTAAACCTGAAATCTGAAAGGCTTTAAAAAAAGATGGGATATAAAAAAACAGAAGGATCGGATGACATTTCAATAGATGTTTGAAAATGTATGAGACAAAGTATTTCTTAACTCACTAGGTTGTTCAATATGATTTTGAATACTAAAATAATGCTAAATAAATAAAAAAATGTACATTGGTATTTATTTACAAGAATAAAAATAATATACAAGATTGTGCTAACTATAAAAGAGTTAAATTAATAAGTTTATTTTAAAATATTGCGAAAAAGTGATTAAGCATAGACTACATCGTGATACTAAGATATTACAAAATCAGCTTGGTTTTATGACAAACAGATTTACTATAGAAATTTATTTGTTGAAATGTTTAATGAAGATGTTTAGAGAAAAAAAGATCTGTATTTGATTTTTATTTAAAAGTTTATAATAAACTCCAGAGGAAGTGCTCTTCAGAGTTTTAAAAAAAAAAGTATTTGCAATTCTTGCATTCAAGTTATTCAAAATATGTACAAAGGGGCTATTACATATGTTCGAATACATGAAGTTTTGATTAAGAATTATTCTATCTTAGTTATATTACATTAAGGTTCAGTTTTAAATTCATACCTTTTTGTATTTGTTATTCAAGTTTTGACTGGACACATTCAAAAAAAAGTATTTTAGTGTATGGCTTTTATAGATGATATTCTCTATATTGATAAGAATAAAGGTGAAGCTAAGACGAAACTTGAATTATGAAAAAATATCTTAGAATTTAAATGTTTTGTCTTAGTAGATCAAAAATTAAATAAGTTAATATAGAAACATTTATATTGAAGAAATGATAATTGATGATAAAGTTATCAAAAAGAGTGAGTGGGTTAGATATCTTAGATCAATCATATAGAATAATAGTGAAATAAATGATAGTATTATTAGCAGGATTTTACTAGGATAGATAAAGTAAAAGAATGTATATAGTGTATTATATAATAGAAAAGTTTACTTTAACTTAAAAGTAAATTTTATAGAATAATTGTAAAATAAGTAATATTCTATAGTGCTAAATACTGATCTATAACACAAACACACAAATAAGATAAGTGTTGCAAAAATAAAGATGCTAAGGTAGATGAGTAGGTGTGAATGAAAGGACAAAATGAGAAATGAGTATATCTGTGAGAATGTTGGAGTTTTCTCAATTGAGGATAGCTCAAAGAGAGTCAGTTTCGTTGGTTTTGTTTACATAAAAAGAGGAAGAAAAATGCTAAAAAATGGCAAAAAATTATAAAAAATGATCTTACATGCTCGGAGTTAAATTAGGAATTGTTATTTAATAGAGTGCAATGAGAATAGAGGATTCATGTAGCTGACCACTAACTAATGGGAATAAAAGCTTCGTTGTTGTTTTTGATGATGATTGAAAAATAATATAATTTATAAAATGAACTTAATTGAAATATTAATATCAATCTCAGGAATCCCATTGAATGATTTTTTAAATCGTAAAGCTATTTGATGTTACCCTTTAATTTCAAGGATTTGCATGATATTTTTTCTTAATATTATTATATTAAAAAATAACAACAAAAATTTATTCCAACCTTACCTTTTTTTTATTGTAGAACATCTAGATGTCATTTAAGTGTGATATTTTTTAAATTTTTACAATATTATCTAAGCATGTTATCACATTAAACATTCAATCTCTCATAATAATGTTACACCACAATAGCATTTCCCCTTTAATATCTGGAAAAAGGAGAACTTATAATAGAGCATTGTCCATTTACAATGTAGAATAATCATCACTTGCATTTGCCGATCATTTGTGTTTTCTCTTTGAACTTTTCACCACTTATTTTTAATAATTTTTGCATTTCTATTTGATATCTTGGCAATCTGGTTTTGATCACAACCCAAAGAATTTCATTCTTCTTTTGATTTTGCTTACATTTGTGTGAGCCAGTGTCTTCTTTAGCGATTTTTTTTTTTTTGAATTTAGTCATAAATATGACTGATATTATTGATCTTCATAACATGAAAAACAAACTCCTTGCTGTTATAGGACTTGATCCTTAATTGAGAATTTAGTAGAAGGATATATACCATTTGTTCATCTAATAAGCTGCATTTCTATTAAATAGTCATTATCAAACTTTCCAAATAATATTTCAAAAAAAATTTAAAATATATTATCTTCTTTTTCATAAGTCCTAACTATTATGTTATAATATCTTTTTTAATAATTTTATGAACTAAGTCCTAATTGTCCATTTGTTGGTGTTTTAGCAATCACCATTAATAGACTTGACTTTTTCTGTCAGTTATTGTTATTTACTATTGCTTAAAAAGTAGATCTTTGTATTTTTGTACCTTCTTCAGCTTTCAACTCACTTAAATTCTAAACTCCTTATCTCAAGTTTGGAAGGGGTTTTCATTCTTTGTTCATTGATTTATTCTTTTGTTAAAGGGTGACTTCCTGGAGGTCGATTCTCAGAGATCTCGGCAGAAAGGTGGGAGAAAACGACAGAGAATCAGCATTGAGATGCTGACAAGGAAGAGAATTGTGCCTCTTGACCAATCTTCCATATTGGACAGTGGAACTGATTACCTGAGATGGTTACTCTCCGGTGATGATCAGTGATGGGCGATCATCCAATGAATGTGCATCGTAATTTTGGCTTTTAATTTACTTTTCTGGAATTTGAATCAACTGCTGTAGTTGTGGCCTTTTTTGCTTCATAGAATTAATATGAAAAATATTTTACTTTGATGCAAAAAGTTTGATTGGATTATATGTAACATATTTTTCATGTATATTATACATCATATAGAAGTATTTTTTTTTATTCTTTTGCCAGTTTCTTCGACACTAATTTGAAATTATAGCACATGGATTCTGATTTTAGACAAGCTTTTTTCCCACCGAGTTAGGAGAAGTTCTGTTATAGTAATAATTTCATTTGGTCTTTTTTAATGAATTTGTTAAGTTTTACTTTTTAAGTTGGCCATTATTTATTTTTTGAAACTCTCTGCATCTGATATGGAATATTGGCAAAGACTAACACGTATAAACTTAGACTTGCTTTACAGTATTCAAAAACAGATTTTCAGGAATTAGAAGACTTTTAGAAAATATATGGTAAAATATTATTGATTAGTTTGATCAGGATAAATGTTGATGACAGGCAGGGATTCCTTGAGGAGATGAACAAACATGACTATCAATTAATAATGCTGTAGTTCATTTTTAGAAAAATATGTTTTAAGGAAAACAAGTTCATGAGTGAATCACCTACATAATCTTTCTAATTAAAAAAAAAATGCATTTCTTAATTTCAATGAAAAGCTACAAAGAATTTCTGAAATTCTCAACAACATTCTTTTCAAAAACATTTTTTTCAAGAACATTTACCAATTAGATTCTTGTCAGTGGAACTCCTTATCTATTCCAGTTATTCTAATTCCTTGCAGGTTTTGCTAATACTAATAATAAAGTGCTATCTGAAGATAATAAGAGCTTCATATGAATGTCTAGCATCAATCATGATGGGAGCTCCTGCAATATTTGTCTTGAGGTGAGTTTTATAGTGCATGCAAAACTATTTACTTGATCTGCAAAATTAGTTGCTTCTTTTGATTCTTTTGTGATCTTATGGTAATATAGGTTATTGTAAGATATGCTATTTTGCTTCATGATGTTAAAATCACTTTCAGTCATGTGCACATTTTATAGCATCATTACTCAGTCATGTCTAAGGCCCTGTTTGGCGCGAGGACCAAAATAGTACTAGTTTAAAAAATAACAATAATAATAATAAATAAATTATTTTAATTATTCTACACAAATTTTAATATAAAAAATAATATTTTACTTCACATATTCAATAATTTTTAATAAAAGTATAAACTTTATTTCACATCTTAGATCAAAATACTCGATTTGAATATTTTGGTCTAGAATGAGAAATAAAGTTGATATTTTTATTTTAAATTATTGAGTATATAAAATAAAATAATATTTTTATATTTAAATTTGTGTAAAATGATTTAAAATATTTATTTATTATTATTATTGTTGTTTTTTAAATTAGTACCATTTTGGTCTATTTTGATCCTCGCACCAAACAGATAAAACTTTAAAAAACTATTTCCTATTCTGGAAAATCAAGAAACTATTTGTATTTGTTTTTTTTTTCTATTTTATTTACCACATTATGTATGTTTTCTGTTCCTAAAGCAATTTTGATTATTTTTTATTTGTAATTTTAATCTTATAATAATGGTTCTAGCGTTGGTGCTTACAGCAATATGTGGGTTTATGAATCCTGCTAAACAACGCCAAGGAAAATGGTAGGCTACGTAAAGGTTTGATATGGAATGTCTTTATTGAGAACCTAGACTAACAGTGAACTAGGTAATTCGGTTATTTCCTAATTTTTTTACACTAAATATTCAATGTTCATGTAGTTCGAGTTACGATGTATTTCCAGTTTCTTAGACTTACATGATTCTTAACTGTATTGTTAGGATCCTTGACATTACTGACGTTTTAAAAAACTTAAGCTAGTAGGAAGACAACTAATTCACTTATTATACAGCGCACCCGGCATTCTTATCGACAGTGGCACAGCCACTTAGAGTTATGTTAGGCAAGGCGATGATGGTAAGCTAGTGACAGCTACACCTAAGCCATCCAGTAATTGCTTTCCTAATAATTTCTCCACTCAGCACACTGACGAGATTTGAACATGAGACCTACTCTGATTCCAGTAGTTAGGATCCTTGATGTTATGCTGATAGAAAATGTGCAACCAATTCACTTAATATTATAAACTAAGCGCCCAAGAGTCGAATGCAATCTTCCTTTTGATAGTGGCACACCCACCCAGAGTTATATCAGATAGGGTAATGGTATTAAGCCATTGACAGTTACATTTTTACCGACAGTCCCCTCTCTCAACGTACTACTGAGATTCAAACCTCAGACCTGTTGTGATACCAATTGTTTGAATTTTTTGGCACTACCAACTCTCTTAAGAACTTAAGCTGTTAAGAAGGACGTAATTAATTTACTTATTATACTTCACACCCATCATCCGTGAGTCAAAATTAATCTTTATTTCGACAATAGCACACCCACCCAGATTATGTCGAGCAGTATTTTTTTGTCATGTCAATTACAATCATTTAAGTGGTATTTTTTTGTTGTCTGATTTTAATTGAATAATAAACTTGATGCTTGTTTCTGTGTAAGCTTCATCTTTTGGTTTATGCTTTGATATAGAATATAGTAAATCATTCTAAACATTTATGTCATGTGTTCTCCACCATTCTAACCAGTCAGTGAGCAGTGTTTGGATATCAGTTCACAAGTGGTGCTGTTATTGTTTAGTTCACATAACTTAATTTCAATTGAGGTTTCTATCAAAAAAAAAAAAAAAATCAAATGGGATAAAAATTTATGATATTTCATTATTAAAAAAATAAATAAATTTTTTTACTAAATTAATTAAAGATGTACTTATTGTTGAAATCCTATGAGCAAACAATGTTATTCTGTCTAGATCTGTGTAGCTCAGTTTGAGTTTTCATGTGATTAAATTTCAAAAATAATTTTTTTTTCTATTAACTTGCCTTGTCTACTAACTAATTTAATTTAAAAAAAATGAATCAGATTTAAATTACCAATAATTCGATTCATTTAAAATTTCACTTATTTATATTATTCAATTTCTAATTGAAATAGATGATATTGGCAAATCATAATGTATGATACAATTATTTTTCATAATTATCCATATAAATTAAATTTTTACATTACATTCACGTTTTTTAAAATTTAGAAATTGAGCCTCCTCTAAATTATATATAGTGTTAATGTACGTGCGTTGCATGTGATCCTGTTGGTTCGCTTTTTTTTTATATCGAGTACGATACTTAAGCTATAGCAACGATCTGTCTGCACATCAGTTATGATGCTTAAGCTCAGTATTTTTCATAACATCAAATACAATATGCCTCGCTCAACATTGATTACGATGTTTAAGATACAGCATTCGTCATTCTCAGTGCGCTCATTTAGCCTAAACTTATTTAATCTAGATCTCAAATCATTTATTTTTATAAAATAAAAAATAAAATTTATTAATTCAGTGCTCCCATAACTTGAAAAAAAAAAGAAATGAAATATAAATAATTTGTAACTGTTTTAGAAGTAAAATAATTAAGATAAAAATATAATTTGAGATAAGACAAAAAAAAATTCATAAAATAAAACATAAAATTCATTAATTAGTGCTTTAATAATAAGGAAAAATATTTAAAATTAAATATAAATAATTTAGATCTATTTGTAAAGAGGTGAAAAATTAAGACTAAAATGTAATTTTAATTTTTTTTGGACTTAAATATAAATATGATAATTTGAGAAAAAAAATTAAACTTAAATATAAATAATTTAGATTAATAATCTGAAAAAAAAATAAAATTAAATATAAATAATTTGAACCTATTTATAAGGAGGTAAAAAAGGTTAAGACGCAAATACAATTTTATCTTTTTTAAACTTAAATATAAATATGATAACTTGAGAAAATAATTTAGAATTAAATGTACATAGTTTGGATCTATTCGTAAGAAGGTGAAAATTTGAGATCAAAATGCAATTTTAATTTTTTTGAATTTGATAACTTGTGATGTATTTGTCAGGAGGTGAAAATTTTGAGATTAAAATGCAATTTTATTTTTTTTGAATTTAAATATAAATATAATAACTTAGAAAAAAATTAGATTTAAATATAAATAATTTAGTCTAATAATTTAAAAAAAATTGAAATTAAATATAAATAATTTAGACTAATTTGTAAGGAGATAAAAAAAATGAGATCAAAATATAATTTTAACTTTTTTTAATTTAAATATAAATATTTTAATTTGAAAAATAAATATTTAATTGTGGCTAAATAATTGTATTTTTTAAAGTTGAGATTTAAATATAATATATAGCTTGAGAAAAATATTTAGATTTAAATATAAATAATGGGACCTATTAGTAAGGCGGTTGAAATAGTGAGACCCAAATGTAATTACAGTGAGTTTTTCAATTTAACTGATGGAGTGATGGGAAGCCATGGGGTGGCGGCCTGGCAATGTTGGCTTCGACAGTTGGCAGCCTTATTTTTTTAGAAATAAGTACACATTAGTCCCCTAATATTTACAGTCTTATACATAGGCTTATATATATTTATTATGGGTCCCAATATATTCATTTTTTATCCAAATTAATCTGAAATTTTAAATCCCAAATTAAATTCTGAAAGTTTGCTTTTATTTGGGCTTAAATATATATGAATATGAAGTACTTGTCTTCAAACCGTTAAAATTTGCTTTTATTTGAACTTCAATATGAATATGATAATTTACAAAGAAATTTGGATTTAAATATAACTAAGTTGGACCTATTTGTGAAAAAGTGAAAAGTTAAGACTAAAATATAATTGTAATTTTTTTGGACTTAAATATAAATATAATAATTTGAAAAAAATTGAACTTAGATATAAATAAATTGGACCTATTTGTTTGGAAATGTTGAGACTAAATGCAATTGGACCTATGTGTAAGCTAATGGATAAGTTAAAATTAAAATACAATTATTGGGAGTTTTTCCATTTAAATAATGAGAAGAGCGGTGACAGCAATCTCAACTGATTTTTATTTTTTTATGAATAATTATTATTTAGTCTTTCAGTTGTTATATACTTATAACAAAGTCTCAAAATATTTATTTTAGGTCCAAAATGATTCATTTTGGATCCAAATCAACTTGACATTTTAAACCTCAAATTAAATTCTTGATGTCACAATTCTTTCCACCTTTAAAAATTTCGTCCCTCAAATTTATATAAATAATTTCATGAATTTTATTATATATTCGAACTGATTTGTAAGAAGGTGAAAATTTTGAGATCAAAATACAATTATTGTTGCTTTTGTGAGTTTTTAAATTCTGCAGCCAGTTTTTATATTTTTTTAAGAAACAATTATAAGTTAGTCTCCCGCCTTTCATATCTTTATAAAGTATTTTAAAATATTTATTTAAGATCTAAATTCATTCATTTTATGTCAAATTAACTCAAAATTTTAAATCTCAAATTAAATTTCAGATGTCACAATTTTTCTCACCTTTAAAAATTTCGTCCCTAAAATTTATATAAATAATTTCATGAATTTTATTATATATTCGAACTGATTTGTAAGGAGGTGAAAATTTTGAGATCAAAATACAATTATTATTATTTTGTGAGTTTTTAAATTCTGCATCCAGTTTTTATATTTTTTTTAGGAACAATTATAAGTTAGTCTCCCGCCTTTCATGTCTTTATAAATTATTCTAAAAATATTTATTTAAGATCCAAGTTTATTCATTTTGTGTTCAAATCAACTCAAAAATTTTACATCTCAAATTAAATTGCAGATGTCACAATTCTCCATACCTTTAGAAATTTCGTCCTCAAAATATACATAAATAATTTCATGAATTTTATTATACATTTGAACTAATTTGTAAGGAGGTGAAAAAGTTAAGATAAAAAGACAATTATTACTGTTTTTGTGAGTTTTAAAAAGATTGAGACCAATTGTTACTGTTTTTATAGATTTTTAAACTTCAGTAATTACAGATAAGACAAAAAAAATTTTCCAAAAAATTGAACTTAAATATAAATAAATTGGATCTATTTGTTTGGCGGTGAAAATGTTGAGATTAAATGCAATTGGACCTATGTGTAAGCTAATGGATAAGTTAAAATTAAAATACAATTATTGGGAGTTTTTCAATTTAAATAATGAGAAGAGCGGTGGCATTTTTTATGAATAATTATTATTTAGTCTTTTAGCTGTTATATACTTATAATTAAATCCAAAAATATTTATTTTAGGTTTTAAAATGATTCATTTTGGATCCAAATCAACTTGACATTTTAAATCTCAAATTAAATTCTTGATGTCACAATTCTTCCCACCTTTAAAAATTCCGTCCCTCCAATTTATATAAATAATTTCAAGAATTTCATTATATATTCGAACTGATTTGTAAGGAGGTGAAAATTTTGAGATCAAAATACAATTATTGCTTTTTTTTTGTGAGTTTTCAAATTCTGCAGCCAGTTTTTATATTTTTTTAAGGAACAATTATAAGTTAGTCTCCCACCTTTCATATCTGTATAAGTTATTCTAAAAATGTTTATTTAAGATCCAAATTCATTCATTTTGTGTCAAATCAACTCAAAATTTTACGTCTCAAATTAAATTTCAGATGTCACAGTTCTCCCTACCTTTAGAAATTTCGTTCCCGAAATATACATAAATAATTTCATGAATTTTATTATACATTTGAACTAATTTATAAGGAGGTGAAAAAGTTAAGTCCAAAATACAATTATTGATGACTAAAGCGCAATTATTACTGTTTTTATGAATTTTTAAATTTCAAAAATTACAGATAAGACAAAATTTTTTCTCCTGCTTTGTACTCTTATATATAGTATAGATATATATATATATATATATATATATATATGTCTATTTTTATTATTAAAACCCTTTACTGGGAGGCAGAGAGAGAACGCTAGCTTGTCCTGTGACATCCCGGCTATTGCTGGTACTCAACCGCCCTCTTTACACTGAGCCAAGCTATCAATAATCAAGACGTCGGTACTTAAACTTTTTCTTTACACGTAACATATAATATTTAATATCCATTTCTTATCGCAACCTGCGGTACCTCACACCATATTCCGTGATCCTTCTATCACCAAAAATGGCAGGAATTTGTTAATACAAACTCACTACATAAAATAATATTCAACATATAATATAATTATTTAAAACATGCTCAGATGTTATAATAAAATGATATAAATAATATCATGAAATATTCAATAATTATACACATAAATAAATTTATACAACATGCTTTATATTAAAATTATCATCATAATTTAGCATGATCTTGAACTCACTTTATTTCGTAATATCATAATACTATTTTGTTTAGTGATGTGGATCTATCATTTTTATATCATTTCATCTAGAAGCTTGACAAAAGTTCCTACAGTTTGTTATCCTAAAAGCCTTGCCAGGAGCCTTATCTCGTATCAGTGACTTCATTTTAGGACATCAGCCGGCGTACACTCCCCGCCCTCATCGGAATAACAAAGGCAACTTTCCACCCGCATTGGTTTTTGGTATACAAATATTCTTTAGCACGACATCACCTCACAAATTATCAAATACATCTCGTTTTTATGCCAAATTAACAGAATACTTGGCTTAATATCACATTTTTTTATATTCTCGTAACATTAAATTATATTCACAATAATAATTTAACATTAACTTTAGGCAAAGAATTATCTACCGATTATTATTTTTATCAAAGTTTGGAATTTGCTCTATAGCTCTCCTGTTCTTCCTCTTCCTTCTTCTTCTTCTTTTCTTTCTCCTCCTCCTCCTCCTCCTCTGTTTTCCCAGCAGCTGCTGCTCTTCTCTTGTTTAGCAGAAGGCACGAGCCTATTTTACTTCCCCTATTTTACTTCCCCTATTTTATTTCTCTTATAAACAGGTTCAAAATTTTTATTTTAGATTCAAAATTATTCATTTTAAATCCAAATTAGCTCAAAATTTTAAATCCCAAATTAAATTTTGGATGCCACATGTCCCATCTTTTTTTCTCTTTAGCGACCACACAAGGTCGGATTATGAGAGGTTGGCGGTTACGTGAGTTGGCGGAGGGCTGCCTCCCAACTTTCATGAGAGAGAGAAAGGAGAGGGAGGAGAGAAAGAAGTATTTTTGAGTATTTTATAAAATTTTAATATTAAAAAATGTAAAAAAAAAATTTAGTTGATGTATATATCTGATTTAATCCAAATGTTAAATGCTCTAAAAATTTTGGAATCTGAATGTAAGTTATCCTACATAAAATTAAGATGTAGTTGATATTTATTATAAATGAATTAAATTCGAAAATCGATGGGGAAGCAATTCTGGTCAACCACTCCAATTGTCCCAATGTCTGACCTGATACTCGTCCGGTCCCTGCCGTGTACTGCGGGCCGTGCCAACGTCGTGGGATCACCCTCACGCTCCACTATGAATCGCCAAAATCTACCCACTCCATTTCACTCCATCTGTCTTCTTTAGACAGCTGGCATGGTTTCCGTGGACCGAATTGCCGTTCCCTGTTTTACATCTCTCACCTAAATTAGAAGGAGAGGATGGGGATTGGCGCGAAGTTATCCTCTAGGTAAACCCTAGCTCTGCCGCCGTTCTCCGCGAAGGGTTTTAGGGAGCAGGAGGCTTCTAAATTCGTGTGCATGGCGACGGGCCCTCTCGTGGACGGCGGCGTCGGCTACCGGGAGATGCAGCGGCTGTCGGAGAGCAAAGTCTACACCCGCAAGTACCACAAGGGAGGCCCCAAGCCGAATCCAAGTGAAAACTTTCAGCCTTCTTTGGAATCGCATCCTCCTGCAGCCTCTCAGAAATTTCTGGCTGCTACCACCGGTGACGTCGATTCTTCACTCCAGCAACTGCAAACGCCACCGCTGCTGCTTTTTGAGAATCAGCGGCCGCAGCAGTCCGCTGCCGCTTCTGATGAGGATGTTTTCAGCTTCAACAACAAGCTGAATGCTGATCACCAAATCGCCAACGGTCAGAACAGGTTTGTATCGATCACTCTCGCTTCGAAGACGAAACTTGAGGTCCGGGAGGTTCGCCGGAAGCTTAACCGTGAGCTCGATCAGGTCCGTTCGCTTGTAAGGAAGCTTGAGACGCGGCAGCTCCAAGTCTGCACAAACAATCACCATTCCGAAGCCCCCGGCAGCGATGCTGCTTTTACTACTATGATAGCTCCTGTGTTCTCTGCAGCTAATTCGGTTGCTGCCGCAACCCCAAGTCGCGGCCAATTGAATGCCCGCGTTCCACATGGAGTTACTGCTGAGAATGGTTCTCTCAGGATGAGGACCCCAATGGACAACCAGTACTATAATAATTCTGATTCTGTTTCTGAGAAGGAGAAGCTTCCTCCACCGGAACCAACCAGCAAGAAGTCCAAGGTGAATGGCAGCAACAATGGCTTGAAGTTTGTGGAGAACAAGAACTATGAGCTGGCGTTTAAGAAATGTGGAGCTTTTCTTTCGAAGCTCATGAAGCACAAGAATGGGTGGGTGTTCAACAACCCTGTTGATGCAAAATTACTTGGCCTCCATGACTACCATAGCATAATCAGGTATCCAATGGATCTAGGTACTGTAAAGTCTCGATTGAGCAAGAATTGGTACAAGAACCCCGCAGAGTTTGCCGAGGATGTCAGACTCACCTTCCGCAATGCAATGACATATAATCCAAAGGGCCAAGATGTTCACACCATGGCAGAGGAGCTTTTGCAGATGTTCGAGAAGCAGTGGCCTGTAATTGAGGCCAAGATAGTATATCTTCCATCACCTCCATCATTGAAGAGGCCGCCACCTCTTGACATGAGAGTTTTGGAGAGGTCAGATTCTGCAATGCAGCCATTGTCGGTAAATTCAAAGACGAATCCTGTGAGTCAGATAACACATTTTGGGCGTCCTCCTACTTCAAAGAAGCCCAAGGTAAAGGATGCAAACAAAAGGGAAATGACGTTTGAGGAGAAGCAGAGACTTAGCAATAATCTGCAGAACCTTCCTTCAGAAAAGTTGGATATTATTGTGCAGATAATAAAGCGAAGGAACTTTATGTTTAGCCAAAGTGAGGAGGAGATCGAGGTTGACATTGATAGTGTTGATACAGAGACTTTATGGGAACTTGATAGGATGGTTATCAATTATAAGAAGATCCTGAGCAAGAACAAGAGAAAGGAAAAACTAGCCAGTCTTGAGAAGGTTGAGATTGTGGAGGTTGCCCAACAAAGGGGCGCGTTATTGGTATGTATTGCATTCTATAGTGTTATTGTTGGGATTGTTCAATTTTTTGAGAGAAAAAAAGATTGTTTCATTTGAGGTCAATCACTTAAATAGCACAAAAAGTACTATTTAAACACCCAGAATTTGTTTGTGTACATAACAAAAGCACATTTCAAGCATGATACCTACGTCTACTTCCATTAGAGTTATAATTTACTACCGGAGAAGAGTAGAATGGTTATTGCGGAAGGCTAAGCTAAACAATACTTCAATGAATCAATGAAAGCAAGGTGACTAACAAACATAGAAAATTAACACAAGTAAACCACAAAAAGGAACAATAAAAATAATGATCGCTGGGATTTATGTGGAAACCATTGTTGGAAAAACCACAGAAATCAGAGGAGAAAAGGCTTCACTATAATAAAGAGAATTACAAATAGAGTATATTATATTGAATTGAAAAGTTGAAGAGCCTCCCACACTTGCTAGTGCTACACAGAGAACTTGTATTATTTCATAATAATCATTATGGAGAAGCTTATTGAAAAATTTGGTGGTTTAGATTTCTGGGCTTAAATAATTTCTTATTAATCACAAAATGAAGTCTAATTTTTTACATTCAACTGAGATTGATTTGTTAAAGAACTTGATGATCTTTGGACTTGCAACTTAGACTACCTGTCCTACATCACTGTGATAACGTTTAATACGAGATTCTTATATCTTTTGCACGCCCCAAGATTTGTTAATTGAATTTATGATAACGACAAACAAAGTGAAGTCAAATAATGCCATGATGAAAGACAATGATGCAATTTGCGAGAAACTCTTAGAAATAGTCACATCTTAGAGGTTGTAGCAAGTCATAGAAATTCATCGCTTCGACTTTCCATGATTTTTGACATTCGTTTTCCAGGTACAACTTTTGTTGAGTGAGTTGTTCACAACTATTATTTCTCTGATGTTGAAAGAGTCTTGTTGTCGAAGTAATAGCTCCTCGAAGGTGGTGTTGTCAAAAAATTCCAATCACGTTCAAGATTTACCAAGTTAATCATCAGAATATTCAACATACCTAAGTGCATATATTGCTATCATAAGGACAATTTCTTATGAATCATTCTCATTAAAAATTACAATGTAAAACTTCTTTTATAGTGTTCCATGAAAGAGTGCTGTAAAGACGCTCTCTCTTTTGGCAGCATTGCTCCTAGCCGCCAAGTGGATTAGCTAGGCGAGTATGGTGACAGCGATCACTACAGAAAACCGAATACCGCTATCTCTCAGGTAGGCAAGTGTTATAGTGGCAGCGACCACTCGGCTACTTAAGCCAAATGCAAACCTAGCTATAAACATTAAGTTCTTTAGTGTAGATGGGTCATGCACATCGATATGCCCTTGCCATGATGTATCTCTTATCTTGTAGAAGGCCTCGCTAATGTGAATGTTTTTCACTCTAATAGCTCTACTTCAGTGAGTGTTCCATTGGCACAAAGGAGCAAGCATATTTATTGATGCAGAGAATCGTCATTTTTTTCTAGATCCTTATAAATTGGAATCACTCCGATGAACTTTTAACCATCCGTTTCTATAAAAGACCCTTTAAACTTGAAACTTCCATAGGTTTTCGTTTTGAATCTCTTGAAAACTAAGTAGCTGGCTAGTCGTTTCTTTAGTTGATCCGCTATTAAAAAAAGAGAATAGATTTGGACATTGAGTAAATTCAATCAAGCTTGAATGACCCATAATGGAATGGCATTCTTTATTGTTAATATCATGATTAGATCCAGCTATTCCTCTATTCGCCTTCTCTGACATCTGGCTTTTGACCATATCTCTTTTATAAAACATATTAGCTTTGTTCGCTTAAAGTTTTTCATTTCATTGCGCCTTTACTTGACTCTTTTTGAAAGATTCATGAGATAGGAAGTAAGCGATGATAGGAGGCCCTTACTATATGGCCTTCGAGGGAATTTAAAGATGAGTAGTGCATCTCTGTCTTGAGATCCCGCCGCCCTATAGATCCTATCTCTACTGCCTATCCAGTTTACTCTTTTTCGTGAAGTGGCTATATCAATCATATTGGAATAAATTAATTCCTAATATATTCTTAGCATCTCTGATGCAAATTAACCAAGGCGTTGTTTTTGTGGCATTAGCATTTCTTCGTGTTACATATGTGAATAGTCAGTGGGTCAACCTTGACTCATTTATAGAGTAATTCTTTAAGTAGTATTGAATGAGAAAAGATCCGTGTTGCTGACCTAATTAGTCTGATGCTAAAGCTTTGTTGTTGTTGTTTTATATGGAAACAGTAAGGATGTTACCTTTTGTTTATGTTATTTTTGTATCTATCCCTGTTGAATATTCCTGCATGTTTGCACTTTCAGGTTCTCAACTCTAATATAGGATTCCGTCAGGATGTAAAAGTAGGTAAGCAACCATTGCTCTGGTTGAACTTTTCTGCAAATTTATGCAACTTCAAACTTTCTGAAACTCTGTTTTATATATGAAAACAGATTTTCATGAAGCAGTTGGTGCTGCTTCCTCTATTGTTGCTGGAGAAAAGAAGAGGGAGAATGGAAGTAAATGTAGTAGTTCAAGCAGTTCCAGTAGTGACTCTGAGTCAACTTCTAGTGGTAATAACTATGTTTAAATGGCATCTTTTACTTAATCTGAAAATAAATAACAATGATTTGTGGCATGCATTTGAATGATTAACTTCTTGGGATCTTGTGTCTTGAAAGTTAGATCATTAGTTCTTGTACTCCTTAAATGGCAGCTTATTCTGTGGTTATGCAGATTCTGATAGTGAAAGTTCCTCCGGGTGTGGCTCAGATGCTGAACAGTTGCCTAGAACATGACATGATTTTATTGCAGGTTAAGTCCTGTTGTAAGTTGTAAATTTATTTCTTTTCAGTTTGGTATTTTCAAATGTCATTGTGAGCATATAACAGTAAAGTGATGTCAGACAAATTGAAGCTTTTCTTTGGTATTGATGATACCTTCTTTTGTTTTCATTCAATATTTGCTGGCATTTTGTATGCTAGCCATGTAGGGCATTGTAACTGAATTGAGCTTTCTACATGCTTCTCGATTCACTTCTCGATAAAGGGTAAGTTCATGTTCATGTTTATTCGTCAAGTTTAATAACTAGCATAGCTTTCTTTGTTCTTGGGTTAAGGCACTTTTAGCATAGACCTATCAAAACTTTGTTTTCTTCCCATTAATGTGTTACTCGTTTTAAGTTTTATGTGAACCTCCATATAGAGACCTCAGATTTTCACCATATGGAGTGCTGGAGCAATGTCATTTGTTCTGTGCTTGATATTTTTACATTCTTGTATTTCATAGACACCCAATGTGATATTGGTAAAATAGGATCACATACTATTTTGCTGGTATATATCCAATCGATGTATCCAGTTATTTTATTGGATCTTGCCCATATAAAAAGAGGAAGAGGAAGGCCAAAAAAGATATGACAAGAAATTATAAGGAGTGATCATACATACTTGGAGCTAAATAAGAATTTATTATTTAATGGAGTGCAATTGAAACAAATATGCATGTAGCTGACCATACTTAGTGGGATAAAGGCTTGGTTGTTGTGGTTATTGTTATTGTAGTATATCCAAATGATGTGCACAATCTTTAAAGTTACAGATCTAATGCTTATTTGCTATTTATACTTAAATTCAGAATGGATTGCTTCTATAGTCTTTTTGTCCTCATTTCCCTATGAGCTTTTACTGTAAACAAAAAAACAACGCCTTAATCTAATTGGTTGGGTGGTGGGGACACCACGATCGACCATCGATTCATTCCTGGCAGAGTTGATCGTCGACGGCCGAGATCTAGCCATGCTGCTTCGATCTGGATTGATTGACTATTAGGACAGATTGGGAAAGATGGATGCTGCGGATCGCTGACTCGATGGAGGAAATCTCCTATTCATTCTGATTGATTAGAGATTCCATTTTTGGGATGATTTTATTTCTCGCATTTATTTTGTATTAGTTGTTTCTATTTCAGTAATTATTATTTTAAGCATGTTATCTAGTGTTTCCTCGTTTGTGTGAAGAATTTATTACATCATGCATTTTTCATTTTTTGAGTCAGTCTGTATGGAGGCCTATATAAACGCTTCCCTGTTACTCTTATTTTCGGAATGCTGAATAAATTTGAGTTGATTTGTTTTTCCCTTGGGGATTATTTGATTCTGGAATGAATCGATATCTTGGATAAGGAAGGGCTTAGGCCTTGGGTGAGAATCCCTAAACTCCACATGCCTCAGCTCTTCACTCCGGACTCGATTCCATTCATCTTGTACCCTAAGCATTCGCCTCGACTCATTCTCATTCACTTTGCCTGCTTGTTTGAGTTCTTAGATCTAGCTCGCCGGTTCGATGTGATCACGTCGTCAGGTTTTCACATCACCGACGACGCGCCTGCGTCGACACCTACGCCGACTACAGCGACGCGAGTACACGGCTTCGCTTGACGCCGTCGATCGCTCCCAGCCTGCTGCCCCACGCAAAGTCCTCGCTCACTGACCGCTGACCAGTGCGCCCCAACCCAAGCTGCGCCTGCAACGCGCGCTCGCGACACCCACGCCAGCCGGCGCGCCCGCCCGCCTCTGCTAGCCGGCGCGCCGGAGAGCCTCTGCCAGCCGGCGCGCCCGCCTCGCACGCAAACGCGCGCCCGCCTCGCCCGAGCCCGCGCTGCCGTCGCTCCCACGCGCCCGATTCGCTTGCTCCTGCTCGCCCGCCTCGCTCGCGCCTGAGCGTGGGCTGCCCTAATATTTGGGAAAATTACGTCGTGGTCCCTGGATTCTCTGACTCAGGTACGAATTTCGACAAAGCCTTTAACCTGGTAAAATCAAACAATCTGGATTTCTATGCTCGCTTGTAATTTGCTCGAAATTATTCCACCTATGCGACCTTTCATTACTGAGCGAATTTAAGTTAATGTTGGTTAACCATTGTGAGACCCTCAATCATGTTCCCTGTTTCTGATTTATTGAAAACCGAATTGCGCCCTAATCTTAATTGGTAATTTCTCAATTACCTTCGATCTAATTTATTTAAGATTTTAAAAGTAATTGGTTTTTGCGGGCTTAATTAATTTCTCAATCATCACAAAATTATTCTCTGATATTTAGCATTATTTTGTGAATAATCTGCTTTGTCATATTGCTGATCTCTAAACTGCATTGTCATTCACCTGTCCCGCATCATTGGGGCAGGCTAAAATAAATCTATTGATTGTGCTTTAAATTTTCGCCCTTTAATTGAAAGGCACCAACTTTCCAACATGCCAGTATATGTACTTTTAATTAAATTGCATTTACCTTGTTGGCAACATCCTTTTGGGATTTTTATGTATTTGAATAATTTTGAGAATGGAAATAGCAAATGATTCAGTTTATTCAATTTGTGCACTACCTGAATGTTAGTAGAAAATATCACTAGCCTAAGTTGGGCTAATATACAGGTGAATGGATACCCATTAACTTAAAAGTCTAGGCCACCACTTATATATCAACACAACTTATTGTTAAATTACCATTGTGGGATATTTGCCCATATTCATTCTCAACATTGAAGCTAGCTACCATGAATTTTTGACTCATGATTGTGTATATCAACACAACTTTTTGTGAAGTCGAATATTTGATGGGTGTTTTGATTTGAGAGCTTGAATGCTCAAGTTATACTTGCAATCTCTCTTTATTTTGTTAATCGTCAGGGGTTAATTCAAAATGTTATTGACATTTTTTTTTTTTAAACTTCTCTTACAGATGGAATGAATCTGCTTTTTGTGATGAAGCAAGTTGAATCCAGTCTTTTATGTTTGCAGACTCGTCACATGTTCTTCTATGTATTCTAGGATACTGTAATTTATTGGTTTAAGGTGAGGGAGCAGATAATGTACGTAGGGGTGTGCATTCGGTTTGAGTGGTTGGTTTGGTGACCAAACCAAAAAAAAAGATTGGATTCGGTTTTAAATTTAATGAAACCAAACCAACCAAATTATATTATAAACCAAACCAAACCAACCAAATAAATATCGGTTCGGTTTGGTTTGGTTTGGTTAAAACCATATTTTTGGTCTGCAATCCTTTGATCTACAGCGCAAGCCGCGCAAGTCGCGCAACCCTAAATAATCTGAAACTTCTCGGTCGGTCAAATCAGCCTTCTTTCTCGCGAACTCATCTATGAGCGAACCCAAATCGGCAAATTGCCAACTGAACCGGCCCAATATAAATACATGGGTTATTCGGTTAATTCGGTCGGTTTGGTTTCCAAACATGTGAAACCGAACCCAAACCAATTAACCAAAATATTCAAAATATCAAATCATCACCAAACCGCTAGATTCTAAACCAAATCAAACCGTTAAATTTAAACGGTTCGGTTCGGTTTTTCGGTTTAAACCATAGTTTGCACACCCCTAAATGTACGCACCTTAATCTGCTTTCTTTCTTTCTAGTTTTTTAATGATTGGTTGGATTTCTTCTGACATGGGGTAAAGTGACTGATATCGTAAATTGCTGGAGTTCTGTATATTACTTTTCATTGCTTTAAGCTTGATATCATTTAAAATATATCAAGCCAACACGAAGCATCTCTGGCTGAACTTTTTGTGAAGAATTACTTGATTGTAATTTATGAGATTAGGCTTTTTGGTTGATAAATGTCTATTTATTTATGTATTTGAGTCCAATTTATGTCTGTTTTCCTCCCATAGCACATCTTTTGCTCAAATGAGTTGGCATTTGGTGATGCTTACTGTTTTGAGTGGAGCTTAATTTGATATTGAGGTTATGTTACTGCTGTGTGTGGGGTTTTTTGTTTGAAATTACTTCTTGTAGACATGCTTATTTGTAAGTGTTTTTGTGTCAATTATGCTTGGCTAATTATTAGAAAGTTTTGATAAGTGGGTAGTTATTGTGTTACATATTTAATGAAAAAGGTGGTATATTGTAAGATTTTGGGTTTTGTTTGATAAGAATATGATTTTGTATTGGGCAAATTATTGATTTTAAGTCTTTATTTTAAATTTTAGGGGTATAAGTGATGAATTTTAAAAAATATTGATTAAGGTGTAATTATAGGTAAATTATAGATATATATTAATGTTTTGATTTTTTTATTTGTTTGAATTATTTTAGAGATGGAAAGAAATATGAAATTATTTAAATGTTAAATTATTTTAATATTAAATTTTGTATTGAATATTAAATAAATTTTTTTATTAAAATATAAGATGTTGAATAAAATTGATTTTTAATATTAAATTTATTTAAAATATAAAATAGAATTATTATTTAATATTAAAATTTATATATAATGTTTGTTGTATTTTAGGTGCTTAATTAAAGGCTCTTACGTAATTCTTATTTTTATAAGTAGATAACATGATCTGAAACTGTGAAGCGCTTCTTGGGGCATAATCGTGAGATTGATGATAGAAAATTTTGTAGTTAAGCGTACTTGGTTAAAGTAGTACTACGATGAGTGATTTTCTTCCTCGTAGGAACTGCTCAAGTCACGTAATTCATTAAAGCCAAAGTGGATAATACTTTTATATTGGAATAATAAGATATTACAAGATAGTATCACCGCTAACCTCTCGTAGTACGATGCAGTTCGAGGGTGAATCAGATGGAAGCTGGTAGGCCTATGATGCTCGTAGCCGAAGAGAGCGGAGAGTGATCACTAGGTGATGTCATAAGAAAAAGAAATCACTAAGACAAAATATGCCTCTTAGCAAGCTTCTAGGCTGATAAAATGAATCATTTCACATTAAAAAAAGGAGATCCTGAACTATATAAATAAAGATGTATTTTTTAAGGCAAAACTGTGAGGCTAATAATGAAAAACTTCACAAGTAAGCATGATTAGACTGGAATAGTAATAGGATGAGTAACCTTTTGAAAATGTCCTAGTCACGTAGTTCTTTAAAGCGGCCTAAAACCTTGTCAAGAGTATTATGCTAATATATTATTTTTGAGTAATAATTTTATAATTATTTAAAAAATTATTTGTATATATTATTGAACTAAATAATAGTTTTGCCTACACAATATAACATAAATATAATTTATAAGTGTATGAAAAATAATGTTTTATATTGCGGACAAGGTTTTTTATTCTTTATTTTTAAAATGGTAGTATTTCTATTTATTTTATTCCTTTTCTCTCTTTTTGAAACGTAACTCATTAGTAAATTAAAGAAAAAATATTACTCAAAAAAATTATTATGTATATTCATTCATTAAATGCCCAATTGGAGCTCACCAGAAGCCAGTGGGCTTTCACGCACTGTACCATGAGCGTAATGGTGATGAAATATTATTGAGATAATTACTTACATGCCACACAATTTAATTTTATTTATATTTTATTTATCCATTCTTAGTTAATTATACTATGCACACTCAAAATATTATAAAATCTTACATACGCATATTTGAGTTAAAACTTAGTCAAAATCTATTTAAAAAAATATTCTGTTAGTTTATTCTTAATAATACATATTTTTTCTCTTCCTGTCACACTAAAGTGTTGATTTGTCCTCAAATCAATTCACGTCGTGGATGTCTCCTTCCTTTGCCGCCACCTAAATATTAAGATTTTAAGATTTTCACTCAAAATATATTTAAATATTTCTAAAATAATATAATGAACGACCCAAATTTTTTGTAATCTAACTATAATTAGGTTATTGAAAAATTATGATTACTTATTATAATAGAAATAAGTTGAAATATGTGTATCTAAGATTTTATAATATTTTGAGTGTGCATAACATAATTAATTAAGAATGTATGGATAAGAAATAAATAAAACTAACTTGTGTGGTATGTAGGTAATTATCCCAATATTATTTTGCATCATTTTTTCTCTATTTTACGTCATTTTTATATTTTTTATTAAATTTTGATATTATATAATATTATTTGCTTGATTTATATATATAAAAAAATCAAAAAGTTAATACAAATACAAAAAGCTTCATATAAAATTAAAAATATTTATATAAAAATATATTATTATTTTTACTTTATCTAATATTTTATGTTTTATATAATTTTTTTTATTTTACGTATATATGTAATTCAAATAAAGAATATTATATAATAAAAAATATTGTAAAAAGATGTGAAAACAAATATAAAATGGCCAAAAATGATGTGAAATTGTATTTCTTTGTTATTGTGCGTACTGCACAGTATGTGGGGCCTGAATACTTGTCTCGCGGGTGGGGCTGTTATTGTTGACGTAGGATGTGGGGGTCCCAGAAAGCACTAAAGAGAAAGAGAGTTTCGGGAGACGGCGGCGCGCAAAGGGGTGGTGAGCCTGTTAACGAAAGCTCAAAGAGAGAACCAGTTCAGAGCATTCAGAAAAACACATAGAGATTTAAGGTGGTTCAGAGAGAAAATCCCCTACGTCCACCGGTCGATCAACGAAAAAGTTTCACTAATAGGAAAAGGATAGCCTTGAAAGCTAGTACAAAAAGCTTATAGGAGGAAAAGAGAGAAAGCGGAGAAAAAGAGCTTTTCTTGTTCTCAAACTCTTGTTTTACAAGAGGTGATAAAGAAGTTCTGCTCTTCTTGGGTCAGTTCTCCTCCTTCGTCAGTCTTGGAGAGGGCCGATAGTGATGGATGAAGCAAGTGACCTCCTTTTGGCTGGGACTGTTCAACGATTTTTATAGCCGTTGGCGTGCGTAGCTTTATCCTGGTTTTTCGGAAGAAAGGTGATGGATGAGCTCCGAGCGCCGTTTATCCGTCACTGGAGAGATCTGTCGTTCGTACGGGAAAGTGACATCTTTTAATGCTGGTACTTCTTCTGGGAAAGAATGTCTGTACGGCGATCGGCGGGGTTAGGCGAAGTTGATTGTGACAGATGTTACCTCGTACCCTCGTGCCCGAGTTTACGAAGGTTAATCCTAGATCGTCGTGGGCGATGGTTGGTTGAACCCTCGTGCCCGATGTTTGACTTGGGTCAAGAGTCCTGCAAACCTGAAGCTGAGTCAACAAATCAATCAATCAAGTACAGTCCTGTCAGGCGCCACGTGTTCGGCCAGGATGCAGCGCAGGAACCACGTGTTAACAGTTATCGATTTGATTTCAAGCTGAGCTAATATCGACTCGCAATCGAATCAATCATATTTTGGTCGACTCAAAATTGACTTGAAGTCGATTGGGTTCGACTTCGAGCCGGCCCGAGTCGATTCTCATCAACTTCGAGCCGATTTCGATTTATTTTCGAGCTGAATTGGCTCGGTTTATAATATATACATTATATAATATATATTATATACATATATTATATACATATATTATATATGTATTATAATATAAAATATATTTTAATTAAAGCTGATTTCTAGCTGGCTCGAGCCGAGCATATCCCGGCTTAAAATCGGCTCGAAATTATTATCGAGTCGAATTTTTGACTCGTTAGTCAGCTCATTTAGACCTATTGATTTTGATTAGATTGATTCAATTTTCAAATGATTTTCTATTTTCAACCCATATCAACACCCTAGTGGTTACTGGTGGGTCCTATTTAGGGCTTAATGGATGAGCTGGCATAGCCGTATGACTGTATGAGTCAAGTAGCAGCACATGGGCGGTATTATTTTGCAGGCTAATCCGCCACGTGGCAGTCTGTAAACGGACAATGGTATGGTGGAGCAGGTGGTGGATTATCTCAATTCTCACGCCTACCGCCTTTCTATTTTGAATCGGCCGATAGACGACGGTAGATTGACGACGGTGCCGGCGGGATTCGACAAAGCTTCCAGCCGCCTCCTTCTTCGTCCTCCTCTTGCTATCTACGAGTGTTGAAGATCCGATCCACATAGGAGGAGGAGGAGAAGAAGTAGAAAAACTCGTACCTGCGCTTACGAATTGGCCAACAGAAAGAGATGTGCTGCGAGGGCGAGTGCCGACCCCTCGGCTGGCTCCTGGGCCTCCCCTTCGCCTTCCTCTCCCTCCTTGTTTCCCTCGTCGGGGTCGTCGTCTGGATCGTCGGGTATTTTACGCTTTCTATCTCTCTCGATCCCTAGATCTGTTTCTCGGTTTCTGGTAGAATTAGGGCAAATTGATGACTGATCGGGAAATCGGCAGGCTGCTGCTTTCGTGCATATGCCCTTGCTGCCTGTGCGTTACGATCTTGGTGGAGCTGGCGATCGAGCTCATCAAGGCCCCTATACACGTTATGCAGTGGTTCACCTCCCAGATCCCCTGCTAGAACATCGATCTCTGTATTCCGCAGATCATTAGCGAGGTTCTACTCAAACTGTTTGATTAACTTTGTTGGAATTTGTTTGTTTTGTGTATGCGATTGATGTCTTTTTTTTACTCTCTTTAAAGTGATTTCGGTTTCTATGATGGTATCTGCGGTGTTTCCCTTGCTTGTTGAAGTTCTTCCACGGAGGAAAATGATGAGCTCTCTGCATTTTCTTCCTGGAGGAAGAACAGTGAGGGGATTTCAAACCTGAAACTAAAATTATTTTGGGTTTTCAGTTGGATTTCCTGAAAGTTTGATCATTATACGTTTCATAGTTCTTGAAATTAGCTGGAAAAAATATAAAATCATGGACTCTGTGCATTCATCTAAAAGCTTGTACGTTATATTCCAGAAACATTTTTATTTTCTTATACGCCACTTTGTAGATAAGGCTGGAACATCAAAAATTGCTTAAAAATTAAATTTAATTTTGAATCAAATTGAATTCAAATCGATTCAAATGAGTCACTTTTATAGCTCAAAATTTTTATTAATTTATTTTTAAGCTGATATAGAACTGAATTGAGATATCTTAAAATCAGATCGATTAAAAAAAAAAATATATATATATACATATAATTGAATTTATTAGGTTTATTTTTTATAATAATTTAATGGAATGTTTCATTAAAATTTGAGTAAATTGCAAGTAGATTCTTGTTATTTAATCATATGTGCATGTAAGTTTAATTTTTTCAAAATTGCTCAAATTGGTCCATTAGTTTTAAGTAATATGCAATTTGGTCTAAAATTCAGATTTAACAATAAAAAAATGTATAAAATAATATTTTTATCTTTAAGATTTTTCCTCTCTTCTCCTCTTTGTCTCTCTCTCATTTTTACCCATGGTAAGCGAAGAGCAAGCAAGAATAGAGAGGTAGAATACATCATCAATGGCTGGCAAGCTAAGGCTGAAGGGAATGGTTGCCGTCATCACCGGTAGGGCCAGCGGCATCAGGGAGGCCACCGCCCGCCTCTTCGTCGCTGTCGTCATCGCCGACATCCAGGATTCCCTCGGCCGCTCTGTCGCGACTGCCATTTCCCCTCCCGGCCTCTGCACCATCGTCTGCTGCGACGTCCGCGACGAGCTCTAGATCACCGCCGCAGTCGACCATGCCGTCAGACCCACGGGCGCCTGGACGTCATGTTCAGCAACGCTGGCATTGTCGGCAGCGTCGTTGGATTCCTTGATCTTGACATGGCGAACCTCGACGCCGTGCTGGTCGTGAACGTGCAGGGATCGGCGGCTGCGGCGATCAAGCACGCTGGACAGGCGATGGCCGCGGCGGGTTTGATCATATGTGCATGTAGGTCCATTTTTTTCAAAATTGCTCAAATTGGTCCACTAGTTGTAGGTAATGTGCAACTAAATCCAAAATTCAGATTTTTACCGTTAAGATTTTCTCTCTATTCTCCTCTCTCTCTCTCACTCATTTACACCCATGGTGAGCGAAGAGCAAGCAAGAACAAAGAGGTAGAACCCATCATCAATGGCTGGCAAGCTAAGTTTTCAAAAAGAAATAACTTTTTAAGGTCGACGCGCCTGCAGCACTGCTACGTTGGCGGTGCAGATGATCGACAAGGAGCTACTTGCAATTTACCCTTAAATTTTTTTTTTCATAAGCTTTATCCCAATCATATTTATTATATGTTCATTTTCTTTGTTATTATTTTTAAATATTAGATCAAAATGAATGATTATAGTTTAAGTTCACTGTATCAGCAAATCCGTTTATACGTAAGATTTAGCTAGAAAATCATAATAGAAAAAAGATTTGACTAAAAGATTAAAAATTAATTGAAAATTAGATCGACTTTGGCTCGGATCGATCACCTGCCAGGTTGGATTCTCGGCAATGATGAGAATTTTAGCTAATTCTATTTAGTGGGATAATGACTTGTTTGTTGTTGTTGTGACAGTTCAACTTGGGATTTGGGTCTCATTTGGTTGGAGGATGTCACGGAGCTGTTTCAATTTTTTTTAATATAAAAAGAAAGAAGCATTTTAATATTATTAATAAAATAGTATTATTTTATTATTTAAAATTGTGTTTAGAGTGAAATAAAGTTTGTTTTATTGAAATATGTGTAGAAGTTCAAATAAAATTATTAGCTTCGTTTGGTTAGATGTGATTTTTAGTTTGGAAAGAGAATTTTTTTTTTAATATTAAAAATTATGTAAGATGTGAAATAAAAATTAATTATTTTATTTAAATATGTGTTGTATATAAATTAAAGTTGATTTTTAATATTGAAATTTGTGTATAAGATTGAATAAATAAGATTTTAATGTTAAAATTTGTGAATGAAATGAATATAAAAACTTGATAAATTGTTTTTTAGAATTTTGTTTTAAAGTCAGCTTAGAATTTTGTTTTACAATTCTGCAGAAAAAAAAAGACATGTTACCAGTTATGTCATATAACATTTTTTGTTTCATTTTTATTTCATTTTTTGGGAACAACCGGGCAACATTACTCTTAATTGTTATTTATGTATAATTTTTTTTTGTTTCATATAAAAGATTGGTTTTTTATGTAATATTTTTATTTTGATACTTATTAAAATTTTAAAATTAACTTAGTTTTATTTTAGCGTGCATATTTTTGAGATTTAAAATTAATTATTTATTCCAAAATTTACATAAAATATAAAATGAAACTTATTTTCATGTAAGAATATTTGGAATGTTATTATTTTAATGTTATATATATATATATATATATTATAAATATAAACTTAATTAAGGGTTAGCAAAATATTTGATGCATGAAAATAGCCCGAAAATTGTTCAAAAAATCAGTTGGTTTCGAAGAGACTCAAAAAATAATTGATACAGATTATGAACCTCATGCATTCACTCAAGGTTGATTTCAAATTTTTGAGTTAATTTTAAGTTTGACATAACTCAGCTGAAAATCGATTTGAGCTGACTCAAAATTTATATTTAAATAATTTAACTTTGTTAAGTGGTTAATGCTCGGTGCTTTAAATCCAACAGGGAGCGAGCCTCGGAGGTGGCAAAATTTTTTAATATATTATTTAACTTTGGCTTTAATAATTAAATCGAGTTGGACTTAAATATAAAATTGAGTTGACTTAAAATTAATTATTTCAAGTTGAGTTTGTATGGAATAGAGATGATTTCCATTTCGAGCTAACTTAAATTTAAAATTTTTGAGTTCATGATTAGCTTAGCTTGCTAGAAATTGGTTCAATATTAATTAGCATTAATTTTAATTTAAATTATTTTTTTTATAACTATTTAACGTAAAGTTGACATGAAAACGAACAATTCGGGCCCAGGATAATTTTTAGGGATAACGGCATGGATGTTGATAAATTTTTTAATGTTACATTATATGTCTTTTATTCATAAAATTTATATCATGATAAATTACCTGAAAAAATATATGTGATTTAATATAAAAAAGTTTATGTTAATATTTTTTTGAAAAAATAATAAGAAAATAGCATTTCATATTTTTTTTAGGGGATTTATATCTGTTATTTTCAAAAATGTATTATTTTTAATTAATATTTTTAATATTTATTATTTTTATACAGTACTTTTATTTAATTTTAAAAATAATAAAAAATAATGAATTTTAAAGATGCTGTTTGAAAATACATTTGAGACATAAATTTTTCTTTTAAAATTTATTAAATAGAAAACGTGCTCTATATTGGTGGGCCGACATTGGGCCCATTCTTTCGGGCGGGCTCCTCGAAAACCCTAATTCTCCATTTATACCCTTTCTTGCTAAGGCTCGGCGAAAGCCCTTCCCAACCCTGTGTTGCTGCTCTTCCTCCATCGATCTCGTCGACAAACATGAGTTCTTCCTTGCGGAGATCGATGGCGATCGCTCTCCGTCGAGGAGCCACCCCCTGCTCCCTTCCCCTCCGCCGACTCTTCTCCTCGGAGCCGATCCCGGACCGCAAAGTCGCCATCCTTGGCGCCGCCGGCGGGATCGGCCAGCCGCTCTCGCTTCTCATTAAGCTTATCCCTCTCGTCTCCCACCTTTCCCTCTACGATATCGCGGGAACCCCCGGTGTCGCCGCTGACGTCAGCCACATTAACAGCAAAGCTGAGGTTGGCTGCCTCATCTCGTGATCTCTTGTCCACTTTTTCCCTTTCAATTATGGCGCAGATTTCTCAGAGCTTGTTCCCTTTCTTTTTTAAAACCAAGCTCAGGTCACCGGTTACCAGTCGGAGGAGCAGCTCGGTCAAGCTCTAGAGGGCTCAGATCTGGTGATTATTCCAGCTGGCGTGCCACGAAAGCCCGGCATGACTCGAGATGATCTCTTTAATATTAATGCTGGCATTGTGAAGTCTCTCTGCACTGCAATCGCCAAGTACTGCCCCAAGGTACCGAATCGTCCCAGCTTGGTTATTCTATTTAATCTCGTCTATGTGCTTCGATATTTTATTATTTCTGCCTTGAGATGCACTTGCATATATTACACGTAAAATAATAATTATGCACAATCCAATTGTATTAGATTTTACACAAATTGTGCGCAATCCAATACAATGCACTAATCGATGTAAGTCTCGAATAAGAAATGCTGAGGGTTGCATTAGGTAGTCAACAATCAGTGTAAAATTTGTCAAATAAATGACTTGAATCTATTAACAAATTGCGTTAAGGCTTTGACATTCTTTGGAAGCGATCGTTGTATTGCTTGAATATAGTGAAAAGTATGAGAGTCATTGCATCAGTGTTGGGTTGTAGTGGTAAGTAAGGGTCCTCGTATTATGGACGAATGCATGTAAAAAAACTACTCCAAGACATGAGGATACAAGATACTGAGATAAAATTAGAAATTTGAAATATAGATGCTAGAAAAGTTAATGGGGCTAGTGGATATTATGTTTTATAAGAGAATTAATATTTTGTATCTTTTAGAAATGAAATTAGTGGGTGAGAAAATTAAAAAAATTGATAGCTTAGGTTTCAGATTTTGATACTCTGATTAGAATAGAATTAGGAATAAAGTGAGTACTATTCTCGACAATAGTTTAAAGGATTATATAGTGAACATGAAGATGAATGGAAATAGAATTGTAGCTTTAAAAATTATTATTAATAAGATAACTATTAACATTATGGTGTATTTTTCTCAAGTAAGTTTGAATGTAAGTATAAAGAAAAATTTTAGAATAATTTAGAAAAATTGATACAAAAAATACTTAGGAGGTAAGAATATTTATTGATAGAGATCTAAATGGATATATTAAAAACGTTGATGAGGAACTTAATAGCGTTCGTAGTAGATATAATTTTGAAAATACTAATATGGGTAAAATTATTTTGAATTTTTGCTTAGTTGGTGATTTTGTTTTATTACTATTAGTTTATTTAAGAAAAGAGATGTTTAGGAAAGAAAAAGAGGGAGAAAGAGGGGAATAGCTCCTCAGTCGGGTCTCTAATACAATGAGAATGGGAGAAACAGGGGAGCTGCTTGCACTCTGACTGCCCCGGTTGATCTCCTTGATCTGATCTTTTCTCTGTAATCTCCCCTGCTCCCCCATGAAGACTGTTCAGGGGTCTTTGTAGGCAGCGGATGGTGCAGCTTTATCCTGATTTTTTGGAGAAAAAGAGGTGAACAAGCTCTGAGTTCTCGCCGGAGGGACAAAAATTAGCAAAAGAAGGATGCTAACTTTTAATATTAGTACTATTTCTGGGGATCCATGATAGCTGGAGCATGCGGACTCTTAATTTGCGGGTCTGGAAAAAGTGTCTTGTACGAGGAACGGTGCGGTCGGGTCAAGCTGATTGTGACAGGTACCGTTGAGTAACATCGAGGACGATGTTACAAGGGATGGTCCTGGCTCTTCGTGGACGAGGCTTTGGTTGAACCCTCGTGTTCGAGGTCTGACCGAGGTCTTACCTGTGAGAATAGATAGATGAATTAGTTAAATAAAATGAAGGCCAAAAGCCAGCTAGGCGCCACGTGTACGGCAGTGATGCAGCGCTGAAACCGCGTATTAACACAAGGTATGATATAAGAAAATTAAATACCTGATTTAAGTAAAATACTTTTTGGATGAGAATTAAAAAGTAGTTTTAAGAAAAGAAGATATTTAATATAGATGAATTACTTTAAAAAATATTTTCAATGACATTTGTGAAAATACGATTAATCTTATTGAATTTGACATCTAAAAGAAGATAGAAATTATTTTTATAATTAGCATATTAGTAAAGCTAAAGTTTGGGAAGTTTTAAAAAAGATAAAATATAAAAAAATAACAGGACTTATTGATATTCTAATAAATGATTGAAAATGTATGAGAGATGAATGAATTTTTTGATTCATTGCTTAATGTATAATTTTAAAGAGTGAAAGAATACGAGATAAATATAAAAAGAGTGTATTAGAATCTATTTAGAAGAATAATATGATATACATGATAGTGTTAATTATAAAAGAATTAAATTAATTAGTATGTCATATTTAAAAATTTTAAGAAAGGGTTATCGAGTATAGATTACATCGTGATACTAAGCTATCGTAGAACCGTTTTGGTTTTATGCTAGGTAGATCTACAATGAAAGCTATTCGTTTGTTGGAAGATTTGGTGGAGAAAAAAGATCTGCATTTGATTTTATTTATTTAGAAAAAAGCTTATGATAAAGTCGAAAAAAAGTGTTTTGGAGAGTTTTAAAAAATAAGTGGTTTAAACTACTTTCATTCAAATTATTCAGGATATGTATAAGAGAGTTGCTACTTGCGTTTGGATCAATGAAGCACGGACATTTCTATTTTGCATTAGGTGTCGTGTTGGACACTGTTTAGGGCACGGACACCGGGGGACACCGTGTCGGACGCGCCACGTGGCATGTCCGAATAAAATTATATTAAAAAAACCCGACACTCCTCTGACACGCTAGGATACTTGAGGACACGGCCGGACACTTTTGGACACTGTTGAACACTTATGCGGGACACTTTGGACTCTTATTTTAAAAAATTATTTATATTTTTTACTATAAAATTAATCTTAAAATAAAAAAATAACTCAAAAACCCTAACTCTAATCGCGTAACCCACATGCGCGTCCCGGCTCTGTGATTGCTTGGCTGCTGCGAATCGCTCCTCTCGCGCGTCGCGAATCATCGGCCGGCGGCAGAGCTCGCGTGATCGTCTCTCGCGGCCTCTTCGGCTCCTCTTCCTTGTGCTCTCGCTGCAGATCTAACGGCTCGCCGCTCCTCTTGCGTCGCGCAGATCTCTCGCCGCCGTCGCCTCACGCGGAACTCCCGCCCAGTCGCCGCCGTCGACTTACGCGGAACTCCCGCCCAGTCGCCGCCGTCGACTTACGCGGAACTCCCGCCCAGTCGTCGTCGTCGCCTCGCGCAGATCTCTCGTTGCTGTCGCCGGCCTCTGTTTCTCGGGCTCTCGCCGCAGCTCTTGCGGTTTTCGCCGGCTACTCTCGCACGCCCGATCCCTCGACCTTGCCTTCCTCCCAACCTGCGCACGTTGCTGGCCACGTCGCCGGTCATCCCCACTTCTCCATCGAGACACTGAGGTAAACTGCACACGCCGCACTACTCTGATCCCTATAAGATTTTTGATTTTTTCTATGTTGTGGCTGAATTTTGAATTCTCTACTGTTTTCATTAACTTGCCATTGTTGCTAGATTGTTAATGCTTCCTTGCTTTCATCCATTTGTTCCTGGATTGTTGACATTCTACTGTTCTATCGTCATATTATTTCATGCCCTTTCCTTTGTATTTCTGTGGGCTAAATTAGCAATTATCCTTTAGTATTAGATGTTAGAAATGTTATTTTTGTTATCTGCCCTGTTTCAGATGTTATGTTCTTTCCTTAAGATTCATAGTTACTGAATTATTGCCCTTTCGGTCTTTCCTTAAGGTTTTGTGGGCTGAATTAGCAATTCTTATTTGCTCTTTCAAATGTTTTGCTCTTTCAGATTTCCTTTAAGTAGCAGAAGTGACCGGTTTAATAATTATTGAATTATGTTTTATCCTTTGTTTGTAATCAAGTGATATCTATTTAATTTATTCGCCGAATCACCATATGTAACTTCTTCATTTTAAGATAGATTTGACATATTTCTATTTCATTGGTTTATTCTATGTATTTGTCCTTTCTAATTTTTTTCATAGGAAAATTTACAAATGTCTCAAGCTGAAGAATCCCAGGCTACTGATAACACATCTAGGAATGATTTTTTTCCATTATGGAAATATGTAACAAAGCTTGATAGCCTTGGACCTGGTGGTGGTAACAAGTTGTGGTTCTAATAACAAAGTGCCTCTTCCATGTGTAGCACCTACAAGAGCTACTTCAATGACTTTTGGTGCATCATCCAGTGTATCTAATACACTACGAATGGAGAGATTTGAGCCTAGGAAAATAAAAATAAAAGGGGGATCATCTATTGAAAAAACCTTCAATATACAAGCAAGAGAACAATTGAATGAAGCCGTTGCTCGGACTTTCTATTCATCAGGTTTGGCTTTTCATTTGACAAGAAACCCATTTTGGGTTGATATGTTGAATATTGCTACAACTACTACAATTTCAGGTTATATACTTCCTGGGTATAATGGCTTGAGGACAATTTTTTTTGCAGAAGGAGAAAGTTAACATAGAAAAACAATTATTACCTATTAAGGAAATGTGTATAAAAGGTGTTACATGGTCTCTAATGGGTGATTTGATATTCATAGAAGACCTCTAATTAATTTTATAGCAGTTTGTGATGGTTTTCCTATGTTTCTTATTGCTGTGAACTGTGAAGGAGAGTATAAGGACAAACACTTCATTGCTTCTCTAATGAGATCTATTATTATGGAGGTTGGGCCAGAAAAAGTTGTCCAAATTATTACTGATAATGCTCCTGTGTGTAAAGCTGTTGGAGCTTTAATAGAGAAACAATTTTCTCATATTTTTTTGACTCCTTGTGTTGTTCATACTCCAAATTTGGCACTAAAAAATATATGTTCTGCAAAACATGTTGAAGGCAATGAGATCACATATGAAGAGTGTTATTGGATCTCAGAAGTAGCAAATGTTGTAATTTTTATAAAAAATTTTATCATGAATCATGCTATGAGATTAAGCATGTTTAATGAACATGTGAAGTTGAAAATGCTGGCTATTGCAGATACTCGTTTTGCATTAGTAATTGTTATGTTTAAGAGGTTTAAAAAGATAAAACAAGGATTAGTTAGTATGATTGTCTGAGATAAGTGGAATCTTTACAGAGAGGATGATGTTGAGAGAGCAAGATTCATTAAGGAGAAGATTTTGGATGATATTTTGTGGGACAAAGTTAATTATATTATTGACTTTACTGAGCCAATATATGACATGGTGAGAGCTGTTGACACTGATGTGCCATGTCTTCATTTAATATATGATATGTGGGACACTATGATAGAGAAAGTGAAGACAATCATCTTTAGATATGAAGGAAAAAACGATACGGAGAATTCTTTTTTCTTCAATGTTGTTTATGATATTTTGATTGAAAGATGGACAAAGAGCAACACTTCGTTATATTGTTTAGCGCATTCGTTGAACCCAAGTTAAATAAAATAATTGAAGTTTTTTACATTCACCCCACTACATTAATTTTCATTGTTGTATATTTACGTAGATTCTGCAGCCAAAAATGGCTTTTTGAGGATCCCAATAGAGTTGCTCCTAATAATGATTCTTAAATACAACAAGAAAGAATCAAATGCCTAAAGAAACTCTTCCCCGACAATGAAGAACGAAAATTTGTCAATGCCGAATTTGCATGATATTTTCTGCAACAAGGCATATTTGGTGGTATGGATTGTATGACGGATAAAGCAACATTAGACCCTCTTGCATGGTGGACCATTTATGCTGCTGATGCTCAATATCTACAGAAATTAGCTATAAGATTACTTAGCCAACCTTTTTCATCTTCTTGTTGTGAAAGAAATTGTAACACCTATTCATTCATACATTCAATGAGAAGGAATAAGTTTAACCCACAACGTGCTCAAGATTTAGTGTATGTCCATAACAGTTTGCGTCTTTTGTCTAGAAGGAATAAGCATTATATGGAAGGGACTTCTAAAATGTGGGATGTTGCTCCAAATGCAATGTCATCAGTGGAGGATACATATATGTTTGAAGTGGTTGAATTATCACTTGATGAGCCCGAGCTTGAGGTGATGCTATTAGATGATGATGAAGAGGAATGGGATGAAAAAATTGGTGATGAAGAAGATACTTATGGAAATATCTGATTATAAAAATAGATGAATTTTTAATTTTGTAATATTAACACTTGCTTATTTTAGCATTTGGACGTGTTATCTTATGACTGTTCTATAATTAACATTTTAACTTTTATTTTTGGGTTTACTGAAGCACTGAAATTGAATATCAGAATATGATTTGCTTATTCTCTTTTGGTGTTTATTTGTTGTGTATAATGTTATTGTGAGAAGACAATTTTGGGCCACTTTCCTACCAATAGTTGTGAGTTGACCACGCTAATTTTGAGATTGATGATTTATCAATTTTATTTAATATGAATTGTTGTTATTGAATATATAAGTTTTTTTAAAGATAAAAATAATGGAGATGCGGGGGATCGAACCCCGTGCCTCTCGCATGCAAAGCGAGCGCTCTACCAATTGAGCTACATCTCCTTTTATTTTTTGAGCTCTACATATAAGTTTTGTTATCATACATCTGTCGTGTCCTGCCGTGTCCGTGTCTTATATTTTAAAAATTTGTCGTATCGCCGTATCGTGTCGTGTCGCCGTGTTTTCGTATCGTGTTCGTGCTTCATAGGTTTGGATACAAAAGAATTTGACTAAGAAGTTTTATATTATAGTTGGATTATGCGAAATGTAAGTACATATTCTTTACTTTGTTTATGAAAGTTCTAACTAAACACATTTAAGAAAAAATGTTTTACTGTATTCTTTTTATAGATGATATTTTCATTTTTTTTATAGAGATATTCTCGTTGATAAGACTAGAGATAGGGTTAAGGTGAAATTAAAATTATGGAGGAATGCCTTATAATCTAAAATTTATTATCTTAGTAGGTTAAAAATTAAATATATGAAGTATAAATTTTTTAAAAGAAGCACTTATATTTGGGAGGTAACAATTATTGATCAAGTTATTAAGCATAACAAGCTATTTAGATATTTTGGATCAATCATACAAAATAATAGCAAAAGAAGTGATATTATTAGTAGGATCTAAGGAAAATGTATAAAGTGGAGGAATGTATTTGGTGTATTGCGTGATAGAAAAGTTTTACCCAAACTTAAAAAGATAAATTTAATAGAATACTTATAAGACTAGTGTTGTTATATCATGTTGAATGTTGGCTTATAAAGCAAAAATATATAAATAACATAGGGTCGTTGAAATAAAAATGTTAAGGTTGTTGAGTGGGTATATGTGATAAGGTAAGATGAAAATTAGTATATTTACGAGAAAATTTGAGTAGCATCAACTAAGGATAGATTCACTAGAGCTGGCTTAAATGGCCTAAACACATAAATCGTATGCAGATAGTAGCTCTAGTAAGGAAATTTGAATTATTAAATCTTCCCATATAAAAAGGAAAAAAAGGCTAAAAAGTGAACATGACAATAAACTATATGAAATGATTTTACATAATTGGAGTTAAATAAGAAATTATTATTTGATAGAGTGCAATGAAAATAAAAGATCCTTGCTGCTAACTCCACCTAATGAAATAAAGGCTTGATGGCGGTGGTTTGTTTGTGGCTATTAGTAATAGATGAGCTTTAATGAAAAATTGTTATTAGTAAAGGATATCTAGTATTACAATTTTTGAATTTCAGTTTCTAGCATTTATGTTAATGTAATTAATGATGTTTTCCAGCTAGTAAAGTTAATTTTGAATTTATTTAATGGGTATTTAAAATGATTTTGTGCATTATACGTGTTATATTGCTCTTTTTCTAGCCTAAATATAATGTGTATTTGATTATATACATATAATGTGTATTTGGATACATATGCTAAATTCTTAATTTTGATTACTATATTGAAAATATCATACTTATTGCATAATGTGTACACATTGTGTATTCAAATATGTTTTATATGTATTTAAATATTATGATTAATCACGTTCATAAATATTTAAAATTATCTTCTTATTTTGAAATATTTGTTGAATACACATGTTGTATCAATATTTAGTTAATAATATTCTGTAAAATATTAACTAATAAGTATTGCATCCTAAAAGAAAGTAAAAATTACTTTTATATCCGACGTATTAGTAAAGCTGAAGTCTGGAAAGTTTTAAAGAAGATAAAGCATAAAAAAACAGTAGGACCAGATAATATCCTAATTGATGTTTGGCAGTGCTTAGGAGATAAAGGAGTTTCTTGGCTCACTAGATTGTTTAATATGATTTTAAAGACTAAAAGGATGCCAAATGAATGGAGAAAGAGTATATTAGTACCTATTTATAAGAATAAAGGATAAAAGAAGAAACATACAAATAAAATAAATGTTGCAGAAATGAGGATGTTAAGGTGGATGTGTGGATATACACGAAAGGATAGATTGAGAATTGGACAACACTTTTAATAAATAAGACTAAATTTATAAAATATGTATTAGGATATGAAATATGGCATTAACTGCATAATATTCGGAAAAGATTATAGTTATAAATACTTTAAAATTATCATCCTATTTCTAAAGCAACTTGTCCAATACATGTGTTGTGTATTCAAATATTTATAATTTAATATAAAAAATAATTAATAAATATTATTAACAGCCCTTTTAATAAATAATATTGAATACACTTGTACCGTATTAAATACCATTATTTATATTATCATTAAGTACTATTCTATTGATATTGGCTAGTTGTTTTTAATTGACATAATTAAATCTTTGTCAAGTACAATTCATGTGTATTTTGATACTTTGATTAATTTTCTGTTAATACCTATTTAAAATTAAAGTGTAATATTATAGTATCTGCTTATCAATTATCATTGAAAAAAAAGAATTAAATGTTTTTATTTAATACAACATTGATTTACGTTATAACATTGAATGCTATCTCATAAAACAAGGTTAACAATGCGAAATTGACTTAACGGGAGCTCTGATCTTAAAAAATGTGTTACTATTTAATGAGATGCTATCCACATGGCATTTTAAGGGATCTTGTGTGGATTAGGCTATATACAATTCATGTATCTAAGTATCTGCCTTTTGCCTTTTGTTTCAGGCACTAGTGAATATAATAAGCAATCCGGTGAACTCAACTGTACCCATTGCTGCAGAGGTGTTTAAGAAAGCAGGCACTTATGATGAAAAGAGGTTGTTTGGTGTTACTACGCTTGACGTAATCCGAGCCAAGACGTTCTATGCTGCAAAGGCGAAGCTTCCAGTTCACGGTAAATTTTCTTGTATTCCTTTATTTTTCATCCTCTTATCATTCTTCCTTTTGGCTTTGGTTTTAATAAGAACATCACCTATGCGCATCAAATGTGATGCAGAAGTTAATGTCCCGGTTGTAGGCGGTCATGCCGGCATAACTATTTTGCCTTTGTTTTCCCAGGTTCGTTTCTAAGCTGTTTTCTTTATTGTTTGATTCTGGCTTTACTAAAAAACTTTAAAAGTTCAACCTTTCATTCCAGGCGACTCCAGGCACTAATTCTTTGTCAGATGAGGATGTAAAAGCCCTTACGAAGAGAACGCAGGATGGTGGGACTGAAGTGGTGGAGGCAAAGGCTGGCAAGGGCTCTGCAACTCTTTCTATGGCGTAAGTTTTGAGGAATATAATAGATTAGACAGATGGTACTTTTTTTGGAAAATTTGTATACGGTACGTTCTACTTGGTGAAGGTTTATTCCATCACCTCCTTGAAGGTTAATCTTTTGATTTACTATATTGACTGCGATCCAATGTACGTGATCTCCTTTTAATTTCTTTCTTGCTTCATGAAAGGCTAAAGTGGTGTTGTTTTATTTGCGTTTGTTGTTTTTTCTGGGCTAAGGTCACATTCTTAAGTAGGTAATTTTAGTTTCTTTGTACTTTTGAGATGTGTAGCAGGTTGAAGTTTTAGCTGTGTCCTGCATCTATCTTTTCTTATTTTTCATATCCATAGTGCTTTTAATGCATGGTTTAAATGTTTCCAACAAATCATACTCTCTTTTTCTTTTTAATTTTTGGGGTAATATGGAAGATTGTGTGTAAAAAAATCCAGTTGTTTAGTTATTTGGTGATCTTACATCATAGTCTATAAAGTAACAAAAGAACATAAGAATCAAGAATACTGGATCATCACGTTAACTTTATAAATTCCTTGAAAGAGTTGCTGTAAAATGTTTCATGCCTGTGGAAACCTTGAATTATTTGGATTATTCATAGAAATCTCTGGCAAAATGAAGTGTGAAGGTGGATAGGCAATGACACTTTGTATGCAAAGAAGTAAGCAGCTTCTTTCCATACTTGGGTTGGGTGGTTAACGGTAGCTTTGCTGGTATGAGTTAAAATTTGGACATGGTGTTGTTGAAAGTTCATTACATGTCTTTTTATTTTCATAAAATTTAATGATATGAACCTTGCTTTGTAATTTTCATTATTTATTTTTTGGTTTTTGATTGGTTGTCTACTTAATACGTTTGGATCTTGTGTAATGACTTGATATGTTGTGCAGCTATGCTGGTGCTGTCTTTGCTGATGCATGCTTGAAAGGTCTGAATGGGGTTTCAGATATTGTTGAATGCTCATTTGTGCAATCAAATGTGACTGAACTACCATTTTTTGCTTCTAAGGTGACTTAAATACAACTAGCCATACATTCACATAGTGCTCTTGAACTTTATTTTACACTGCTACTTGGTTTTCTTATATACAAAATTTGCTATCATCCATCGGCTAATCATTTATTTTTGGATATTGGTTCCTCTAATACTTCTCTTCATGGTTGTATTCTCTTATTCGTAGTAGCTGTTGCATGCTTGGGCTGTTACTTTTTAGTTATATTTCTCTTTGTAGACGTCATCCTGCATGGGAACCACTAAAGCAACATATGCATGGCCAAAAGGGGAAATATGCATAGGTGTATGTGTCGTCCATTTTTAACACTAAATGGACCCGATCTTGTAATACTCACTGTGATTAACTAACCAAACATTGAAATGGTGCCATATGATTGTTATTCTCAGATGTTAAAGTAAATTAAATTCCCTAAATCTATGGATATGATGTGATACAATATCATACCGTGTAAAGGAGATCAAGTGAAATTTACTTTAATTATGCAAAGTTTCAAATTCACATGAAATTTCATTGGAGGATTTTAGGAAGTTAAAAATGTTCTCATTAAATCCAACATTCTCATGCTAGTAAATAGGAATATATTGAGATTTTAAGGAAGTTAACCATCATGCATTAAAATCTTGAAGTTGTTTAATCTTGGAGAGTGCTTTTACAAAATACTGACATTAGTATGTATTTCCATAGTATGAAAAACATAATTCAGCTTATGCTTCTTAACTCGATCTGAGTTCCGATGTGAGTATCCTATGAAATGGAATTTTTTTTTGTTCGAACTACTAATTTGAAATCTGACTCTTCTTGTTTATATATTTACTAGGTTGGATCTGAGTCGACATTAACCTAATCTTGTAAAAACTCAATCTGGCTATGATAAAAAAAACTCAACCTGGTTTTCTTTTAATAATAATAATATAATATTATATATTTTTATTGATTATCATAATAATATTTTTTTTCTTTACAATGTTGCAAACAAGCATAAAAAGTATATATAAATCCTAAGGCTAAATTTTCATTTGAAATTTATAGTTTAAAAATTTTAATTTGATATTTATATGGTTATTATATAATAACAACAACAACCAAGTCTTAATCTCACTAGGCGGGATCGGCTACATGAATCTTTTATTTTTATTACGCTCTATCAGTTGACAAGTTATTATCTAAGTTTATTGAGTAAGATCACTCCTCATAGTTTTTTGTCATGTCTTGTTTGGTCTCTCTTTCACTTTGTACATGAAGAAAATTCAATAATTTGATTTTTCTAACTAGAGTATCAATTAGCTTATGATTTACATGTCCAAACTATATAAGCTGATTTTCTCTAAGTTTGTTCTCAATTTGTGCAACTCTAATCTCATTCTATCCTTTCGTGTATACCCACACATCTATTTTGGCATCATCATTTCTGCAATACTTATTTTATTTCTATATTTTTCTTTTTATAGGCTAACATTCAGGCCTAGTTTGATTCGAGCTATTTTTTTTGGACAAAAGAAAAAAAAAATTATTTTTTAAGTTTAATGAGAGAGAAATTTATTTTAATATTAGAAAGTGTGTAAAATGTGAAATACTTTAAATTCTAATATTCATATTTGTATTAAATTTGAAATAAAGTTGATTTTTATAGTTAAAATTTGTGTTGGGCTAAAAAAATGATTTCAATTAGACGAGGCCTAAGTATCATATATCATCATTGATTTTACTATAGTTTTATAAAATTTATTCTTAAGTTTGGATGAAATTTTTCTATCGCACAATATACCAGTTATTCTTATAAATAGGTGCTAATGTACTCTTTTTTTATTTATTTGTCATTGTTTTAGTCTTCAAAATTATATTAAATAATCTAGTGAGCCAAGAAACTCCAGCTCCAAGCATTTCTAAGCATCTATTAGGATGTTATTTAGGCTTACTGTTTTTTTATACTTCATCTTTTTTAAACTTTTTCAAATTTCAGCTTTACTAATACGTCAAATATAAGAGTAATTTTTACTTTTTTTTTGGGTGGTGAGTTTAATAAGATCAATTATAGTTTTATAACATTCATTAAAAACCTATTGAAAGTAATTCGTTTATCTATCTTTGATATTTTTTTTTATGAAAAGTGTTTTTTAATTTTCATCCTCAATGTATTTTATTTGAGTTAAGTATTTAGTTTTTCTATCCCTTGCCGTGGCCATCGTATATATCTTTCTCTTTCTTTGGTATCCAATTTCTTATATAAATTCTTAAGAGTCATATTCTTTGCATTGCGGATTGCTTTCTTCGACTTTCGTTGTGCCTCTTTATATTTCTCACTTATTCTTATTCTTGTTTTTAAACTAATCTTTATAATAATTTTTTTCTCTTTATTTTTTCTTGTACGATCAAATTGTCAAGAAGAGTGAGCGCTTTAGATACCTTGGATCAATCATACAAAATGATGGTAAAATAGATAATGATGTTATTAGCAGGATTGTTAAAATGGAGAAATGCTTCTGGTGTGTAGTGCGATAGAAAAATTCTATCTAGAATCAAGAGTAAATTTTATAAAACTGTAGTAAGACCAGCGATGTATATGATGCTGAATGTTGGCCTGCAAAGAGGAAACATATAAATAAAATAAATGTTGCAGAAATGGGGATGCTAACTTGGATGTGTTGATATACACGAAAGGATAAAATGAGAAATAAGTATATCCTAAAGAAAGTTGTGTTACACCAATTGAGGATAAACTTAGAGAAAATTAGCTTAGATGATTTGAACATATAAATCGTAGGCCGATTGAAGCTCCAGTCAGTAAAATTGAGTTATTGGATTTTGTCAATGTACAAAGAGGAAGAGGGAGACCAAAGAAGATATGACAAGAAACTATAAATAGTGATCTTAGTTACTTAAACTTAGATAAGAATTTGGTAACTGATAGAGCGCAATGGAAATAAAAGATTTATGTAGCCGACCCCACCTAGTGGGATTAAGGCTTGGTTGTATTTTTTTCTGTACATTATCTTTCCAACACCAAGCATTTTTATTATTTGGAGTCACTCGTTTGGATTCTCTCAGCATATCCTTCGCCACCTTACGGATGGAGTTAGCAATCATCAGCCACATAAAATCAATTTCCACATTGATGTTCCACTGTCTAAGTTCTAAAACCTTCTTCTTAAAGATACATTTAATCTCATTTTTTAAATTCCACCATCGAGTCTTAGGATAGTGTTTTAGCATATTATTCTTTCTCTAATACTTTATCTCGACATGTAAAACCATTAACTGATGTTGGGTAGTAAAACATTTACTTGAAATGACTTTGCAATCTTTACAATCTAAGGGATCTTTTTTTTTATAAGAAAAATAGTTAATTTGAGTTCTTGAAAGTTCATTCTTGTAAGTGATAATATGCTCATCTCTTTTTTTAAATAAAATATTAGTAATTATAAGATTATACACTAAGGAAAACTCTAAAATAATTTTACTTTCTTCATTCATCTCTCCAAAATCATATTCACCATAGATACTATTGAATCTCTCGGCAACACTTCCAATATGTCCAATTAAAATTGTTACCATGGGTGAAATAAAACTTATTCAACTTGTCATAACTCACAACCTTTAAGATAAATTTTATTACAAAGGTATATTTGTTGCTCTTTGTTTTGGTGTTGTTGGTCTTTGATTTTTACAACTCCTAGATTTTAGATATAGCTGAGATCTTGTAGGTGGCATAAGAATCTCTCATGGATTCTAACATATGCTGATTGAGCCAGAGATATTTTTGGATGATCAAGAATCATTTTGTTATTTCTTTCTCTCCTTTATAGCTTTATTTGTTAGCTACAATATAAACACCTTGACTTTTTTGGCCCAGAATCTCTTATTTCCAATACAGTCACAACAATATTTTATTTTAGCCACATTATTTAAAAAATATTTTATTTCACATATTACCCAGACTCCAATATAAAGATTAAATTATTTTTACATCTTATACATATTTTAATACCATCAACAATTTTTTTTTCTTATAAAAATAATTTTTTTTACTTCCTTTGCAAATTACCTTGTAACAAATCAATTCTATTTCACGTTCAATACACCTATCCTTAAATGACTAAATTGTGATAATAATTGTGAGAATTTATCACAATTTAGTCAATTCATTAAATAGATCCTAGAAACATAGTTCTTCCTCTGGGGTACTGTTTTGCCATCTGTATTTTTCTGCAACAAGCAAGAGAGCCAAGAGGGGGCTTCTCTGTGTGCGTTGAATGCTTAACTTTTAAGTATGATCAAATTACAGTTTCAGCACCTGCATGTTATTTTTTTTGTTTGACCCCTACACTTGGATGTGATAACTGACGTACTCTTTGAATCTTAGCAAAAAGAATTAAGATATTTACGTTATATTCAAAACCTAAATATTCTTCTGTTTGATAAAATTGTTTTTAAGTGCTAGGTATGTAAATGGAAATGGTGCTAGCATTTAATGTTTTGTATCTTTTGATTGATAATAATTATGATTTTGGGGGCGTTTGGTTCGTTGTTATCTTAGTATTATGTTATGTAATCTAGATGCCATGACATCTATATGTCATCTTTTAACTAATAATTTTATAGTCTAATAGAAAATTATTTATAGATGTCATTAAACCAAACAATTATTTTTTCTAGATAACATAACATAGCATCAAGATAACATTGAACCAAACACCCCCTTAGGACAGTTGCTACTGTTTTAGGAGCAAAATTTTATTTCTTCTGTTTTTGTAAGCATTGAACTAAAACAATCATGTATTCCTGATTAATTGATTCTAAGTTGATCATCCTCGCCCCTCATATTCGCTATGCTTTTAAGAGTATATTCTGATGATTCTTGATTATCTGCTTTATAATTTAGAGTCGTTTTGTTCAGGTAAGACTGGGTAAAAATGGCGTTGAGGAAGTTCTGGGATTGGGTTCTCTCTCTGAGTTCGAGAAGCAGGGTTTGGAGAGTCTGAAGGGTGAGCTGAAGGCTTCTATTTGGAAGGGCATGAAGTTTGCTCATGAGAACTGAAAACTCTTTCTTCATTTATAGTCAGTTTTGCACAACTCCGGCAGAGTTTCTTTCTTTCTGTTTGAACTTTTTGATGCTCCAACTTCGCCTTGCTGCTGATTGTTTTCAGGAGGTAAAAAGGTACATTGAACTCTGTCAATAAAAAGGAGCTGATATTAAGGCTCGATTCCTGCCGTAGTCTGGTACAGTCGCATGATTTGTATTAGAATTGAATGCAATTTTTTTTTTTTTTGATTTATGTGATTGTGGAGCCATTTCTGAGGTTTACTTTTTGAATGTTTTTTTTTTTTTGGTTTAAGAATTATGTGCTTGTGGATAAGGCTGTTAATATGGATCGAAGATCGAAAATTGATCGAAAATCGAATTGATTTTGGATCGAATCGAAATCGAGTCGATTTAAACGAGCCGACTAACGAGCCAAAATTATGGCTCGGTGTTTTTTTCGAGCCGATTTTGAGCCAGGGTAGGATCGGCTCGATTTGGCTCGAGATCGGCTCGATTTAAATACATATATATAATATTAATTATAAAATATTGTTAGATATTATGATGTATAATCTATTCATATAATTAAAGAGATTCGATCAGACAATCATGAATTTATTTATTATTATTTATTTAACTAGATATTTAATGAACAAATTTATTGCACATAATTATATGATAATTTTTATGGTATTATTTTAGGATTTGGTTAAATTGTTTTATGATATTTTTATTTTTATGTTTATAAAAAATAACATATATATAAAAATATAATTTTTACATGTATTTTAATTTTAAAAAATTAAATTTGTGTATTTTTAATTAATAATTATAAGTATTTTGAGCCAGCTCAAAGTGAGATCGAGCTGGCTCGAAGTGAGCCGAGTCGGCTCGAAATCGAAACTATTCGACTAACGAGTCGATTTCAAGCTGTAAAGATTTCGAGCGAGCCGATCTCGAGCCGAGTATGGCTCGGCTCGAAGTCGGCTCGATAACAGCCCTACTTGTGGAACCTCGCTGAGGTTTATTGAAAATGCAAATTGTGACGATTTAGTTTTAGGAATAATTACACACAACAACCTCAAAGATAGTTTTATTATTCATTTAGCTCCTAGGTGAATTCCTTTCATAAAAAAAAAAACTCTTGATGAGTTTGTTTGCAAAGGTTAAAATTAAATTTAGAAGATTTTTTTTTTAGTGAGAGTTGTGCAGATGTGAAATAAAATTAGTTATTATGTTTGGATGTATGTAAGGAATGTGATGTAAGATATTTATTATTTTAATATGTGTATATGATGTGAAATAAAGTTAATTATATATATATATATGTATGAAATATAATTAAATTTTGATTTTAAAATTTATGTATAATGTGGTATTTTTAGTAAAAGTTAATAAAATTAATTTTAATATTGTAAATAAATGCACTTCTTAAATAGTTTTATTGATCTGCCACTGCTATAAATGTTAGAAATACTAGTTATGCTGTACTCTTTATTTGAGGTGTAGGATGTAAGTGTTGCTCTTGATATAATTCTAAAATGTGTCACTCTTTTTTTTTATTTAATTCCGATACTACAATTTGTACTATTTTTCCTCCTCATTTGCTGCCTCCGTTACTACCTTTTGTAGTGTTCTCCCCGTAGCGTCGGCCATCCGGTGATGCCTCCGGCGATCTGGTAAAGGTGAGCACCTCCGCCTTCATCTTATTCGCGTGTTTTGTTTTTTCCGATTCCCTATTTAGTTCTTGTAACGGCGATTTCTTGTGCTGTCCTTTTTTTAGGGCTCCTCGTATTTCTTGTTCTTGGAGTTCGTTCTTCATATTTGAATCCAAGATGTTTTCCTACGTTTTTTGCGATCAGATGAGCATTTGATTGGATTAATGTAGGCTTTGGATGTTGGAGTTGACCTTCGAAATATTTGCTTTTTTTGCTATGCCGACCGAGGTCCGGCACAGCCCGCTTCCCCATTGTCGCTCTCGCCGTAATGTAGGGTTAGTAATCTGGCCTATCGCCTTTGGCTTCAGGAGCCATTCCTCACCTTCTGGCATCTGCGAACTTCCCACAGTTTGACGTCCTGCTATATTTCTCACCCCACTCTTCCTTTTGTTCTCTATTCATCTTCTTCTTTGGACCCTTTTCATCATCGTCTCTTTTATCCTCCCTCTAACCTGTCCCTATGCTTAGGGATTTGCAGTTTGGAATTCTTCTCCCTGTCTACATCCCTTGAAGCTCTTTGGTGGCAGGTTAGATCACAGTCAACCTGATACTGGTATTTTCCCCAGTATCCTTGTTTCAATTCATAGCTTCTGTATAGAGGGTAATTAGGCAAATGTAGTCTCTAAATCAACTAAAACATGAATTTCTCAAACTCATTTATTTAAATAATGCAAATATCAGTATTTGAACACTCTGACCTGTAAAAGTTAATACTCACACCATGATGATTATTTTTAGCTAGGGTTTGTTGATGGGAAATTCTGTCAAATATATCTAATGGTTGGAGACAAAACAAGAAGGAATGAAACAGAGCTAAAACAGTTTTAAGTGGAAACCTAAGCTTAGGGGGAAAACACAATGCTGTTTTAGTGGTTTTGAAATCCACTGTGTTTAGTGTACAAAAGAGTGGTTGTTTCAACAAGAGGAGAATAGTTAGAGCTTTTGGGGAGAGAGAGAGAGAGTTCATACTTACTAGATTTTCTTTAATCCTAAACTAAGTCAAATTGCCTGGAGGGAACACCGGACATCTTGTTGAAGAGTTCTAGGCTACTGTGGAAAGGACTCCAAACCCTTTGCTAGTCTTCCTTCTCTTTATTTATAGCTTAGCGATATGGAGACACGATGATTTCTCTTCTACACGCACAATGATTTCTCTCCTGCATGCTACCATCCCTCAAACATCTTAATATTTTCATATAACATTTTTTGTGAGTAAAGTGGTTTTGTTGGGTTGCGATTGGTACTTATGTGCCTTTCCAAATGTGGGGATATCTAGGAGATCTTGTATCACAGAAGATTGTTGTGATTCCATTGTTTGACTTGTTAGTTTGACTATACGGTCTTTTATTCATTTGTTCGAGCGAGAAATTCTTTTGTTAGATTATTCCCTTTCTATCTATCCACGCTGATGGATGTGATCGGTGGTTCTTTTCTTGATATTACAAATTGCCCCTTCCCCCCTTGAGGCATCACAGAGCATTTTATGTTTGCTACCATTTTTGGTGCACTGCATGAATGATGCCACATATCGCACTCCATTACCTATTGGTTGATGAACCTTAGAGGAGCTCCCTTTTTTGAGAAATAGGAGTGTCGTTTTTATTTGAGAGGTTTTGAAGAGATGTAGGTGTTTGGCAAAATGGTTGAGTAATTCAAGGAATGAGAGAACCACCTAAGAGATGAGGAGCTGAAGCCTATCGCTAAGGTTAGTTTGACTCCCCCCAAGTCGACTGAGTCTCAACCTCCTTTCGACTGGGGCATCAAATACAACCATGCCAATGCGTGTTTCAACAGCTATTGCCTGTACCCTTTATTTGGTCGTCGAAGATGTAGTTTGGCTGCATTAGGGGGTTGAGTGTAAGCTTGCGACTGTTGAAGCAAGGTTGAGATAATTTATGAGGGCACTCATGGTTTTAGTCATTTGCGCCAGAGCTCGGGTAAGATAGTTTGTAACTATTGGTCTACAATGGAGGTAGAGCTAGTCTAACCATGTTCGACTGCAAACACTTGTTTATGAATATTTATGCTTACGTATTGTGATGCTCGTGGCCGAAGAAAGTAAGGAGTGATCACCGGGTGATGTTTTAAGAGAAATGAATCACTGAGGCAAAGTGCGGTTTATAGCAGGCTTCTAAGCTCATAAATAATAGTGCGAGTGACACAGGAATGAATCGTCCACATTAGAAAGGGGAGAGATTCAGAGCTGTATAAATAAATAATGTTTCTCAAATGCTAAAGACGTATTGAGGCAAAATCGTAAGACTACTGATAAATACTCTACAATTAAACGTGCTTGGGCTGGAGTAATATTGGGATGTGTGACCTCATGGGAAGTACTCAAGTCACGCAGTTCCCTAAAGTCAAGGCGAACAATACCTCTACATTTGGATCACAGAATGTTACATGTATAGACCCTTTGACACGACTAATATCAAAGTTTTATCACCTATGGGTACTGGGCAGGAAAGGTCAATGGTTTTTCCTGCATTGCTCAATGGTCTCCCGCCAACTGCAAAGTAAATCAGAGACTTTTGCTGGCCTGTATGCTGTTTGTTTGTCTGGCTCATGGTTGTGCAATGCAAGCAATTTTAGAAGAGCATGTGCGACAGGGTAAAAGATCGAGTAACATGAGGATATGAAGAAAAAGGATTTTAAGCATTGGTCTCACGGAACTACTGAAAGCATGGTTGATTCATTCGATGAAGAAAAAGGATTTGAAGCATCGATCGGAACTCCTGGAAGCGAAGCTGGTTCTTTGTTGTTCCGTTAATTCTACAGCTGTTAACTCTTCTGAAAGAAGAAATATTACAATCTCTTGCTGTTGAAATGCATGTTATGCCTTAAAACTTGTTGATACTGCAGTGATGTTTGCTTTACAGTTTACGCAAGCACCATATTTGAATAAAAAAAAACATCCTTTATGAAGTCTTTTTTAGCGGATTCGTAGTAATTGGGTGTATTGAGGCCAAGTTCTTGAAGTTGAATGGTCATTCTTCGGTTTAAAATTTTAGATTTGGCGAAATCGGATCCCTGATCTACTTCTTGTTCTAATGTGGTGTGTGTTTCAGGTGTTCTACAATTTTCTCTCTTTCAAGGGAGCTTGTCACACAGTTGGAATCAGAAGCTAAGTAGCTTCAAAGGTTTTTTGCATGCTAGATCACTGAACTAAAGAGTTTTTTGATACAATGTTATTGAGATGTTATCTTATCTATAATTTTAATTATTTAATTTTTTTTGACATGTTTAGATAACACAATATAAATTATAAAATTATCGATAAAATGACAAATCTATCCCGATGATGTGGTAATGGTAACCTAGAGGGGTTAGGAGCAAGGAATAAGAGATTGGTAGAGAGGAGTTAGTCGAAATTAAATTAATGATATTATTATGTTTTAATATATTTTATTGGAATAAATAAAAAATATCTTTTTGATATAATTGATTTTTAGGTAAAGTAATATTTAAACAATACTAACATTTTAATGTAACTTTCTCAATTCCACACAAATTCGCACATTAATAATCAACTTTATTTCAATAAAAAAACAATCTTATTTTGCATCCAAAATAAATGTGAATATTAAAACAACTTTATTTTCCTCATAATATTATGATAATTTTCTCACTTTAATTCTAAAACAGCTCAAACTAGCCTAGAAACATAATACTGCCAAATGGAAGAGGGCTCATAGACCAAGCTTAAATCCTGCAAAGAGAAGAGATTGTTCTACGGAGAAGACAAGTGTATCATTCCCCAGATATCAGTGATTCACCAGAATCTTCTTCTAATTTACAGAGCAGGCGTACATCTTTTTTGTTTTTTATTGTCTGAATTTGATCAGCAAGTGAAACTCTTCTATGCATTTGCTCAATCTTGATGAGCTCCAGATTCAGCTTCTCCACAACTGGCTGAGGCTCAGTAGCACCCTCTCTTTGATTGCTAATAGGAACCTTCACCAGCTTCATACGATGCTTGATCTGTGGCCATGAGAATCCAGCATAATGAAGTCATTAGAAAAACTTAGACTAAAATACTAAAAAAAAAAAAGATTTACTCCCACTTGAAGAGAGACTGCAATATTAAACCCTATAAAAGCAATTATTATATCAAACAACTAACTGAGCCATATTCAGCACCCTTCAATTGCATGGTGGGTTCAACTCAGAGCCACCATTCTCGCATAAGATATTTGGTTAATGTGGGTCCTAATAGGGTAGAGGAGATAGAGGAACAAATCTTAGCTAAGAATGCAAAAATAGAACCAACTTACTTCATGAAGATATAAAAATTAATTGTTAACATATAACATCATAGTTTTTTTTTTTGTTCAACAATTTTCATTTCTTTCAAATAATTTCTTTATTTCATAGATCAGATCTGTATCCTTGCTAATTTCTTATATAGTTCACTCTGGTAATGATCACATATACATCTGAACATCGACTTATAAATTTTTAGTACTTAATCGCCAAACACTCACTACGGTATTCTGAAAATAATTTCTCCTAGTCTTAAATCATCTATCACAGGAAATGCATTGTAGTTTTACCATAGTTAATCTTTCAATAACCTTTAAATCTCTAGCCAAAGCATTCTTCTTCTTCCTTTCTAACAAGGTTTCCCGTGCCAATGCTTTAGCTTTGGCTCGTTCTTCCTTCATATCCTTCTCTTGAGCTCGTTTTTCTGCCCTAGTTCTTGCAGCCTTTTCTGCTGTCACTTTTGCTGCTTCCTGAGCTTTTGCTTTCTCTGCTCTCTGTTGAAGGTATGTGAATGCTATATCAGCCTTAATATTCTGGAAACTATCCCAGTGCAGATCTCTTTGATCATCGCCACCTAATCTCGCGGCTTCTGCAATATATCCTGCCCATGAAAAATGGAGTTTCTCTTCTAACCTTTTCTGCTTCAAGCGCTCATGCCAAATTCTTCTCAATGCAAGACTAATCTTTGCTCTGCTCTGATCACTGAAATCATTGACTTGATTTAGCTATGCGGTGCGGAAATATAACTGAATATTCAATGAGATTTGAATGAATAACTATTCATAGCTTAATCTGACAATCCTGGCCGCCAATAAATATCATCTTACCTATGACAATGACGGGCTTCTGACATCTTCCTTCTTACCTGGCATATGAGCAGTGTAAGTAGCTTTACATCTATATATAACATATATAGAGTACAAGAAAAATACAAAAACAAAATATTAATTTGCCAAACTCATGCAAAACAGAATAAAGTTGAATCTTACCATACTAGTATTCGGTTTTCAGTTTTCCTCATACTATGTTAAACTCTACAATACATGCAAACAGAACAAAGTTGATTCTTACTTGATTAGCAATCCGTATTCAGTTTTCCTCCCACCATAAGATACATGCAAAAGCTGAATAAAGTTGATTCTTACATGACATCACCTTTGGATCTCTTAAGGTCTCTATAGTTCTCTTCTTGATGAGCTCTCGAGTCTCTGAAATTGAAAAATATATTTGCCAGAATATAAAATTATTTTTGGGCTATTACCTACAAGCTTAAGCTTTTAGTTCAATTGATAACCAAAGATTTTTAACAACAGAGCCAGAGGTCTTAAGTTCCAACTCAGATAACCTTCCAATTATCTATGACAAAAGGTTAAAAAAACAAATAGATATGCTCACTACAAAGTACATAAACTTATGCATGCAGGGGCATATTAGAATATAAAATTATTCTCAAGTCATTATCTACAAGTTTTACTTTTAAGTCACTTGGTAACCTGAGACTAGAAAAGTCGATAAATAAAACATTAGCATACGCTAATACATGACTTGACAAATGATAAGATTGACGTACCTTCGTTGTGCTTTATCCCCTTGTTCCATGGAGTTCTGCCTCTGTTTGCAAGCCCAATCCTTCGCCTTCTTTCAAGCTCTTTGTCAGAACCTCTTGCATTATCTAAACCATTGTGTGTTTTCTTCATCAATCATCATTAAAAACACGCAAAACATCTCCTAAACATTATCTGTAAAGATTTTCAAATTTTTGAAACGCTGAAGAGGGTTCTCTTTGATGGAAGGGCAATGGCATATCTTAGATGATAAATCAGCAGCTATCAAGCTTGAATCTTATAAAGAGAAATTTTGACTTAGGCAGTATTTTCTGTAGAAAAAGAGAGGGATCCATCAAGCACAAGACAACAGGTTCTAATGAAGCCTTCAAGAACAGCTCAAGGGCGTGACATGGACTCCGCAAGCTACATACCACACAAATCTTTCTATATTATATCATAGACAAAAATCTATCTTCCTATAGTACAAGTTTTGTAAAGAAAGTATGTGTAATGCAATATTAAAAAATTTGTGTGGCATGCATGTAAATGCCCACAAAACAAATTAAAGAAACATAATTAAACAAAAACATTACTATATTAGATGCAATGATTCACTTGTATAACATACTCATAACATCATAAACATCAACATGAGCACCCAATTTTCAGCTATTTAAGCCAAGCCCCATAAGTTTTTCTTCCATGAAAGGATTTCAAGGCATCGCGGTTAAAACTGAATGCAACCCTTCCACACACAGCTCAATCTCCACTGAAGCTCAGCAAGGGAGCTCGAAATCGCTCAACCCAAAGCTCGAACTTGGAAGGAGGACAGAGAAAATCGGCAATAGAAAAAGAAGGGTTACCTACGTGATGCGGGACGAAAAAAGATGCCAATGATATTTTACATTTATATTCAGCAAAATCGATTAGCAAATTATTTTAATTAAGAGAAAAATATTTTTTAGATAAATTATATGATAAATAAGATTTTGAATCTCGTAAATTAAGATATTTTAAAATTAAAATTAAATTGGATCGTATGATAAATAAGAATTTATCAACTTAGATTAGGGCGTCAATTTAAATTCAATAAATCAGATCTGAGGTTCAGGAATTTAGGACAAATGTCTCACAATTAAATCCAACAGTAATTGACACACAAAGAAATATCGGGTCGCAGAATTAGAACCAAATAAATAACCCAAGTCAAGCGAATAATTTGTGTTGAAGTCAAATAATCAGCTTAGTGGGATTCGGGAAAGAATTTACCAGCGATTTGAATCAGAGAAGAGTCACTGACGATGATTAATTGATCTGATGGAGTACGGGCGACGCGCGAACAAAGCGCAAACGGCGCGCGGGCGCAAGCACAAGCGGGCACGTGGGCGGGCGCTGGGCGGGCGCGCGGGAGCGCGCTGGGCGGCCGTGGCTTAGCGCACGCTGGCGCGGGGTTTGCAGGTGCGTCGAACGAGTCTGGCGGAACTGCACGGCGCTGCAAGCGGAGCGAGCTTCAGAGGTAGGTGAGTGCGCAAAGATTTTTTTTTTTTAAAGTGAATAACTAGGCTAATTTAAGGATTCTCACCAAAGGCTAACCCTATCCTTTCCTTCACCGGAATATCGACCCCTTAACCCGAATCTAGGCTTTGAGAAAACTCAAACATAATTTCATTCATCAAATGCTATTCTTTTACAATGCAAGGCGACCTCTTTATATAGAGAGATCTCATGTAGAAATTTAAAAATACAATATTAAATGCAGAAAATAAAAATACCAAATAAATAAAAGCAAATATGGAACTAATTCTATTACAATAAGATAAAATCAGTTTCAAATGTGGTGAGTCTCCAAATCTTCCAGATATGCTCTAAATCAAATCAAATCAAATCAAATTTAAATAAAGCTAATATGGAAATCTCTAATAGCTCTAATTAATTTGAATTTGAATTTTGATTCAGTACATAACATCATCCTAGCCATCCAATTCGATGCTGATCTGTGTCCCCACTACTACGTCTCCCAGATTTTCGTGGAGAATAACAAAATGGGTGGCCGTTGTTAGAGGCATCGCTTGTCTAAAATACAAAGCAAGAGAGAGGAATACAGGTGTTGACACCCATTGGAAGTGACACTACCACGTAACCCCCAACAGATCTCTTGCAGAGGGGAACACGAAGGTATTAAACCCCGACAAATCTCTCGCTAAGGGGAGCACGAAGGAATTAAAGAAAAATGAGAAGAATGAGGATTCAGTTGACAAGAACGATCACTTTGGAGTAGAAGATAATAGCAATGACCCAACATCTCTCATATATTTGGGAGAAAGTATTCCATTCAACGAGCGAAACACATCAGCAATTCGCTAGCGACCGGCACTAGTCGCGTAGAAGATGCTTGCCTAGTGCTAACAGAGGAGATTGCAAGGAACGATGCAATGACTGAGGGAAAAATCGCTGACGTTGTTAAGTTTTCAAATTCTAAAGAATTACTGCTTGCCCATCTTCTTTCTACAGCAAGCCTTTTATTCTCACAGTCAAGCATTTGTCCCAGGATTTTGAAGTGTTTCATGCTTCCCGATCTCAAATCATCTTCTTCTCTGACAAGATATGTCGCAGCTTGACCAAGGATAATCGATCCTCATACATCATCTACGCTTTTTACGTCTTCTTCATACCTAGCTTTTCCCTAAACTAAGATTCACACCTTCCACACATCATGGAGTCGTTCACTAGCAAATTGTTGATATAATCCACTCACCAAATGGAATAATTACTCCCAAATATATGAGGGATGTTGGGTTATTGCTATTATCTCCTACACCGAAGTGATTGCCCTTGCTGCTAGATCCTCCCATGGTTTGCCAATGCAATACATACCGTCGTACCGACTAAAAACGTTCTCCTGTCTCATTGTCATTATTCTTCTCATAATCTAATTTCTTCGTGTTCCCATTGCTAAGAGATCTACTAGCGATTGCATGGTAACATGACTTCCAAAGGGCGTCAACGCTAGTATACCTCTCTCTTGCTTCTCATTTTAGACAGTCAATGCCACTAACAACGGCTGCCATTTTTGTTATTCTCCTTCAAAATTGAGTAGACGCGAGTAACTCTTCTTTGTCTTCTATTAGTCTCCTCTGCCTCGTTCCAAGTTCGAGCTTTGGGTTGAGCAATTTCGAGCTTCCTTGCTGAGCTTAAGTGGAGATTGAGCCATGAGTGGAAGGGTTGCATCGAGTTTTAGCATGGAGTCCATGTCATGCCCTTCAGCTGTTCTTGAATACTTCATTAGTAGGTGTAGTCCCTTGCTTAATGGATTGCCCTCTTAAAAACACTGCCAAAGCTCAAACATTTTTCTTTTAGAGATTCAAGCTTGGTAGCTGCTGATTAGTTTTGCAACCAATTGAAACAAAATAGTTCAGATGATTATAAACAGAAGAACGGAAAATCAAAGGTTGTTGGAACAACATGCGTTATGAAGTAAGATAGGCTGATAAGAAGGTTCTGTACATGATGAGGTAAGAATGCTAAAGCAAGAAGAAGCCCAATAGTAAGACTAACATGACAGAGCAAGACATGCGGACAAGTACCTAAAAACATAATAAACTAAAAATGAGAATTCAACCAGATAACAGAAATCTAACTTTAAGAAATTGAATAGAGTAAATTAGGTGCTGAGTGATGAACAAAATGATTAAAAACAAAATCACCTATTATCATCTCACTACATTGTATGAGATCATAAAAAACTCATAATCACCAATTGCTAATCGATTACAACATTGATTACAACAAATAAGGAATGACATATAATCAACATTAAAAAGTACCAAAGTTGAACAACCTATGGAGGATTCTTGGAGATTGCGTTAGATGCCCTATTATTGAACTCAAGTGGCATTTAAGCTACTGCTTATTTACAAGCAATCATTGGTAACTGATAGGATGAAGAAATCTATGAGAATGAACAGAAAAAGAGGGAAGGAAGCTGAAGATACAGAAAGAATAGTCTCAAGCGCATCAACGAGCAACCAATGTAAAGGATTCTGATAATAATTGTTCAGCAGATCAAGTTGACACTATAGCAGCTTGAAAGTTTTTTTTGGATGACTTACATCTGTGAAGAATAGCCCATGAAGAAAAAGGAAAATCTCATGAAAAACAGATGTATAAGCTATCAAATTTACTTGTTATTCTACCCATTCATGGCTACTAGCATTGCCTCTTGCATGACAACAAATAAATGAGCTACAGCAAAATACACTATGTCCTAATTCATGCCCATTAGAATCTTCAGGTCACCATAACATGCATGCTAAATTAACAGATATGAAGAGCGACTACTCTTTCCTTCAACAAAATGTCATAGAGCAAGCTAACATGACTGGGTATTTTTGTGACGTCCGTGGTCGAAGAGAGCAGGGAGTGATCGCCAGTTGATGTTGCAAGAGAAGGGAATCACTGGAGCAAAGTGCAGCTTTTGACAGGCCTCTAGGCCAATAAATTATAGTGAAAGGGGAATAAAAATGAATTATCCTACATTAAAAAGGGAGGAAAAATTGTGAGCTTTATAAGTATATAACGTTATTCTAAATAGTGGAGGCATCTTTAGAAAACAATCATGAGGTTAATGATGAGAAACTCTATAGTTAAATATGTTTGAGCTGGAGTAGTACTAAGATGAGTGATCTTGTGGAAAGTACTCAATCACACAGTTTCCAAAAATTAAAATGGACAACACTTCTATATTTGGATCACGAGATATTATAATATGGTATCAGAGCCAACCTCTCACAGTGTGGTGCTCGTGGCAGAAGAGGGAGGAGAGTGATCGCCAGGTAATGTGCAAAGAGAAATGAATCACTGAGGCAAAGTGCCGCTCTTGGCAGGTTCCTAGGGTGATAAATAATGATGAGAGGGAAACAAGAATGAATTGCCCAACATCGAAAGGGGGGTGATCCTGAATTGTATAAGTAGATAACGTGATCTCAAATGGTAGAAACACATTTTGGGGAAAAACCGTGAGGCTAATGATGGGAAACTCCGTAGTTAAGCATGCTTGGAATGGAGTAGTAGTGGGATGGGTGACCTCCTATAAAGTACTCAAGTAATGAAGTTCCTTAGAAGCCAAAGCGGACAATTCCTCTACATTTTGATCACGGGATATTACAATATGGTATCAGAGCTAATCTCCCGCAGTACGATGTGATTTTAGGACGAACCAGGTGGAAGCTAGTGGACTATGACCCGTGACTGAAGAGGGCGAGGAGCGATCGCTGGGTGATATCTTAAGAGAAATGAATCACTAAAGCAAATCACTACTCCTGGAAGACTTCTAAGTCGATAAATAATAGTGCGAGGGAATAAGAATATATCATCTCGCATTAAAAAATGGGGGAGATTCTGAGTTGTATAAGTAGATAACGTGATCATAAATAATAGAGGAGCCTTTTGAGAAAAAAATTGTAAGGCTAATAATAAAAAACTCTATAGTTAAGCGTGCTTGAACCAATTTATCTACTTTTGGACCAATTTATCTACTTTTGGATCACGAGACGCTACACATAATACGATGTGCTTCGAAGACGAACCAGGCGGAAACTGGTGGGCCTGTGATGCCTATGGCCAAAGAGGGTAGGGTGATGATGTTCCAAGAGAAAGGAATCATTAGAGCAGAGTGTAGCTTCTGGTAGGCTTCTAGGCCAATAAATAGTGGTGAGAAGGGCACATACATGAATCGTACCACATCAGAAAGGGATTTGAGATCCTGAGCTGTATAAGTATATAACGTGATTCTAAATAGTAAAAATATCTTTTGGAAAAAAAACTGTAAGACTAATAATGAAAAGCTCTATAATTAAGCGTGTTTAGGCTGGAGTAGTACTTGAATGGATGACCTCCCGGAAAGTACTCAAGTTACGCAGTTCCTAAAAGGCAAGCTGGATAATACCTCTATATTTTACATTTGGATTACGCGAAGTTACAATTTTTTTGCACAAACGAGACATGCTCCATGGATCTCTTTCCTGTGATGACGGCAACCCTGGGACTACTCTTCACCACCAAAGAAATGAAGATTCGGCAAGAATCTCTAGCTTTCCCAGCTACAGGTCGCACAAATCGCTAATCCAGCGCGAATAAAAGAAACAATCAATTAGCATTTTTGTACTACAAATACATCCAATGACCGCTGAACAAAAACTCGCAATCATTCGATCTGTAGCTAGAAAGCTAAATATCCGCAGAACAAAGGTCAGAACGGCAGCAAACCTGAGAAAACCAACAAGGAGGGCTGCCGGGAAGCATTAGGGGTTGACGGGGGTGCGGAGATACTGGAATACGCAGAGGCCATCGAGAGGCGAAAACCATGTATGGATCGTGTGGCGACGGCAGGCGAGATGGACGCCGCGAAGGAAGAGTGCACGAGAGGAAATGGCTGGAAGAATGGGAAGGAGTTCTGCACCAGCGGGAAACCTAAAGCGCAATCAGCCATGAAGCGCTCTAGATCACGACCGTTTCCTTCTCTAGCCTTCTTGAATGATCCTGCTGCATTCGAATCTGGATAAAAGACGAAACAAGGAGATATTCATATTAAGAGAAAATTCAAATTTATGGATTTCATATTTTCACATCATAAACTTTCTTCCTTTTTTATGTCATTCACATCACTCGGTGAAGAAGGATCCCAGTTCATCCCGAGTCGGGCAAGGTCCGAACTCGGCTTATCATAATTTTAATTTAAGTTTGAAATGACTTATTTTAATTTAATCAAGCTAATTTAAATTCTTCAAAAATTAAATTTCCTTTAAAAAAATTAACTCATTTAAAATTTAAAATTAAATTAATCATATCTGCATGATAACCTAATAAGTATTCTAACAACAATTAATATATATATATATAATAAATAATTAAATTTATTATCTATTTTTTTTTTTAAAAAGATTGAGTCGAATCGATTTACTCCAACTATGACTCATGATAAAGTCATTTTTTTCTTTTTTTATATTTACAATTTTAGTGATAAAGCCAATATAATAGGTGATCGTCACTTACAAGAATGGCTTCCATTTTTTATGCGCTGCTAAATCTTGATATTTACAAAATAATAGATTTAAAGTTTTAATTATATTTACTAATTATGATTAAATTTAGAGTTAGAGAAGTAAAAAAAAATAGTAGATATTAGTTTTTTTTTTATAATAATTGATATTTTTCAAAGTTATAATGTGATGTAAAGGGGTGAGAGTTTGACTAACAGTTGTCTGATGTTTAACGAGCTTGGTATAAATTTATTGAGTCGAGCTAGGGTCATGATTAGATTTAATTGACGTGGCTCGATTTTTTTTTTTTAAATTTAAATAATAAATTTAGTTATTTACTATATATATATATTTATTAGAATATTAGCTACGACATCATCCATCCATGTATAGTTAATCTAATTTTAAATTTTAATTGTGTCAATTTTTTTTAAAAAATTTTATTTTTGAAAGGCTTAAATTAACTTAATTAAAAATTGAAATAAATTATTTTAAATTTGAATTAAATTGGGATGAGTCGAGTTTGTGCTCGTCCTGGTTAGGAATTAAAACAATGGTTTATGATGTGAAAATACGAAATCCGTAAGTTTTGAATTTTCCCGTTCTACAAGAATCTCCACGTTTCATCCTTCTATCCTTCCGAATCTGGAAGAATGCCGCAGGATCATTCACGACGGCGAGAGAAGGAAACGGTCGTGATCTAGAGCGCTCCATGGCCGATTGCGCTTTAGGTTTCCCGCTGGTGCAGAACTCCTTCCCATCGCTTTTCTTCCAACCATTTCCCCTCGTCGATTCTTCCTCCTCCGCGGCGTACATCTCGTCCGCCGTCGCTACACGATCTATATGTGGTTTTCGTCTCTCGATGGCCTCTGCGCATTGCAGTATCTCCGCCCCCCTGTCAATCCCTAATGCTGCCCGTCAGCCCTCCTTGTTGGTTTTCTCAGGTTTGCTGCCGTTCTGACCTTTATTCCGCGGATATTTAGCTTTCTAGCTATAGATCGAATGATTATGTGTTTTTGTTCAGCGGTCATAGGATGTGTTCATGGTACAAAAATGCTAATTCATTGTCGCTTTTATTCGCACAACCTGTGGCTGGGAAAGCTAGAGGTTCTTGCCGAACTTCCATTTCTTTGGTGGTGAAGAGTAGTCTCAGGGTTGCTATGATCACGGGAAAGAGATCCACGGAGCATGTCAGGTTCATGCAAAAAATACCCATAGTCGTGTTAACTTGCTTTATGGCATTTTGTTGAAGGAAAGAGTATTCACACCTTATATCTGTTAATTAAGCATGCCTGTTATTGTGGCCTGAGGATTCTAATGAGCATGAATTAGCACGTAGAGTATTTTACTGTAGCTCATTCATTAATTGCGGTGGAGACATTCCTAGTAACCATGAACGGGTGGCATAACAAGTAAATTTGATAGCTTATACATCTGTTTTCCATGAGATTTTCCTTTATCTTCCTGGGCTATTTTTCACATATGTAAGTCATCCAAAAAAGCTTCCAAGTTGCTATAGTGTCAACTTGATCAGAATCCCTTACATTGGTTTCTCGTTGATGCGCTTGAGACAATTCTTTCTGTATCTTCAGCTTCCTTCCCTCTTTTTCTGTTCATTCTCATATATTTCTTCATCCTATGAGATTTCTTCATCCTATCAGTTATCAATGATTGCTTGTAAATAAGCAGTAGCTTAAATGCCACTTGAGCTCAATAATAGGGCATCTAACGCTATCTCCAAGAGTCCTCCATAGGTTGTTCAACTTTGATACTTATTAATGCTGATTATATTTCATTCATTATTGTTTTAATCAATGTTGTAATCTCTTACCTCAATCGGTGATTCTGAGTTTTGTATGATCTCATATAATGTAGTGAGATGGTAATAGATTATTTTGTTTTCAATCATTATGTTCATCGCTTAGTACCTAATTTGCTCTATTCAATTTCTTAGGTTACTTGTCTATGTTATCTGGTTGAATTCTTCTTTTTTAGTTTATTATTTTTTCTAGTACTTGTTAGCATGCTTGCTCTATTCTTTTTCCAAGAATTTATGCAAACTTATGCCCTGATTCATCAGACCTTTCTCGATTGTTGAGAAGGTTGGAGTAGTAGCTTATCGACTGACACTACCACCTCAGTTGGAAGGAATTTATGATGTCTTTCATGTTTCAATGCTCCAGAGATATATTTCTGAGCCATCTCATGTGATTTAGTATAATTCTGAGGAGATGGAGATCAAATGCAATCGAGCTACAAGGAGAAGCCATTGTGAATTTTGGCTAAGGATGTGAAATGACTATGAAATAAGGTGATTCCCATGGTCAAGATTCAATGGAACAATCAGAATGAATGAGAATCTACAAGGGAATTTGAAGAAGAGATAATGAGATCTTTTCCTAACTGTTACTTGAATTTCGAGGGAGAAATTCTTGTAAGGAGAGGAGAGTTGTAGCATCTTGAATTTAGGTTATATTCATTTATGTAACTATGCCCATATGTTTGATTTTTGAAAATGTTAGAGAGGTGGTTACTTTTGAAAATAGTTTTATAAATGTGTTAAATCAATTAATTTTTAAAATTAGGATTATTATTATTTTTTATTTAACATAAAGGTTGATGGATTATAATCATGTTAACAATGGCCTAATCGAGTCAATTGGATGATTGGTTAATGAAAGGAAGTTGAAAGGATGGACTTCTATAGTTAATAGAGGGCCCTAGAGATAATTTTACCCAACTTTTCCCTTCCTAAAATAGGCTGGCGTGGATAATTTGAGGTAAAGAGGAAAGGTTGGCGAGGGAGAGGAAGAGTTGATTGGAGTTAACGTATGGAATTGAATGGGTCGAATACCTTTAATTAAGAGAATGACATTTAGCATAAATTCTTTTTGTTTCTCCACCTTCCCTCTTTGCTGGCATGAGAGCTGAGAGAGATAGAGAGAGAGGATGCTGGGGAGGGCAAAGGAAGGAGAGGGAGTTGGGGTAAGATGTTCGACTCTAGAAGCCTCATTTCTTCCATTCCTTCAACCTTCCCTTGTTCTTTCCCTTTTTGGCTCTAATCTTGATGAAAACCATTGAAACAGAGGGGGCTTTCTAGGTGTAAATCATCATCAAATGGCTAATACAAGGTAGGCTCTTGTTAACTATGAAATTATATTTAGCTTTACTAGTTTGAATTAAAGTACATAAGTGAGAGAGTTATATGAATCTTTGTCCGTTGAGTTTTTCTGTAATATTTGCATGATTAATCTAATATTTCATATATGTTGTAGTTGATAATATTGCTTCTTTGAACTCTAGTGCTGTTCATGTGTGTTTGCACTTCAAGAATAAAATATTTGGGGTGCAATAATTTACTATTTTTTTGGTTCGAGTTCATAACAACATTTGACCTAGAATTGATGTTTGAATTTTACGAAATTTGGTAGGGTGATTAATCAAGAAGTCCTCTACGATTTCTATGTATATAACTTTGCCAAATTTTGAACAGACAGATTTTGAGGCTTATAATCTCAAGTAATAGAAATCTGCTTACTTCATCCAATTTCGGTAGTGACCATAATAACCTTATCAAATAAACTCTGTTTTGGACAAAATTTCCAGATTTGTAGTACTCATGTATACATTTAATTTGGCATATAAGTTGTGTCCTAATTCTATCATTTGACCTATTGTCCAATAGCTGCTAACATAGGTCTAGTTTTTGAGCTATAACTTGTGCAAATTTATGAATTTGTGGATAAAAATTTCTAGATTAGTTCTTTTCTTAAATTATTTAAAACTTTCATATTTGTTGATATTGCTAATTAGATTCGTTGTTATGTCATTTTCTGAGTCAAATTTGATGAATTGTTGTTTACTTGTTATTTATTTATGTTGTGATGAATGGAGACTTGCGTAATACGTGAATAAGGTGGGATAATTCATGTTTAGAGGACACCATGGTTTAGAGAACCAAAAAATTGAAAATGATTTCAAGCTAGAGACTTGACTTAACAACTCTAAATGAAGATAAAATAAATATATTTTAATGATGGGATAATTGATTAAATTGTGAGTTTGTCATTGGGATCTTGCACCTGCATGTTCAAGCTGATTATGATGCTGACATGGCGGTGTCCAGTGGTAATTTCTAACTATCACAAGGGATGATGACTCCCAAAGTGTCGTATAGGGTACCATGACTTACAGGTCACTATGAGATAGGATCCTTAATGATTTTGATACGATGACATCAAGTGGATAATCTACGGAGGACTATTTTATGGGAGATGATGATACTTAGAGTGCCTTATAGGGCACAATGACTTATATAGGTCATAGGTTGTTCAGGCAATTGAGCAAGTAAATAGGGCCCCAAATTGATAAATGTATAAATGAGAAAAATAAAATTTAATCGTTTACTAAATTTGATTAATCCTGCATACTTTATGTGATGTCATGTGAATGATTACTTATGGTATATTGTTTTTTTTTTATATCATCCTATCCTTGCTTATAATCTAGGCTTCGTTTGGTTCGAGGGTTAAATTTTTAGATAATAGAAAAAATATTTTATCTTACAGGTTGGAAAAAAATAGTTTAATATTAAAAAATATGTAAAATGTGAAATAAAGTTAATTTTAATATTTATATTTGGGTTGAATGTGAAATAAAATTGACTTTTATAGTTAAAATTTGTGTTGGGCTGAAAAAAAAAGCTCGAACCAAATGAGCCCTAAATGTTAAAATATGAATAACTTGCATAAGTACATGACTATGATTTTATATAGTGTGTTGGCATGTCATCTGTTTAGTCCACTTTGCTTCGGACTGATGTCTTTTTGGTAGGCATTGCTACAGATGAGGCACTGTGATAGGGGGAATGATCAGAGATGCTTAGATGACTTTCTTTCTATGAATTTTTAGATAAATATTCTGATTTTGCTAATCTACTAGATAGACTTTTTATTCGTTGCTTTGATCCGTTATGTGTGGCTTCTATTTGTATGGACTCAATATTGTGATTTTGATTTATGCCTTTGGATATTAGTATGAGAAATTTGATATAAGATCATTGAGGCGATATTTTGATATATATATTTTCTTAAGATTGAGTTTAATTCAAGTTTTTAATTATAGTCAAATGAAAAAAATTATTTCATTTATTCCTCATAGACATTCTATGTTGCGGGTGTGACATAGATACTTTCAAGTTTTTGTGCACCTGAAATCATTGTATAATAATACAAGTAAACTGTCACTAGGATTGAGTAATATAAACTAGTTTCCTTAAAAACATTTTGTTAAGTAATTATTTTTTTCAATTGTTAGAACTGTTACATTATGTTCAGGTTTATTTGGGGTTAATATTACATTTTTTTGAGAACAGGGTTAATATTGCTTTGAAGTGCTCATTAACGTACAACTCATTTTTCTCACACTAATTCAAGGTGTATGAAAATCAATAAATTTTGCTCATTTGGAGCTATTTCACCTTTTTTTTTTCCTCATTTTCAGAATCTCTTAGGACCTTCACATTGAGTGGTCATCATGATATTCTGCAGGAGGGACTGCATTTAATGGTGTGGTAGAAGAGCTAAAGAAGGTTACCATTCGAGTTGCACATGTTTTACCTGTTTCTGATGATGGTGGAAGTACAGCAGAGATTGTACGCGTCCTTGGTAGACTTTCTTATCTGATATGCATATGTGAACATTTAACACCACTCTTTCTTTTCTTTTCTTTTTTTTTTCCTCATCCTTAGATTTAGTATCTTTGCAAATGTTTTGGAACTATGAATAAAGTTTTCTTGCAGGTGGACCAGCTGTAGGGGATATAAGATCAAGATGTTTGAGGTTGTCTGATGAGAGCACTTTTGAAGGTATTGCTGTCAGGAGATTGCTTGGACACCGATTGTCCCTTGATGCATCAAAAGCTAAAGCAGAGTGGTATTAGTTCATAATTATGCAAAAATGGATGGTCGAACGTCATGTGATATGCTAGGCATCATGTGCTACTAATATGCCTTTTGTCTTCCGTTTTGAATGGAATATTGTCAACCTAATAAGCTTTTATTTGTTCTAAAATTGGCACTACTGATCTCATGCCTAGACAAGCAAGTTTGAGGATTGCTTTGCAATTGTAAAATATACGACAAACATTCTTCTAAAAAAATTATACAACAAACCATAAAATGAATCAAATTTTATTTCTAAAAAATAAAATGAAGCAAATTTTTTTTCTAAAAAAATAAAATGAATCAAATTTATAAATAATATGAAGGGAAGCATTTTCCTACTTAATATAATGATATTTTTTTGTATTTTGTAGTCTAAACAAATGTCTTTAGAGTTGACAAATATAAAAAGTTAAAGACCTAATATTAAAGATAAGCTATTTTAATAGTAGAGATGCTATCAAATGGATAGGAAGGAATAGGTTGCGTTCAAGCATAACTTTGCTAAATGCTGTGATAAGGGATTTGGGGAAGCTAAAGTGAACGTCACATGCAACAATAAATATATGGGTAAATTGCAAATAGAGTTCTCTAGTTTGTCCTTATGCGTTGTTAGGTCCGTCACATTTTCAAGTTAACCAAGCAAGTACTCTAGTCCATGTTTTCAAGTTTCAGAAATAGGTCCTCTAAAGAATATGGGAAAATAAGTCTTTTTGTTGTCAACCTTGTTAAGCCGCCATGCAAAAATGGCCTTTTCACCATTGGAAATGTGAGGCATCTACATATGAGGCCAAACTTGAGGCCCTTTTTTGCAATTTATCCTTATATACTTAAAATCCATGGCTTAAGCTTGAACTATTTCGAGTCAGGCTAGCTCATCAAATAAAATATGTTATATTAACAATGATAGAACATATATAATCATACTTAAAACATGATAACTCAAAATTTGTGCTCATGCTCTAACAATTTTGAGTCAAACTGACTCAATAAATGAACTTATATTATCAGTTAAAAAATATAAATAAAGATCATGAATGGCAGTCACGAATTGTGTGATTCAACTTGCTGTGAAAATCATGTATGGAGTTGAGTTTTTTTGGATAGGGTTGGCAATTGGTCGAGTTTGAGTGAGTTGGTACAATCTCGAACTTGGAAATCTCAAGTCTAAGCTTGGCTCGAACTTGACAACACTTTCTAACCATGTCAAGTCTACTCCATGGATTTTGAGCCTCATGTTTTGTGTATATTTATATTTTTTATTGATATGATTGTGATGTCCCCCTTTCAGGACACCACAATAATAAACTTATTTCGTAGGGAAGATTATATATTGAATCAAATAACTTTAATAATACAAAACAATTTAAAATTTACAGTAAAAGTAATATAATTTAAATATCAAACTGAATTATAGGAAATATGTCAAAAGACAAATTTATTATATTTAGGTCATATTCATCAGTTTCATACATTCATCCTGATTTATACAAAAAGTTAAAGTCAAAATGAAATATATAACCCTATTGTTTTAGTGCTCGTTGTTCCCTCGTGTGTCCCTTTCTTCGCTAGTACCTGTTAATAAAGGCATCAGTCCACCATCTCCAGGACTGAGCAGGCAATAGCACTAACTTACTAAATAAAATATTTGCAAGTAGATATATATTATTCTTTTCTAACTGCATTGATATTATATAATTATGGTAATTAATGGTCATAAATATAAATGCTCATGACACATTAACATGCAATAATAATACATTGTAAACCTTTTTATTCTTTATACATTTTATCTTTGGGGCTCCAGTTTCTTAAATTATGCTTCAATTGCTTCATTTCATCATTACATATACATAGGATCTTTGGCAACTCCTATACCCCCCTAATCGAGGAGTGCCACATATATAACCATCCCCGAATTTGGCAGGTTGTTTACACATCTTGGCAACTATCTTCGAATTTGGTAGGTTATCATATCATATAGCTTGAGTATAGGCAGAGACATAAACACGATAAGAAACTTTTTTTAATTTGTTATCAAATTTTAAAATATAATATTAATTTCATTTGGTCATTCTAAGTTCACAAGTCATAACTTGCATTTTAACTTAGTAAATAACTCAATAATTTATTTAATACATATCATTATACTCTTTAACATATTTTTGATTTTATTTCAGCATAATAAAATATAAATTATGTATTCTATTTTATGGATTCTCAAACATGCAATTTAGTTAGAAGACATGCATATAATGTCATATTTTATAAAATAATAATTTCAGTAAACATGAATTTAACTATAAAACAAGCATCTAGCTGAACATGCCTTTTTAATTTGATCATGTCACATAAAATCATATAAATCAAATTAATTAATTAATTTAGAGATTTAATTTAATAAACAATTTAGAACTCTTGCCTATCTTTTATATTTCATTTTGACTTTAACTTTTTATGTAAATTAGGATGAATGTATAAAACTGATGAATTTGGCCTGTAATTCAGTTTAATATTTAAATTATATTACTTTCGCTATAAGTTTTAAATTGTTTTGTATTGTTAAAGTTCTTTGATTTAATGTATAATTTCCTATACGAAATAAGTTTGTTATTGCAGTGTCCTGAAAGGGGGACATCACAATGATAGTATATGTTTATTTATTGTGCTAATTCAATTTTAGATTGTTCGAGCTTGAGCCATAGATTGATTCTGAGCTGTCGTGATTAAGTATGTTAATATAATTTTTGTAATTGATATTACAATATGTTATTTATTGAGCAAGTTGACTTGAAATCCATGAATTTTGAGGTTTTATAGTCTGAGTATATTATAAATAGGATAAATTGCAAACAGGTCACTGTAGTTTAACCTTATGTGAAAATAAGTCCCTCACAATTTTAGGTGCAAAAAGGTCTTTTTGCGTTGTGAGTTAACAGGAGTTAATAGTTTTTATTTGCACATGTTCTCGAATTAGAGGATCCATTTGGTTAACTTATTACTATAAAGGACCTAGATGTTAGGATCGAGCTAGAGGAACATATTTATAATTTACCATAGATGTAAATGAAGGATAGAAGAATTCATCGGATTTCAAATGAAATTATTACAATGAATTTGGAAAGTTGGACAACCAAATTGCAAATCCCCTTAAAACATAGGGAAAAATGTTTCTCCTCTAGTGATAATTCACTTTTGAAGATTCACCTTTTTGTCAATTCCTCTCCTTTTCCCTTTAAAATCCAGGTAATTTATGTTATTCTTCCTCTCTCTGTTTTGATAGATCATGAAGCTTTTGAGCATTAGATATCAAATGGTAGGAGAATACAATCATTTAACAATTTCTTCTTTTATCATATTAGTTAACATCCTTAATTATTTTTTTTTTAATTTGCTAATAGTTTTGAGAATTTTAGGTATCATATTGTGGAAGGGGAGCATTTCCTATGGGAAGGGGTTTCACGTCCCTATCGGGAAACAATTCGTGCATTTCTTGCTTACTTCCAAAATCAGGTAACCTAATTTGTTCTTACAACCATGCACTATATATGTGGATGCATACATATATGCATGTTTTTACATAATATTCATACATACATTGTGGAGGATATGCACATTAGTGCCATAATGCACCTTCTTTCTTTATTTTTTGTTTTTATTATTTATTTTTGAATAATAGATGGAATGGTATACCAGTAACATTTTGATACTTTCTTGTTCGATTACTGTAATGACTTAATCCCCAACTAGGTTGAGTTGGCTACATAGATTTCTCTTTTCAAATCAACTATTCAAAGTAACATTTTCTATGATGCAAGTGATTTAACGTCATGTGCAATGAAAATATGCATGTTATATTTGGACTGCTTTCTCTCTTTATTGCTATGACTTAGGTTCACTTGCAATTATGTATGAGGTTCTCATTGGACATAGCCAAACTAGGTCGCACCACCACTTCCCCCTCAAACATCTTATCCTCTGTGGTTTCATGCCTATCTTCCACATGGTATAATTGTTTTTAATATAGTTCACTCTAGTGTGACTGGACATCCATTTTGAGAAGCTCAGTTTGTTTACATAATTTTTTAATTAAACATCCAACATCCACTTCCAATATAGCATAATTGGTTAGGTATCTATTTTAAAGAACTTTCACTTCAACTAAATGGAAATTTTCCCCTTGCAAAGAACTCCTGTTGCAAATAGATTATAGGTTCTAAATATTTGAAGTTTTCTTTTGTAGGGACTATTGTCTCATTTAGTCTGACAACATGACTTCTTTCTTTGGGATCACCAAAATCGCACTGCATGTATTTTGTCTTGTACTTAAATTCTTTTGCTTCTAAGGTGCTCCTTCATGGTTTCAACTTTTGATTAAACCTTTTATAAGTCTTATTAATCTGAGGTATAACATCCACAAAAGGCATGCAACAAAAATCTCACATTGAATTTGTTTAATCGAATCATCTATCATGAAAGTGAAAAGGATTATGCAAAGAAGTACTCTAGTGTAATCCTATCGAGCTTATTCAAATTGCCTCTAGTAGTCATCACACTAGTAACAACTGCATCATGCATGTCCTTATTGAACAAACATTTATTTTCCAATGTCTACCGAAGACATTCATTGGTGATCTATCATATTATTTTTGAGGATAATAGAAAAATAAGTGAATACCTTTTTTTAATCTATATATTTTTCTATTAATGTTCTTACATAAAGATAATCCTCACCGTCGATCTTCTAGGCATAAACCAATTAATTGTTTAATGTTTTGTTCTTTTCTTATCTTTTGTTCAAAGCCCCGTCTTTAAGTTTCATAGGATGACTCAAGCATGATTGCTTTATAATCATGACAATTTGGTGTATCATTTTTGTTCTTAAAAATAAGAGTGTAAGTACCCTTTCTCTAGTCATCAGACAATCTCTTAATCAAGTATCTTGTTGAAGAACCTCATAGCCACTGTACACCAATATTTTTTGTACACTTCTATGCTTAACAGGGATCCCATTAAAAATAGCTTTATCGGACTTCAGCTTCTTTAAACATATTTTTCACTTTAGAGATTGCAATCTCTTGTTTATAATTGACAATCCTTTCCTTGTAGAATTTTTTAAGAGACATTTACATATATGCCACATCAAACTGTTATTGTTACACCCTCTTTCAAATTCATGCCACCCTATGATTCAAATTTTGTGAAGAAAGTGACATGTTGGTAATATTTAAAGTTTTTGATAACATGTAGGTAAATGTCCCTTTTTTAAAATGTGCAAAATCCTTTGGTTTTTTCTCATTATAGTGGTTCTCATCTTTCATCAAGATATTATTTATTTCATCCTAATGCATCTTATATTATACATATCTTGATTCTTCTCCTTTAATCAATCCCTACTATATCTCTTTTCCCACTTTCTATTTCTTTTATAGATCTACGGATTAAGCCCTGGCTTCTCTGACAACTTTCTTAGCCTCATCTTATCTCTTTTGTAGTTTTTAGAAGCCTCATTTGTCTTGAAAATTTGGTAGTTTCTTATATCATTTATTTTTAGGTTTGTTTGAACCTCCCATCCCACCACCAATTCACCCTGTTATGGTCCATTATTTTATTGATTCCCCAAGGATATCTTTTGTAAATCTTGCAATATTATTAGTGATCTCAACTCACTTGTTTTCATTAAGTCACCGAATGCCTCATTGAGCAACTTATCTTTAAAAGCAATATGCTTTTTTCCTTTTAAATTCCAAATTTTGTCTTCAAATATCAAGTTGCTCTGCAACTCCTCCATATTTGAAATTTGACATCCACTACCAGCACCGGTTGCTTTACTATTGAAGATGAGCACTTTATTGTGGTGTATTTATTGACAAATAATGAATTGCTTTTGATGCCACAGATTCTGCGAAGATCAAGTGAATATTTTTGTTTCAGCAATGGCAGGTAATTGCTCGTAAAACCTCTTTGTCATCCATGTTAAAAATGATCCATTGCTATTGTTCTTACATTTAATATATTTTGTCTAATCCTTGCTAGCATTAGAATTAAAAGCTGGAGTATTTGTTTTCTAGCTTTATCTTGGATGCAACCAAAATTTTCCAGCTTATCATGCTCTATGCAATACATATTTAATAACTATCCTTGAAAACATCTTTTTTCATGGCATTTCTGTTCATTATGCAGCATTGGAAATTTCTTCTTCGCTGGGGCACGCATATTCTTTGAGTCTCTAGATGCTGCTATTTTTTTGTTCTCACGTGTTTCGCAAATTCCTACTGAAAGTTTTGTTCTTCCTGTAATCTCAACCAATGACAGGCTAACTTTGGGATGCGAATTATGGGTATATTCATTCATTTCCATATTTCTTATAGTTGCATCCATTTTTGTTTTCCATATTTTAGTGGATTGCTGATGCACCCCCCTTGACATATTAAACTAAAATCTGACCAATCATTCTTTATTGCAATCATTCTCCCACAACTCCAAATAACTTTTGGTTTCATCAATTTCCATTAGTTTTATTGCATGAAAATGAAGCCTGTAGTTGCATTTAGTTTTGGACATATTTGATTACATTTGTCCAACTTAATCCTCGCCATTGCAAACTATTTAGGCCTTCTTTGTTGCATTTTTATCCGCATAAGCAATTTCATTTGACTTCGTAAAGATATTAATGTATATCTTAATTCTATCAGTGTTTCCACTGAAGACTTTAGTTTATCCTTAAAGTGCATTTTATTCAGTAGCCGAATAATATTTGATAATAGAATCTGATTTGTAGGCTTTTTTATATGTTGATGGTTAAAAAAATCCTATTTTACAAAAAATATTGGGACATTCGAGTATAATTAGCTTAATAACTTGAACTGTAGATATCTATGATCGAATGTCTTCATAAGTTGTGCTGGTTATCTAATATTATATGAGCTTCCTTTTGCCAGGATAGAACAATCATACGAGGTCAAAATGAAATATCACATCCAACTTCAGGGGTTGTGAGAACTGTAAATAAGGTATACACTCTCAGATTATTATTGGATTTTAGTTTTGTATATGTGTTGTTATTGCTGTTACTTTTATCAAGACATTTCAAAATATGTTTTTTTATCATTTTCATTGTCTTTTGGAAACTCATTTAGCTTTAAGTAAATTTATTTTTGTGAAACTCTTCTATATAGAATGATGATTTCTGAAGTCTATTAAGCTTTATGAAGTTGAAAGAAGTATTTTTCATTCCTGCAACTATATGTTCAAAAGCTCATCCATACTTTCTGGCATAATCTATTCACAAACTTGATAAATATATAATATTTTTATTCTTTATAATTTGTAACTTGTGTTGCACTTCGGGGGTTTTTGAATGCTTGTGGTTTTAAATCTCATTTGAGCTTTAAATTTGATCAATCTAGTTTTTCATTTATACCGTTAGAGGTTTGTTTACTGCATGTGACTGTTGAGGTGCCACCAGCTGTATTTTTGATGGAATCTTCAATCTTAGCATGCCCTTTTTATTTTGTATCAGTTTGTAGGGTGCATGCCCTTTTCTTCATTACGTATTTTAGAGTGGTGCTTATTGAATTGCAGGCCAATTTAGATTTGATTAGTTCTGTAGATTTGTTGAATGTATCTTGTTGATCTTGTCAAGGAGTAAGCCCTATTGCAAGGGTTCAGAGCCATGCTTCCATTCCCAAAATATATATAATAATAAAGAGTAGATTTTTTTTTCATGTGTTTCCTGGTTACTGAAACATATTTCATGCTAAACAAATCATGGACTGGCTTCATGTTTTCTTTAGATAGTTTTCTAGGTTTTAAATGCAGAATAATCAGGTGACTTATAGTTCACAAATTAAATTGTCCAACGCTTGGACAATCTCTCTGCAAACTTAACCAATTGCTGATGACATAGGTATTCTGATTAAGTGGACCCGTATTACTGGATGACCATGGTTTCCTGGTCTTCCAGCAGTATATTGCCCTTCTGGAAAATATAGGAGTTGCTGTCGTGTGAATCCAGAGAAAAGGGATAATTGATATCAATAATAACTGCTTTAGTTCATGAGTTTACGATTACAGGTGCTGCTTGATCCAATTGATGATCATATTTCACTCACATTTCCCTACAATTTTGAAGACGGTTTGCCTTGTTTGCTGTTGGTAAGATCTCGTAGCCCATTGGTTGAGATATATCTGTGGATATGGCAGCTTGGATATTACACTCATTCAGCTCGTTGAGGCCTATGTCCCACAACTAGTTTTTGGCCTTCCCTTGGAGTCTTTTGTTGAGCACTGAAAGCAGAAGTTTGAGAAAGATTTGTGTAGGTAGCACTGAATAAATTACGATCAACATTTCCTCGTTCTTGCGTCTGTACTGTTTGAAGTTCTAATTTAGGCTTCACAAGTCTCCATGAAATCTTGCTCAATGGAGGCTTTTGTGTCAATGAATCTCCCAAGCACAGAAGCTGCTTGTCCTTAAGATATGAGTTTAGCAACATCTGCTGCAAACTTTAAATTTCTTCTATAATACCTAAAGCTACAGATACAGATATTACTATATTTTGAAAATGTTGCCTTTTCCATTATTCTTTGTTCTTGTGCATTTGATCATATTGGTCACATACTACCTTACTTGCGTCTGGTATTTCTTGTGCAGGATTGTGCTTTAAGTATAGCACTACCTTCGCGAATCAAGAGAGTCTTTTATATGTCAAGTGAGGGTAGTAACTTGTTGCATGAGGTCTGAATATTCTCTGGCCTCCTCTTTCACAAAAGATTATTATTATTATTGTTATTATTGTTTTATGTGATGTTTTATGCTTCAGCTGTGTTATTGATTCTTAAGTTCTTGAATTCTTTCTGTAGTAGAAGATGATGAGAAATTTAGCACATTTATTTTTGTTTTCTTAACCCTAGCATTTACTCAGTATGCTAGAAACAAATAATAGATGGGTACTTGCAATCTTTGCTACGGATTATGTAATAACTTCATAGCGCATCTGGATGCAGGATGCAATTTGTTTGTGCTACTAATGTATTAATTTATGCAAACATGTAAAGTAAAAGTTAATTTAATTATTTTAATCTCCAATGTTCAATGTCATAGAAGGAATTAAGAGTAGCGTTTAGGAATTGCATTATAGTACCAAGGAGAGTGGGGTGGTAGCAACACCAAAAGCAACTCACATGCATGATTGTGGCATTGTAGTAATTGTTAATTTTCTTTTACTTAACTAATTATAATAACCTTTTCTCCAATATAATATAATGAGAGCTACAACAACAATAACTAGACTTTTATTCCATTAGGTGGGTTCGGCTATATGGATCTTTAATTTTCATTGCACTTATTAGTTAACAAATCTTTATTTAATTTTAAGTGTGAAATCATTCATTATAATTGATTTTAAGGTTGGAATTTGAGTTGGATGTGAAATAAAGTTGATTTTTAAATTTGAAATTTGTGTTGGATGTAGCATAAAAAAGCAGTAGGACCAGATAACATCCCAATAGATATTTGAAAGTGCTTAGGAGATGAAGAAGTTTCTTGGCTCACTAGATTGTTTAATATGATTTTGAAGACTAAAAGGATGTCAAATGAATGGAGAAAGAATATATTAGTACTTATTTATAAGAATAAAAGCGATAAATTGTGCCAATTATAAAGGAATTAAATTAATGAGTCATACTTTAAAACTTTGGGAGAGAGTGATCGAACAAAGGTTACGCCATAATACTAAAGTATCTAAGAATCAGTTTGATTTTATGCCAGGTAGATCTGCTATAGAAGTCATTCATTTATTAAGAAGTTTAATGGAGAAATTTAAGGAGAGAAAGAAAAACCTTTATTTATTTTTTATTGATTTGAAAAAAGCTTATGATAAAATCTCAAGAGTACTTTGGAGAGTTTTAAAAAAGAAAAGGATTTGCACTGCTTATATTCAAGTTATTAAAGACATGTATGAAGGAGTTGTTACATGTGTTCAGACACAAGGAGGTTTGACTAAGAATTTTTCTATTACGGTTGGATTAAACCAAGGCTCGGCTTTAAGTTCGTATCTTTTTGCTTTGATTATGAAAGTCATGACTAGACATATCCAAGATGAAGTGCCTTGGTGTATGCTCTTCGCAGATGATATTGTCCTTGTTGAGAAAACTAAATAGGGAGTTAAAGCGAAACTAGAGCTTTGGAGGAATGCTCTAGAATCTAAAGGTTTTCATCTCAGTAGATCTAAAACTGAATATATGGAGTGAACATTTTAGTGAAGAAAGAAATACTTATATTAAAGATGTAATAATTGATGATCAAATTGTCAAGAAGAGTGAGTGCTTTAGATACCTTGGATCAATCATACAAAATGATGGTGAAATAGATAATGACGTTATTAGCAGGATTCAAGCAGAATGGGTAAAATGGAGAAATGCTTTTGGCGTGTTGTGCGATAGAAAATCTCATTCAGAATCAAAGGTAAATTTTATAAAACTGTAGTAAGACTAGCGATGATATATGGTGCTGAATGCTGGCCTGCAAAGAGAAAACATACAAATAAAATAAATGTTGCAGAAATGAGGATGCTAAGGTGAATGTGTGGATATACACGAAAGGATAGAATGAGAAATTAGTATATCTGAAAGAAAGTTGGTGTTGCACCAATTGATGATAAACTTAGAGAAAGTTGACTTAGATCGTTTGAATATATAAATCGTAGGCCAATTGAAGCTCCAGTTAGAAAAATTGAGTTATTGGATTTTACCCATGTACAAAAAGGAAGAGGGAGACCAAAGAAGACATGACAAGAAACTATAAGGAGTGATCTTAGTTACTTAAACTTAGATAAGAATTTGGTTACTGATAGAGCGCAATGGAAACAAAGGATTCATGTAGCCGACCCCACTTAGTGGGATTAAGGCTTGGTTTTTGTTGTTGTTGTTGTTGGATGTGAAATAAAGTTATTAAGATTTATAATAAATTTAAAATATTATTAAAATATTATTGTGCCCATTTTTGGGAGGCAACCAAACGAGCCATAATTATCACTTAACCTATACAAGTTTCTTTTTTTAACTAAATGTGCACTCCATATATTCAATTTTTGATCTGCTAATACGAAAATATTTAGACTCTAAAGTATTCTTTTATAACTTGAATTTCATCTTATCTTCATCTTTAGTCTTATTAATAAGGAGAATATTATTTGTAAAAAACATACACCGAGGCACCTTATCTTGATTGTGTTGAGTCCGGACCTCCATAACCAATCCAAAGAGATATTGACTTAATGCTGAGCTTTAGTGTAATCTAATTATAAAAAGAGAATATTTAATCAAATTTATTTGTATCTGAATATAAGTAACAACTTTTTTATACATGTCTTTAATAATTTGAATATAAATATTACAAATCTTTTTCTTTTCTAAAACTTTCTAAAGCTTTTCTTTTGGGGATTTCATCATAAGATTTTTTTAGATCGATACAAATTGAATATAAATTTTTTTTTGTTTTCCTAATCTTCTTTATTAAACTTCTAAATTAATGAATAGTTTTCATCGTAGATCTACCTGACATAAACCAGTTAGTTTTATGATATCTTAGTATCATAACATAATCTATGATTGATCACTTTTCTTAAAGTTTTAATATATGATTCATTAATTTAATTTCTCTATAGTTTGCACAGTCATGTTCATCATTTTTGTTCTTGTAAATAAGTGGTTAGGTACCATTATATTCTTTCTTCATTATTTAGCATCATTTATTTGGGTTTGGCACGTCTTTCGTCAAAGTTGTAAAACTTCACTAAGTATTATTTGAAAGTGTCAGTCCCTCCTTTTGCACATTCTGATTTATAAGAATATTATTTCTTACAAACTGCTAATTACTCGATTGTGCTCGAATTTGCATTTTCCTTTTGAATAATATCATATTATTCTCATACCTTGCTTTGCTTTACATGTACTTATGTTGCTCTTGCAAATGAATGTGTCAATGCACCAACTCTAGTTGAAGGTGTTTGCATCTTCTCATCATTTTTGGTTTGGTTCTGCTCCGTAATGTCTTCTGGATCGGTGTCATTGTCGTCATTGGATAGTCCCTGAACCATTCTCACATATTGTTGAAATTATATTGGCACGAGCAGCAATTTCCTTCATATCGACGTCTTCTTGCCATATTGTTAAAATTTAAAAGATTAAGATTATCGAAAATGACGTTGACACTTTAGTTGACTAATAGACTATATATGAAGCCAAATCACTCAATCTTACCTTGCAACAGGTTGCACATAAAATAAAGAAATTATGTAAGTGAAATTACGTAAGAGTTTAAATTTGAATAAAAAATTTAAATAAATGAAAATTTTACACACTGGGGCCTATCCAAACAAAAAAAGGGATAGGTAATTAGTTTGGGTTTACTGGCACACAAATTTATATATTAATAATTATAATATTAATTAAATTATTATATTTTTAATTATTACTATAATTTAAAAAAAATTATATTTGTGCACATGCTGTGCAATGCAGTTGTGCACGTGCTGTGCATAGCATCACATATTGTGTATAGAATGTACATACCAAACCAGCCTGGTTCCCCTAACCTAAACTGGATGGACTCGGTCCAGTTTGAGCCTGTTCTTGGTTGGACGATAATAATACTATAAACATGTTAACTAGGTAGATATAACAATATGATTAGCTATAATATGGTATAACATGAACAATAATCAATTTAAAATGAGTACATAGTTTGCATGGTAGGGATAACATAAGCATGTAAATGAATAAGTATAGATGCAAGTATGGATTAAATGATCTTTTTATTTGATTCATTTTTATCCTTAGGGCTTGTGATTTCTTATACTAGTCTTTAGTTGTCTTTTCACTTTTGGGGATTGCCACCTTTCATAAATTATCCTCTGTAGGCATATCTAATGGACGCTATAACGCTAAATATCATGCAAGATTCTTTATATAGTGGTGACATACCTACTTTAGTAGTAATGTATTTGCAGTTTGGGGGAGTCGTTAACCCCTTATGGCAACTGAAAACTATCAATGGACGCTATCGTGCCAAGTACATATATATATCATATACTTAAGCTAAGGCGAGTGCACAATCCCAAAAATTTACTTTGCTCTTTAATTCATTATTACATTAAAAGTCTTGTAATACAAGCTATTCATATGACAATTCCGTACACGTGCTCTAAAACAGTATCTCACTGAGCGGATAAGAAGTCTGTAGACTTATCCCCTTGTAAGTGTCACAATTAAAAGTTAAGAAATATCAACCTAGCATCACTGATAGGACAGTCCAGTACATATATCAAATGGTCTGGTACGTAAATTGGATGATTTGGTTAGTCTCCGCCTAGATCATAAGCCTGCGGACGGTCCGATCTCCGCTCTCTACCGTCCAATCCTATGATTGAACAATCCGATCTTTTAATAGATCACCTAATAATATTTTGTCATCTGGTTCACGGGACTAGATAGTCCAATCGATCTTTTGTCAGTCCATTCGACGCCTGATATGAAATCTAGGGTTGATTCTTGTGTTGTTACGTCCCCAAAACGTCTCCACATCTCAGTTACGTCAAACATTACCATTCCAATCATGTTTGTAAGACAAGCTAATGTAAAATTTGGTATCATATCAATAAGAATAGGTAATCATGCATGGTTTACAAAATGAACAACAAGAATCTTTCATTGTTTCTCTAAACTCCAAAGAACACAAACATGATCTTGCAAATCTAGGTATTTTAAGCATGTAAAGGGTAGAAATTCAATAAGATTTATTGTCAAACAAAAATATTCAATAAGATGTGTAAAGAACTTGAATCAATGAAGATTTCACATGAGTTCTAGAGAAATTCATCGATCTAACGAATAAAATCGTATTTTTCTCAAAATATTTCTTTATTATATGTATATGACTTATGCTAGCCAAGTTAGGGTAAAACGTACTTTGAGTTGACTATCGTTTCTAGGCTTTCTCTGAGATTCGGGGGAAAGGATTGCTCCAGGTAACAAGATCTAGACCTGGTTCTTGTATGAATGCTAAGTTTGTGGAGAGTCAGAGAAGAAATGCTGATTTTGAGGGAAAATGGGCTCCACTCCCTCTCCCACACACCCCTCTCGCCTCTTTCAAGGCCGACGGTTATGGGGTGAGGGAGAATATGGAATTGTGTTTTGGGGTGAAAAACTCTTTACCTCATAATACCTCAAATTTGAGGGCATAGAAGTAAATTCTATATAGGTTGAATTTAAGGGATAAGTATGAAGATTAATTGGGAATAAATCTAATTAAATTTTGAATTTTAAATAATTAAATTTCTTTCCTTTAAATTTTAAATTTGGCCAAATAAGTAAATTAATATCTCATGTTAATAAAAATAGATTTTAAATTATTAGGGCATTATAAATGTAGTTAGCGAACATGAGGCGGAGAGCTACCACACGAGGAGGACACTCGAAGGAGGACAAGTATGGCCTTAGGAGAGAGAAGCAGAGGAGAGATGTGGCGTTAGGTAAAGTGAAGTAGAGGATAGGTCGCTTGAAACCCTAAGTTGTAGGGTGGGCAAGTAGGAGATGGTAACCCTAAGCCAGCTCTCATACTATGGTAATTTTCCCTTAACTAATTATAATAACCTTCTCTTTAATATAATGAGAGCATGAGGCGGAGAATCACCACACAAGGAAGAGACCCAAAGGAGGATAGGCATGACCTTAGGAGAGAGAAGTGGAGGAGAGGTGCCATCTTAGGTAAGGGAAGCAAAGGAGGAGAGGTCGCTTGAACCCTAACTTGCAGAATGAGCAAAGGAGGAGATGGTAAAATCCTAAGCTTGCCTCTTATACTATGTTAATTTTCTCTTAATTAATTACAATAACCTTCTCTCTAATATAATGAGAGGTGTACAATTACCAACAGGGGCCTGAACTTTGTAGATTATCTCTAACAGTAATACTTAAATTCCAAAGAAAATTTAAATCAAACAATGTCATTCCAATATTCTCTGTTCCTCTAAATATGTTTGCATATTGCATAGTTTGTTCATCCAACCTTATGTACGAGGAAATCTACATTTTTCATTGTCGTTCTGTTATTTCAAACTTGTTCTTTTCTGAAAAGTCATTTTCATGGAAGTTAGTCTAACGATGGCTTCTCAGTTGCAGATCTTCCCTGAAGCTAATCCTAGTGTCCTTGAGCAGCTGCGTAAGGTGGAATGTGTTGTTTATGCCATGGGTTCTCTTTATACTTCTATATGCCCATCACTGGTAATAACTCTTTTGATTCTATTATTTTCCTTGCAAGTATAGGTGCTGTTTCTTGTTTTCCCTTTAAACTGATGTTGACTTGGTCCAAGCATCTTTATGCAGAGAATGATTTAAATTATTTTTATTTTTAAAATTTTTGCTCCATGCAAAAGTGTGGTTGATGATGATGCTTAAATATATTAGCATAGCGCTTGCTACTTCACAAATAACTTAATCCCTATGTTCCCTTTACTGTCATACTTTTAGATTTGTGCCGCATTGTTATGATAAGGTTGTTGATAGTGATAATGTTTTATAGATGTGCTCTGTTCATGTCTGTATTGCGGCAATTTCAACATCTCACTGCTCATTCCATGTCTAATTGGAATTTTTGGACAGAAATGAGTTGCCCTTAACCAGGTGGTGGTATACTTGTGATGAATCTCTTGTCCATTTCTGTCTTTCCCACTTCATTTTACATGTTCGAATCTCCTAAGCCAATTTTCTAAAATATTAAAAAGTCTCACCTATGTAGCCACTTTTTGCTTAGTCCCTTAATTAGTCCAAATAGGGAATTAAATGTAGTCATCACCTTTCAAAAAAAGGTCATCATAATTACGTTGTGGGTCAAAATTTCTAATCCTATCCTCCAAACAGTGAATAAAATTAGTAAGTGTTGCTTTAAATGTGCGTAATTTAGTTCAATGTTGCCCAGTATAGTTTGTTTTCATATTAAACATATTAGTTACTTATACTATGACACAGAATTAGATAATATTATTGTTTAATTACTCAAACATTGTTATTTATGGACTAACAAATAAAGTTTAAGTTTCCAAAAAAAATAAAACTTTTAATTTCAATGCGAAAATGTCGAAATATTCCACTTGGTTTGCTTGATCAAGTAATTATCAAATTTTTGAATGAATTTAAGTGCAAGTACGAGGCTTGCAAGGCATTTACATAGTAACATACATTTGCATGAAAACACAGGGAATCTACTATAACAAGACAATTTTTCCTGCATCTCTATAGAACACAACTAATTTGCTAGTTGCATATGTTAAGGACCTGAGTGTAATTAGATTATAACATCAGGGTTTTAAATGTAAAGTGTACAAATACTTAACTTTTTATAATCTTATTGATGGATAGAGTTGGTTGAGAGGCTTATTTCACATGGTATGAGAGCCGATAATAGTGTGATTGGCTAGGGTTTCTCTTCATGTGACTCTCCTCTAGTGCTTGCCTGCCTACAACTGCGCTACTCCACTCACAGCATCACTTCTCCGTCCATGGCAGCAACCTACAGCAGCACTTCTTTTACCCTTGCTCTCTCTTATGTGGTTTTTGTTTGCTAGCAGTAACGCCACGAGGCTTGCCGAGGTGCACCCGACTCCTGCCTCCTGTGCACGACTCCTTTGTTTGTCATCTCCCTTTACCCCATGTGGTTTCCACTCGCTAGTAGCAGCGCCTTGCGTGGTTTCCTCAAAGCTATCATTCTCTCATCATTTCAAGTGGAGATGGTTCTCTTGTCCTAAGCGCAGTGCCTTTATCTTTCCTCTCCAGCGAGTTCCTATCATTCCAGCTGATGGTTAGCTTTGCCTTTCCATTTGATTGTGTGGATACTTTTTTGCAAGTATTATTGGCCTTCTCTTGGTATCCTTGGTTCATCTCCTTTATTGTGTAAAGGCTTCCTCATTCCAAAATGTCGTCGGCCACTTCTTCTTGGCCTTGTTGTATAACTCCTTTTTGAACCTGTGATTATTACTTAAAAAAAATTAAATGGAAAGAATTATGTTTTATGGTCCGCAGTAGTGAAAGTATGGTTTATGGGTCAAGGTTAGTTTGAACATTTGAAAAAATAGCCTCAAACATTTAAAGAATGATAGGGCAGCCTGAGAAAATATTGATGCTCAACTTCTAGCCTTACTCTAGAAAGCTACAGATCTTAATTTGATGAGCATCTTTTGATGCTTCTTTTTTAGTTACAAGATGGGAATTGGCTCGAGTTATTGGATCTTGCCCATGTACAAAGAGGAAGAGGGAGACCAAAAAAAATATGGCAAGAAACTATAAGGAGTGATCTTAGTTACTTAGACTTGGTAATTGATAGAGCAATGGAAACAAATGATCCATATAGCAGACCCCACCTAGTGGGATTAAGGCTTGGTTGTTGTTGTATGGGAATTGGCTCGAGATCTTTATACGAGGGATTTCTTGAGCATATGAGGTGATCGTTAATTTATTTCAACTTCGTTAGTCAGATGTAGATATGATAGCTCATGTGGGGTAGTTCTAGGTATTTGGGATAGATTTTTTAGATCTATTGTAATTGATGTATATGTCATGTAGGATTAGTTTGGCAAGCTCCTTACCATCATGTTTCTCCACCCTGTTCGTCTAAAACTCGTGCCTGTCAAGGCACAAATTTTGGGTGCACATCTATACTCTCTCTTTCTAATACATATATAAGGATGTGTGCTTCTAGTATATCCTATTTACCTTTGAAAATTTTAAATCTAGTGTGAAATAAAATTTTGGGTTATCGCTACCTTCGAAAGATTTCTTTTTATTGTTAACTTCGAGAGTGTCATAGCTTCAAAGGAGTAGCATTTTTGAAAGTTTGGAACTGTTTAGGCGTTGAACTGCCACGGAAGATAATGATGTGTAAAATTGAGGAGCCTTCAAATTAGGTAGAAAGACCAAAAATTAGTAGCTATCGAAATCAAGGGATTGACAAGAAATAAAAGAAAAGAGAATTTCTGAAATATTTTTCCTTTGTTTCACTAGGAGAATTACAATATATATAGACATTAAGAATGATCAAATCCCTTAATCTTAGGGTCTAATATAGGAAGAATTACAACATGAATAAATACAATAATAATGAAGATCTTAGAGAGATAATCAAGGGATATACAAAATAAAGAAAGAGAAGATCTTAGAGAGATAATCAAGGGATATACAAAATAAGGAAAGAAGAATATATTGACATCCCCCCTCAAATTGATGCGGGTAAGTCTATCAGCATCAATTTGCTACTGAGAAACTTGTGTCGTTGGCGTGTCAAAGCCTTCGTAAAAACATCAGCTATTTGAAGATCAGTAGTAAGATGAGGAAGAGTGATAACACCTCGAGTAAAGGCCTCCCTAATGTAATGACAATCCACCTCTATATGCTTTGTGCGTTCATGATATACTGGATTTGCAGCTATTTGAATGGCACTAGTATTATCACCATGAAGTGGAGTAGGATCACTTGGAGGACATCCAAGTTCGGAAAGAAGGCCACGTAACCACACAATTTCAGAACACGCAGCAGACATGGCTCTATATTCAGCCTCCGTAGAAGATTTAGAGACACAGTCCTGCTTCTTACACTTCCAAGAAATCAAGGCATCTCCAAGAAAAATGCACCAGCCTGTGGTAGACTTCCTAGTATCCGGGCAGCCAGCCCAATCTGCATCACTATATGCAGTCAAATGAAGAGCAGAATTTGTAGGAAAAAACAACCCACGAGTAGGTGACCCAATTAAGTATCGAATAATGCGACGAACTGCAGCAAGATGAAGATGTCGAGGTGATTGCATAAATTTGCTAACTATATGGACAGCATATGAGATATCGGGCCTGGTAATTGTTAGGTAGATAAGACTACCAACAAGTTGCCTATATAAAAAAGGATCAGGCAGAAGCTCGCCTTCATCTTTTCGGTATTTCACATTTACCTCCATTGGTGTATCAACAGCAGTAGCATCCTTTAAACCAGCTAGCTCAATGAGATCTTGGATATATTTATGTTGATTTAAGAACAAACCATGATCTCGAGAGTGAACTTCCAGCCCCAAAAAATATGTGAGATGCCCAAGATCTTTCATTTTAAATGTACTATGCAACATATTTTGAAGCTTGGTGATCAGCCCATTATCATTACCTGTGATGATAATATCATCAACATAGACTAAGAGAAAGACCATACCAGTGGTTGACTTGTGAAAGAAGAGTGATGAATCATATTGACTTTGTGTGAAAGAGAAGGTGAGAAGAGTGCTGCGAAACTTCTCAAACCAGGCTCTAGGTGCCTGCTTCAACCCATACAAAGAGCGTCTTAGCTTACAAACCTCATGAGAAGCTGTCAATGACATACCGGGTGGAAGCTTCATGTAAATCTCTTCGTTAAGGTCCCCATTCAAGAAGGCATTTTTTACATCCATCTGATGTAAAGCCCAAGATTTAGAGGATGCAATAGCAAGAATGGTTCTCACTGTGGTCATCTTAGCAACTGGTGCGAATGTCTCTTCATAGTTGAGACCGTATTCTTGTTTGTTCCCAAGAGCAACCAATCGAGCTTTGTATCGATCTAAAGAGCCATCAGACTTGAGTTTCACAGAATAGACCCACTTACTACCAATGGGCTTAACATTGGGAGGACACGAAACAATGTCCCAAGTATGATTTTCCTCAAGTGCTTGAAGTTCTGCTTCCATTGCTTGTTGCCAACACTCATGTTTCATAGCCTGTTTATAACAAGTGGGAATGGAAATAGAAGACAAAATAGTAGACATAGCCACAGGGGTTGAAAAACCATACCTTTCAGGAGGTTTGTGAGGTCTAGAGCTTCTACGAAGAGGAGGTGGATCATTGGAAATGGGTAGAATAGGATCAGATGCCGTAGGAAGATGTGGAAGGACCTCAGTGAGACTTGTAAGAGCATCAGATGCAGGAGGAGTGCGTCTACGATAAACATAACCAGGTGTAAACCTTTGTACAGGTGTTGGTGACTCAGGAAAATGTGGTAAAGCAGATAGAGAAGGGAATTCTGAAGTCTGTTGTGTGCTAAAGAAGGGCTGATTTTCAAAAAAGATGACATTCCTAGAGACACGAGTTCGACGAGCATGAGGATCATAGCAAAGAAATCCTTTTTGGGTTCCAGCATATCCTAAGAAAGCACACTTGACAGATTGGGCAGTAAGTTTATTTCTCTCATGTGCAGGAAGGTGAGCAAAGCAAACACATCCAAAGATATGAAGATTGGAATAATTTGGTGCATGCCCAAACAAACAAAAATAGGGTGAGTCATTGTTCAAGTTGGCAGATGGTAATCTATTAATTAAGTAAACAGCAGTGGACAAAGCTTCACACCAAAAATGAGAAGGAACACAAGACTCAATTAGAAGAGTTCGAACAACATCAAGAAGATGACGATTCTTTCTTTCAGCCACACCGTTTTGTTGTGGAGTGAAAGGACAAGAACGTTGTGATATGATCCCATGACTTTGAAGAAAAAATTGAAATTCATTTGACATATATTCCCCACCTGAATCAGATTGCAAGATTTTGATTTTGGCAGAAAATTGAGTTTCAACTAAAGCAAGAAAGACTTTAAACACAGAGAAAACCTCACTTTTAGACCGAAGAAAATATACCCAAGTAAAGCGAGTGAAATCATCGATAAATGTAACAAAGTATTTGTAATGTTCATGAGAAATTACAGGTGCAATACCCCATACATCCGTATGTACGAGTTCAAAAGGTTTGGTGGTGCGGGTTTTATGCAATGGAAAAGGAAGCGTTTTGCTTTTACCAAGTTTGCAAGATGCACAATCAGCAACATCATTATTAGAAGAAGTCGAATTTTTATTTCCAAGTAAACCAGATTTAAGCAAGACTCGAAGTACATGAGAATTAGGGTGTCCTAAACGTCTATGCCACACTTGATTATCACATTGGACAGCATTACAAGCCACATAATTTGACATCGAAGAGGGAGACAAGAGCAAAGGAAAGAGGCGTCCCACTTTAGGTCCCTTCGCGATCATCTTCCCGGACACTTGATCCTGCACAAGACAACCAGAATTTGAAAACTGAACAGTACAATTGTTATCAACTAATTGGCCGACAGATATAAGATTAGTGGACAGCTTAGGAGACACAAAAACAGTATTTAAAGAGGTTGAAATATCACCAACAGCTGTGATAGGTAAGGAATTACCATCGGCTGTATGAATCTGAAGATCTCCTTTATATTTTTGAACATTATTTAAAGGTAAGGCAGTGTTGGTCATGTGATTGGAAGCACCAGAATCAAAATACCAAGGCTTAGGATTAGAATTTTTGTTACCTGAAAGTCCTAAAGCAGAAAGAGCAGAAACTATCATTTGTTGGACCATTTCAGGAGTAATAGAAGACTGACTAGGACTAGGGGCATTCGAGGGACCAACCGAGACATTGTAGGCAGTTTCAGGTTTCTTTGGAGGCCGAATGGAACAATCTTTGATGATATGCCCTGTTTTCTTACAATAATTGCAGAATTTTTTAGTACAATTGGTGGCAATGTGCCCAAATTCTTTGCAACTATAGCACTGGACATTAGTCATATCTCTGCCTCCTTTAGATCTTCCTTGTGCAGCGTAGGCAACAGGAATTGGAGCAGAATTTTGGGCTTTCTGCTCCAAGACAGCCTGTGTAATGAGCCTTTGTTCTTCCCTGAGAAGCTCTCCTACACAAATATCCAATAAAGGAACTGGTTCTCTGTTCATCAGGTTGGACCTGATTGCTTCAAACTCCCCCCTTAACTTCATTAAAAACTGGTCACGCTTGCTAGTCTCATGCATACTTTGGATAGCAAAGAGTCCTTCAGGAGGTACACTTGCATACACAATATCAGTGTACTCAGTC